>JAHHUM010000612.1:0-480000 GCA_036173005.1 Crenichthys baileyi
TGTTTTTTTTTTGACGCTGGTTGTTTTTTTGACCTCTTGGATGTAAACTTTTTTAAGGTATCATAACAGTCCAAATAAACCTTGTAGTTCTTGAGATTTATTCAATTTATTTTGTGCATGTCATTTTCAAGCAAATCTTTCTAAAAGAGGCTTAGGATTTAAGAGGTTAAAGGCTGGGATATTGTTTTAAAACCAACCCTGCTTTAAACTTTTGCACAACTTCCCTGACCTGTGTGCTGACTTCCTTGGTCTTTGTGTTTCTGTCTGCTCTCTATGCTCTATAATAAACCTCTGAGGCCTTCACAGAACATTTGTATGCATGCTGATATTAAATTACACAGAGGGGGATCCTGTGTACTCATTAGGTGACGTCTGAAAGCAATGGCTGAAATTAAATAGATACATACTTTTTACATTTCAATTTGAAGAAAAAAATAAATAAAAGCCACCCAGAACCTTCCTTCTACTTCACAGTTATTCACAAATTTGTGTATGTCTATCACATAAAATACAATGAAGATTGTGGTTGTAGCATGGCAAAATTTAGAAAAGCTAAAGGGGTTGTGAAAACTTTTACATGGGCACTGTATGTAAGGCAACTATGAAAAATGGAAAAGAAAGCAACATACAACCTATTAAAACATTAAATGGGTACTGCAGTAAAAAAATCAAAACTCACAAGTGGAAATGTTTACCTCTCCCTGTGCAGATCTATGAATAATTTTAAAGAGTAAAGAGCAAATTGAACTGCTCTTTAAATTGCAAATGTGTAAAGTGCTGAAAAGAAGAATCTTTTGTTTCTCGCATAACAAAGTGAGTTTGTGTCATGTGAGTTTAGTGACGAATAATACTGCTGTAAAAATACCTATTTAAAAGAATTCTTTAAACACTTAAAATTTTTTTAAGTGTTGTACCGACACTTTGCAGTTTGCCGTTCACTCACCTGCAAAATGGTTATAAAAATTGTATTGGAAGTCACCTGTTAAAGGCAGGCGAAAGGTGTGCGAATTGTAGAAAAAAAGCTATCCAGGATGAGGTGGAGTGTTTGAACGAGGGATAAGAGAGCAAGAGTGTGTGCAAATGTATGTGTGCACAGAACAGTTTGTCATCTTGATGGACAACTAGCCAAGCCCAATTCCACTTATAAATGGGAGTCTATCTCTACATCTGCAGTGAGAAGTGTCCGATTTTCTTCTGCTGATTTCAATCAACAGTTAAAAGAGCTCTGCTCATGTAAAGCCACAGACGTTGTCAAAGAGAGGCATAGTATTGGTGAAATTGCTGTACTTTCCACAAGATGAAACACAGTGACATTTTCTGTTCTTTCCTTTGGCACATGATTAATCAACACTTGAAAATACACTAACAAACATAAAAAAAATACTCATACATCCTTTTGTAAGGCAAAATATAAATAGAGTGAGAAGTGAATGCATCTCTAAAATCCTGTACATAATTGATGACAAACAAAGATTAATCAAGCATTCACTGTTCTCTGACCATCAAATCTTGCAGTGAAATAAAATGTGACATAAGGGTGAAAGATGGGGATGAAGACTGAGCTCAACATAAACCAATTAAAACGCTATCCCACTGATAACTACTGTAATATGGAGAATGCCTGGAAGCGAGCCTCAGCTGACTTTAAAATACTGATGCTAATATGAGGCATATGTTCCACTGCTAGTGCAGAGAGGTTCTATTTGTTGAACTGCCAAAGCTTATGTGATTGAGCTGCCCTGCTTAACAACTGTCTCTTAAGTTTAATTTATGCAAAATCACATTATAGGTTCCCGTCTGAGCCAAAAGGACCCATTTCTAAAGCAAAAAGACTTACAATATACAACTGCTGAGTAGAGCCGGCCCTGCCTATTGTGGCGCCTAGACCACATTTTGTATGGCGGCCCCCCACTATTGGCGATTTACATACGCTTACAAAAGGATTTAAATAGCATTATTTTTTATCAATATCTTACTGTTATTTGTGCCTATGGATCAAACAGCAGCTTGGATCCTTAGCTGAGGTGCTGGAAGGTGCTCCAGCTGGGGACTTCATCATCCTGCTAGGGGACTCACGTCAGTAATCAAAGTGTAGTCTGGAGGGGCATGATTGGGTGGAATGGCCTCTTTGATTTGTACCTGAGTGGTGTTCTGTTGTTAGACTTCTATGCTAGTCATGGTTTGTCCATAACAAACACCATGTTCAAACATAAGGTTGTCCATAAGTGCACTGTCGATCACTACCTGGTGGTGAGTTGGATCAGATGGCGGGGGAAGATGTCAGACACACCAGGAAAACCCAAACATGTAGTGAGGGCTTGATGAGAACGCCTGGCAGGAGACCCCATCAGCAAGATCTTCAACTCCCGCCTTCGACAGAGCTGCAACTGCATCCTGGCTGAGGCAGGGGAAATTGAGTCCATGTGGTCCATATTCCACACCTCAGTTGTGAGCTGTGGCCGCAAGGTCTTGGTGCATTTCGTGGCGGCCATCCTCGGACCCGGTGGTTGAGTAGAATTGAATTTTACTTTGTTTTAAATTTTAATGGCATACTTGTCTTTGTTTTGCTAAATCCTTGAGTCTTGCCAAATATTGGCTGTTTTGGTTTCTGAGTTACTGTCAGTAAATCCAAATAAATTTACAGACAATAAATTCAATCCAGTTCAACTCATTTTGTTTATGTAGCATCCATTTACAATACATGTAGTCTGAAGCCACTTTAAATGTCAATTCAACTGAATCATACAGATTCCAAGTCAAGTACAAACATTCCAATTGATCCTATCAAACACTGCAGTCAAATTCAGTTTATTATTCTGATTGGTTAAAAAGCAGATTGCATCGAATCAGAGACTTGCAGCATTCACTCCTTCTGGATGAGCATGTAGCTACAGTGGATAGTCGATTGCGTTGTGCCGTTCATTTTGCAGCAATTCCTCATACCGAGCATTCATGTAGCGACAGTCGAAAAGGAAAACTTCCCTTTGACAGGAAAAAATCTCCAGCAGAACCAGGCCCAGTGTGAGTGGGCATCTGCCAAGGCTGAATGGGAATTTAAGAGAACAAGGCATACACAAAAAGAACATAGAACCACTGATCCAGGAGTATGTTGTGTGTTGAAGAAAAGTAAAAGGTTAAAGGCAGTAGTCGCTCTTTTTGTGGCTTCATCTAGAAGACAAACAAAGCTAAGCTCTTAACCAGTCACAGTAAAATCTCATCCTACAGCTTTATCCAGGATAGAAACAGGGTTAAATACTTCAAGACAGTGCCAAGTTTATTATCTTTAGAAGGAGAACAATAGTTGTTGGAATTGGTTGACAAGACATGCCTATTCGGACTACATATTTTCTAATAGTTCCTTGTAACACAGACTCTCCCACCAAATTGTGAAAATGCAATCTCAATGCAGAACCAATACCAGTAGAAAGAATGAGCCTGAAACAAATTTGCTTGGTTAATCTGCAGGCTGTCATCCTAAAAAAACCTTCGAGTCTCAAACGTCTCAATGTTTTCAAGAGTTAAGTTGCTGCAATTTAATCTTCAGCAAACTTTGCTTACCATTTTTTTTGTCAAAGGCTGGGTCCATACATTAAGCAGATATTTTTCTCAGTTTTTTAAGAAAATAGGTTTGGGGAGATCAGCTATTTTCCCATGTGGATATTTTATCTCTCAGTGTCCACAAGAAAATAAAAACTTTTATGATTTGCTCGTCAGAAATCAATGTATTCTATTTTTTGCTGTTCTTTTTTTTCTGTTACTCTTCCTTGTCGAGTTTACCAACCAGAACAATATCACCCCCTAAATACATTTTGACCACACTTTTTTGTGTGTTTTTTGTTCTAGCTACTTCAGAGAGTTTAAAATAAACTTTCTTAGCTGAGTCAGTTCCACATTCGAGTTTAATGCTCTCATTCTTTGCGGTTTCTGAAAACTGTCTGGGACATTCCATTAACTTTAAATTTATTGGAACATATGGAACTTTATAATAAATAAATTAGTACCCAGAGGGATGTTTATTGTCCCCTAAACAAATGTGTCATACATTGCTCAGCCATGTTAAGATACTAAGTTTTAGAGTGAAAGTAAAATCAACTGAGAAAGTTCTCTGCCACATATCATATCATGCACCATTCTGCTTTGTGATACAGTTTGAGCTGATAATACTTTAACTTGACTGTTAAACAAGAAATTCTTAGTTTTTAACTTTGATCAACAACAGGAAAAAAAAAAACAAAAAAGGAGGACACAAATATCTTAAAAGATGCCAGTTAAGAAGCATAAAATTCAACATTAGTTTTAACAGAGAGACTGTAAAAATGACTCCATGCATAAAATATATTCCAAACTAGACAGACAGATAGGGAGGCAGGATGAGATGCTGAGATGTATTTATTGCTGCCAACCTATTAAACAGCCATGGCAAACTCATGGCTAATATATTAACATATCCACTGACATTTATTATTTATTCATTATCAAAAATTCAATCTGGCAGATTGTGTGCCATTATTCAGATGTGCTGAGGGGAAGTGGCACATTTGAATAAATGAGGATTTTTAGGCCTCACTCCGAGAGCATCTTGTTATTCCAGAACCCTTCTCTTAAAATGATTCAAGCACTGAATTGGTCTGGAAATGTAGAAAAATGATTGTTGCTGGAAAAAAAAGAAAAACCCCATGCTGCCCTCATAGCACGAGTGACTGTATGTAAGGAAAGAAACCATTTAGCATTTCTAGGGCATTTTCTTTTACAAAAACATCTCACTTAGAGATGCTAAAAGTTGGATTCACATTAAAAGCAAGTAAAATAGAAACATGTTTTCTTCATGTTTAGTTTAAATCTCATTTCAGAGGATTCTAAACTCTCTAAACTCTTTTTGTTTCTGTAGGGGGATAGCTCATTAAAAAAAAATAAAAAAAAATATATATATTTTATATACATATATATATATACATATATACATATATATATATAATAATATATAGTATATATATATATATATAATATATATAATATATATATATATATATTACATATAACAGACATTTTTGCACCTTTCTGCAGATTCAAACATCTGGAACATGATTGCCACAAGTTATTCATGCATCAGTCTCACTGACTGCAAGGTAAAGGATTGTGTGCATTTTCTAAAACCTAAAAGTGAGGGCTAGCCGAAAACGGCGTGAACAACTAATCCTATTCTAGCAGTCACAAAAAGCGCTATGTTTTTTGTGACTGCTAGAATAGAATTTAAGCAAAAACAGCTGTGGTGAACAATGATACTTTCAGTGCTTAGTTTCTCCTATCCACAAATCTTTCTCTTCTCTCTAACAGAAGGGGAAATCTTTTATTTTTAGAAGAACATAGGAGGAAAGTTGACAGGATCAGCAACAGCAAAAACTCAAGCAAAGTTATCAACACAATGTTCCACATATTTCTGAAACTTCCTTTGAGGCTTACCAAAATTTTTGTGACAGAAAGACATGCATTACTGATCAGGAATTACATTATGACAATGGTAAAGTGAACAACACATTATCTCTTTATCATTACTCCTGAGTAAAATGTAAAAGGCAGTGAGTGAACATTTTTTTTCTTCAAATTAAATGTGTTCGATGCAGGAAAAATTGGAAAGTGTAAGGCACATTTTTCTACCAATACTTTTTTCTACCAATACTTTTTTTTCATGTTATCCAACCAACAAACATCTCATTCAATGGATTTCTGATGTTTTCTGATGTTGAGTGTTTGCAAAACGGAAAGAGCAGCAAGGCAGACTCAGAAAGCACATCCATTTTTACAATCATATGCGCAGTTCGATATAAACAAAAGATGCATCATTATTGCTAAACGTTTGATACTCTTGCTTAAAAGCTAGACTTATGAAGTCAAACAGTTAGAGATGTATTACAAATGCATGTCCTCTAGACTCTTCTTCGGAAAACAGTTGTTAATTACAGGCAGATTTTATCTGCAGCACTCTCAGCTGTTTGAAACAAGAACTACAGCGCTTCAGCTGCGCCTCAAAAAAGGTATTAAATAAGCAAAAGGCCAAAATACGCCTGAAGACAAGGAGGCAGAATGCAAAGCCAGATAATTGTTGTGATTTGGCTAAGTGTACCAGAATCTGGTCTGAAGTTTGTAAGTATTGTAGTTTTTTAGTTGTAGCATATTAAAGATGCTCAAGGTAATGAAAAATGAGGTGGAATTGGCCTTTAACTGTTTCCTGAATCAGACGCCAATTTCAGATTTGTAGCCAGCCTAGGCATGCCAGTCACTAGCCTCTCCAATGCCAGTGCCATCTCCGGCTTCTCCAGTGACATCGCTGGCTTCTTCAATAATATCGCCGGCCTCTACAATGCTAACGCAAGTCAGTACTCTCCTTCTCATTTGCCAGCACCGGCCTATCATTAATCAGATCAGTAGCTGGCTTTGGGAATGGATATATCCTCCTGCAACAAGGAAGTAGCCACTGCTGGGTGCGCAATAGTCTTCATTTTGTCACTGATGCCACGCCATAAAGGGGGAGTTCATGTCAACTCAAGAGACAAAGCAACCCCAAGGAAAATCAAATTTTGCTTTCCTATCTCAACAAAAACAAACTATACAAACATACAAAGTAACTCACCTAACAAGCACATAAACAGGAGCAAACAGAAATTAAACAAAGGCAGTCTGACCAAAAATTTACACTACAGAAACAGTACAAAAAGGCATTCAGGCCTACACCAACAGAAAGGTGCATGTCAAATGGCCAAAAGACCCAGAAGTGCAGCTTCACAGACATCAAATAGGGTACTACTAATTGATGAATGGCTCAAGACCCAGGAAGCACCACCCAATCTCCAAGGAGGAGGTGGAGCCTAGAACAAAATATAAGGCATTATTTCACTTACAAGAACAAAACAAACACATCCACATTTTTGGGATATACCAGTTGCTCTAGGTTTGACTTCTGCAGCAACAGAAGGTGAATATCAACATAAAGTAGAGAAAGAAGAGAGAAAGAATGAAGCCAGATGAAGTGAAGAGAGAGTAGTTGATGAAATTGTAAGTAGTAACTTAACATTAGCAATACAGTGAGGGAGACAGAGACTGTTAGAAAAGAATAAGGTCCTTAATGTTGTAGTCAGCATCATTACTAAGTGAATATTAGTATTTTCTAACTTGTTATTTTTTGTTTAGTAATGCAAATTGACTGCTACGAAATTATTGTGCTAAAATGTATCCATATATGCAGTGTATGTTATGATTCTGGCTCGTCTGCCTGCTCTGTCTTCATGTAATCGGCTAATCTGCTTCACCTGTCTGCTGCTGCGCTGGAGCGCAATCACAGTCTTGCCATGCACCTGTTTTTCTGCAGTTATATACAGCCCTCAGACAGGCAGATGGTATCAGATTTTCGAAAACCTAGCAGTTAGTAAATGTCCAGCATTCCTTCCTGCCTGACCACGTTTTTTGACCACTTTTTGCATCTTGGATTTCCATGTCTTGCCTGACCCTCATTGGATGTCTCTCGCCTCTGGATCACGACCTTGTTTCTGCCTCTCGACCAAAGCCTCCTGCCTCGCCCCTGGATTTGTCTGCCTGAGTCTGCCTCCCTGGTTTCACCCAGTTAATGCCCCAACCCCCCCCCCATTATAAAAGATTTAATTTGACAAAAAATGTCCAGGATCTAAAGGATTTGCAACAAATGCAGAAGCAGAATCAGAAAAAGTCACTAAAATCCTGAAAAAAAAGTTAGTCAGCTGTGCTCTTGTTCATGCTGCATCTATCTTTAATCTCGTCCTCATTTTAAACTTATTTTCATTCCCCGCAGACTCCCTTGCTCAGGGAATTGAATTTAACAGTCTCCACGCAGGCGTCTATAACATGCTAACAGAAGAAATGAATCAAACACAGTATTTCTATAGCACCCTCTGCTGACATTGATTTATTGCAAATATGGTAAAGACGAAAAGAAAAGTGTTTAGTGGAGTGGGATGGTTTGTCGAGTGGGAGAGGACATAGGAAAGCAGGATGCGGCGATGATATCATGATTTGGACAAGGGGGTCCTGGATTTTCATGTGCTGACCTCTGCTGACATTGTCCGTCTTCAGGTCAATACCCTGTCAGTCAAGCACTAGCAAGGAAATGATGATATAGTATTTTATATGGATGTGATGTGTTTGCTCTATATGACAGCTATTGTCTGACGGGATGGGTCAGAAATTGCAGAGATGGTGCCAACTTTGATTCCCACCAGGTTTTATTAATAGACTAATTTGATAAAACAGAATTAAGCCTTCTTTTGTGTTGCAACCTCTATGTATGATTGACAATATTAAATAATCCTGCTATCAGAGCTTAGTTATAACTTATTTTTCATGCTCACATACAGTGCCTTGCCCCTAAAGTTCAAGGGGTAATTTAAATGTTATTCAATTACACTTGCAAGTCTTTTGGGATGTCTCAACCAGCAGTGCATGTTTAGAGACTAAAGTTATGCCCAAACGTTTAGATAATGAACCACCATGCACTCAAGACATTTAAAACAATAGCACAAAAGGAAAAAAGAGAGAAAATGTTATCTATTTCCACTGCATGCAACTGAGTTTTCTCACCAACCTAATCAAAAAACCAATACGGTTACTATGTTTAAAACATGGTGAAATCTGCAGAAACAACTATATGCTAACAGTTTATTTGCATTTTTGTGTTGCCTTATATGTTTCACACATATAAAGACAATTATATTTGTGAACTTGTTTAGTTTCTGTTTAAATTAACAAAATGCAGATAAACACTTAATAAGCTTGTGCTGCTAGCAACAATTAGCTTGGTCAATGAGTAAAACAATTCATAAGTAGCTTGTAGCTGTTTTGGTTCACCTGGAGCTTCTTCACTGCCCAGAGTAGTATCTGTTTAAGACAAAGATCATTGTGCTTGAACTACTCATCTTTTTGACTGTTTAGACTTATGAGCTCTATGTTACAGCTAATATGCTTAATACTTCTCTTGAAAACAATTGATACAAAAATTTGTACCACCAAAGGCAGTCCAAGTTCCATCAGTGGTACATGTACTGAGAACCTTGGACCAAAAGCATTTCAGTGTAGCTGTGCTACATTGGTTAAGCTCATTGACCTTAAATGTGCACTTCCATTTTAGTCTCAAGTGTTTTGAAATTTAGTTAGTTACGTCTATTTAATCAAGGACAGCATTTAAGACAATGTTACATGATAAAACAATGCAACCGTTGTTTTGTACAAAGATTTTCTAGTCACAGGCTTATTACTACTCAATCCACATACACACACACACACTCCCACACACACACAGAGTAACTATAACTAATGACAAGAGATACATGGACATGCATGTTAGGTATATCAACAAGCTGTAACAAGGTAGCCTGGTTTACATCAGTGTTCACAGATTTGTGTTTGTTTCAACCATTGTTTCACCTGAGTATTAAAAACTCTAAAATATGTTAACATTTTTATTGCTGTTGGTAAACTGTTCCAAATCTGAGGACCTCTAAACGAGATTGAAGATTGACCAAATGATGTTTTGTATTTTGGTGGTTTGGAATCTCCATTAACTGCTCCTATGTTTTCAACCTCTGTCCTACTGGCTCCTTTATCCATCCTGCCCACTAACTTGGACAAATGCATCAATGCAATTAAAAGTCAACTATAAAAAGGAGAAACTTAAATAATGAGTAAAGTTTAAGAAATTGTATTTCTCCAATATTTTACAGTGATGCCACTTCCTTGTTTTTTGGTCTAAGACTTTCAGTGTTTGTTTGTACAACAACATCATAGGTTTGTGGATTGAGTTGCTTGGCTCCAAACAGTGACACTGTACAAGAGATGAGACAGAATCATGGCATGCAGATACAGTTGGGCACTTTTTGCAGACAAACAGAGTCTTATAAGACGACAGCAGTTGATGTTAGTCTTAATGGTTCTAGACACTTTCCTGATGTGAGCCTCAAAGTTATGATGGGAATTCAAACAATACCCATGTATTCAAACTCATCTACTTTTTGGATTGCTCTCTGATCAATCACAATGAAGAAGTTTTTACAGATTTTATGTTGAATTTAAAAACACATTGAGACTGTTTTGTTGTTCAGATTCAAAGATTGATTATTTACTTACTGAGACACTCCCACCATCTCTTTGTTCAATAGCTCTGCTGCATATTGTGGAGTCTTTGCAGATACATATATGGCATCATCTGCATACATCTTACATCAGATATCCTTACAGCTGTTCAGGAAGTCATTGATGTATAGACAGAAAAGCAACAGTCCTAAACTGGAACTGTGTGGAACTGCGATTATGCACTTTTGAAAGCTTGATTTCATTCCATTGACTTTGACACAATGTTCTCCAACTTTTAGATATAAACTAAACCAATGAATAGCTATCTGAGAGAAGTTGAATTTGTTGATTTTATGAAGGAGCATCTCATGATTCACTATATCAAAGGTTTTTTTCAGAACTGGGAACACTGCTCCACCTAGCCTGCCATCATCTAAAGATATTTTAATGTTATCTGTAAGGTAGGAGGTAGCCAATTCTTTTGAAAAATATGAGTGACACCCAAACTATACCGGATGAAGAAGCAGATTTTTTTTCCAGGAAAGTAATTAGCTGTTCTACCACAAATTTTTCAATCACTTTAGATATGGCTGGTAAAATAGTTATTGGTCTGTAGTTGCTAACTTGTTCAGAGTCACCAGATTTCAGGACTGGAGTTATGAGTCCTTTTTTGAAGAGGGTAACAAAACAGTATGTTTCTTTCTAAGTTTTTTTTTCCATCCCAAAAATGTCTGTAGCTTTCGATATTTTTAATTTGTTGATTATTGTTGAGTTTTACATGGATAAATTTTGTTAAGAGTGAAAGGAACAAGTGTGTCAATAACTACACTTTCTGGTAGATCTGTAGGATTAAAATGTGTTGCCAATTCTTCAACTGATTTAATAAAATAATTATTACAAGCATTTGCAATTATCAAAGGCAAATATTATGTGTCCCTTAATGTTCAGTTGAATTATATTTTATTAATTTTCTAATCAAACAGGCTTTTCTCCAATATTGCCCTATATTAAACCCTATTCATCTGCCCTGCAAATCTGACCAGCTTCACTGTTCTTGCTGATGAAAGGCATCTCCACAGATGATGCTGCCACCTCCATTTTTGACTGTAGGGATGGTATGTTCGAGTCTTGTAGAATTTTTTATTTTTTTTCAAAGCACTGTGTTCGAGGGAGTACCTGGAAGGATGCTTCACCATTATGTTCTGTTTGCTATTACAAAGTATTTTGGGGTTTAATACTTATTTATCTGTTCTGTAAAAGAAGACTAAAACTAAGGGGCAAGCAGATTAAGAGCTCAACAGCAGCTTGGGTGCACACTTGGAGACACCAAAGGAGACAAGGATTGAAGTGGATTACTGACACAGGACAGCACTGGTGGGAGAATTAAATCTCCAATACTTTATTCCGTGCTGCTCTCATAAAACACATGAGAGGGGTAGCATATGTTTGCTTGTGGCCATATGTAGATATGCTTTGTGGCTGTGGGCGTCTCTCTGCGGGGGCTGCAAAACCGATGGAAGGGGTTGAAGAGGAGATTAGTGTGATAATGTACATCTGTAATCCCAAGCACTTTAAGAGGGCAAACAGTCAAAACTTCCGTCATCCACTGAGCTGGGCACCACGGAGATCAGTCATTGCCATGGCAACTGATTATTCTAAATAACTATCCCTGCCATATGTGCCTGGTCACAATTAGAAGTTGGCTGTAAGCGAAGACACGGGTCAAACAGCAATAGAGGACTGAAAGGGGGTGCAAACGCAGAGCCCCGACACCATCCACCGTTTTATTAGACAAAGTTTTATCTTGCTTGTTGCATCTGTCGCAGGAGTCAGTCACACAAACAACTGGCGCTAAGCTCCATGTATAGAATTTCTTAGAGATTTGATCCCATTGTGTTTATTGCAAGTAGCTTGCTCTAAATGTCAGTGCATACTGGGCATATTGAGCTTTCAATAGCCCCTTTCCCCCTGCAATAATAGATCTTACAAAATGAAAATCTGGAAGCACATAAAATGGATTTATGATTTCAATCAGACTGATAAGCCTCTTGAATTGCCCTTTTAGCAGAATGCTGAGAAAAGGAAATGACTAGATGAGGAGAGTGTGCAAATGTGAGTTGAGGGACGATGGTGAAAAAGAAAACTTTTGAGGTTTGTGCTCAGGCCCAGTGCATTTAATAGGAGTTCATACACTTTAATTCCTCACTGCCATCCTCCCTTTACAAGTCATATGGAGAACACTTCATTTCTCATAAGCCACATTCACAAATGTGCATGGGAAATAGCAGCAACAAGGTGCAAAGTGGTTTATAGCCATCTAGTTGGTTATTTTAGCGTATGACAGAAAAGTCATTTAGAGTGAGATTCTTCTGTGTTTTTCTTTGAGGCAAAATGCCAAAATTAGTGCTTATCATTATCGAGACGTTATTTGTGTAAATACTGCAGAGTAAAAAAAAGTTTTTATTCCCACCTGCCTATCTCTTATAAAATCACCATGTGGTGTCCAGAATAAAATGGGGCATGGGATTAAAAACCTTATTAATTATAGGCTTTGTAACTAATGTAGCATAACGAGTAGAAATGAAATTAGGAATTCCACTACATATGCACTCACCCAGAAAATATACCTGTATATCTAAAGCTTCACAAATGATATACACATTTTCATGACAGTTTCTCTTTAAATCATTAAAAAAAATTATATATATATACATATACATTATATATATATATATATATATATATATATATATATATATATATATATATATATATATATATATATACTCTCTCACTACACACTGACACACACTAAACATTTCATGCACCAAAGGAGCAATATTTCACTCAATTATAGGTGCAATGTTAAGGACTACCTCATGCTTTATATGTGTATTTAGTACTTTGCGAAGTTAATTTTAGCTTCCCTATTAAACTGTGTATATTTCTTTTTTTTGCTCTTCGCTGCATATATTTTTACCAATTTGATATTTATTTTTAAATTTAGCTTTGTATGTTATACTTAGTTTTCTTTTTACTGAATAATAAGGCTTCTTAACTGGGACCTGAGTCCGAATTCCTACCTTAACATGTAAATGTGAGCTGGTATGATAATAAAAATCATGGTATCCTTGAATCCTTAACAGCCCAAACACACTTTCCGGTTAGGGGTGCATGACAGTAGGACAACAGGACATTGCAATATTACCAAATATTGTGACAGAGATATTAATTACGATTAACCCCCATTTTCCTCACTACTCATTCTTTTTCACTATCACAACGTCCTCACTGTTGACCCTTAGTTTTGTGATCTTGATTACGAAGATCTGCATCAGGTGTGGGCATAAAGAACAGTTAAAGTCCGACTTGCCAAACATATTCACAAGCAGATGTTTAAATAGCATTGCACCTAAAATAATATAGCCCACCAAATGTTGGATTCAGGCAGTCCTTTGTGTACGACATTGAGAGGGTTTGAAGATTTATGTAGAGGTGTGAAACATGATTGTGGGTTAGTAACTTTAACAATACTTCCAAAAGCTCTGATTCAACACTGCAGGCTGTCAGACTGCCTGATGATGCACAATGACAAAGCTTTTCTCTAATCAAATTTGTCACATTGTGCAAGGCAGGATCACAAGGTGCAGTCACGGCCGACACATTTAGGAAAAAGCCTGGATGCGTGCAGGCAAGCCACTTTGGTTTAAACACCAATTAAGCCTTGTGCACTGGTTATATCTGCAGTCTATTAGATTGTCACCCATCACTATTAGCTGGCACTTGAAACCCTCTGGCATTTTGGAAAAATAATTACATTCTCCCTGCGTCATAATTACCACTTTGAAAGTGGCTCTTTCAAACACTAACAAAGCAGGCACTCGCTCCTTCTCTGTCTATGCATTTTGCTCGCCCCGAAGCTCCACCGTTCTCATCTCGTCTGTTGTCTCCCCAGACACTAATGAAGTGGTTTAATCTCGTAACTCCAGAGGATTTGTCAGCAGAGGAGTGCATTAATTAAGCTCTTATGTGTTGTTGTTTTCAAGTTTTCCTATTTTGACAGACGGCCGAACATTTAAACATGTTTGCCATCATCACTCTGAGACTCCATTTTCTGGGACTATGTGTTGATGTAATTCATCAAAATGATACAGTGGCGAACAGTGGTTTATTTTGACAAGTTAGACATAATTTTTCAGTTTCTTTTTTTTTTTTCTTAGCATTAGCAACTCCACTTAACTCTAAAACCATACATCTTTGTTTTGGTCAGTCAGCTGTTTTTCATTTCTAATTGTGGCAAGTATTTTACTTCTCTGTTACTCTGTAAGCATATCTGATGTTCAAGGTAAACTAACCATGCTTAGTTTACCTCTTTGTGTGGTGACTGTGTGGAAGCACTTTTCTTTCTTTTGAGTGTTAATTTGGTAATTTTTTTGTGGCAGCCTTATTTTTTTCAAGGTTAAAAGGGATTGGCAGTTGTGGCATTTATTCAACAAACTCTCAGAAAGCAAGCTCCTTATTTCTCTAGCTTCTGAGTGCCAAGATGCCTTCAGCGTCAGAAAGAAGCGTAGGCCTATTTTACATGAGTGCTTGTCTCAGTTAAAGCTTTTAAAGTCCTTTTCTCACACGGCCAATAGCGGTGAAAAGTAGTCACTTTGATGTAGCCGCTTTTTCTAAATGTCCCACCGTATTTATCTCTGTCAGTTGGAAGCAAAAAGATTTCAGTGTGTTTGAAGTTTGAAAGCATCTCATATTGGCACTCTAAAGGATAAGGGAGTTCTTCAAGATTTCTAGAGCGATTCTAAATCGCTCTAAAATCCTACTCTATCCTGCCCAAGCTATTTCTAATAGAAATAAAAACAAAACGGGATTGCTTGGTGTCGTCTTCTCTGGAGCAGCGGGATAGAGGGGGGGAGTTAGTTACGCATTCATAACAAACTCAAAGACGGTTCGCCTTCCTCCTTTGGCAAAAGGGGAAAAATATGACGGACCGTCAGCATTCGACTGAAACAAAACAAAAAGGAAAATTTCGTCTCCTTGGAAAACCTCCGTGGGTTTTTCTTGGGATACGTGTTAAATCCACGTCTTCGATCAGTAAAGTAAAGTCTACTGGTCTTATACCAGAAACTTTTTCTCATGAGTTTGGCCAGTGGGGAGAATTAATGAAAACCCACGTGTAAGTTTCTTCTCCAGAAGGGTGCGTGTCTCCGTTGCGTGGTAACCGGTCTCGGTTTCCAGCGAGGAAAAGCAAAGGTGGGCGTCTCCGTTGTCCTTATATAGGCATCAGAGCTGCGACAACCGTTCCTATCAGTTGCAATGCCTGCTGGGAGTTGTGGTAGCAGACCATATACTTTGGTATATAGTAGCAGATGACACTGGGAGGTATAGTAGTGAACAAATAGTCCAACATCTGGTGGATATACACAAGATTACCGTCAATTTAAATGCAATATGGCAACTTATAATAACTTTGACAGGTGACACCAGGAGGTTTTGAGCACTTGGCTGGTGTCTTTTTATCTGTGTTTGTCTGTTACAAGTCTGACAGTATGATAGCATCACAACTTCATAAAATAAGTAGCATGACAATATGATACCTCAGAGGCCAGTTGTTGAATTTTTAAGGAAAGATGCAGCTCAAAACTGGGTGTGGTTAGCTGCTTGCAGCCTTTAGAAAATAAACACAAAGCGGAAATTATTAAAAGGTGACAATTCCAACCACCAGTCCACTTTGTCTCTATGATTGATGTTCATCCATTCAACTTGTGATCTTTATCCTTGTAATATTATTGGCAGGTTTTAAGGTGTATTTTTTATAAATCAGAGTTTATCATAAGGGACATATTTGTGTATGCATATTGCTATATGCAGCATATCAATATGCACAACATGTACAGCTAAGCTAAGTTTCTTTTTTTTTGTCTTGTTTCTCTGCTGTACCTGCAAGTGAAAAATCTGTACTCACTCTGTCCCTGAAGAAGACTACACTCCTACAGAACCTGGCATGCAGACACAACTTGGCATAATCTTTCAGTTTTGATGGTTAAGGGATCAGCTTATAATTTGTACTTTTAGTTTATAGCAAGATGACAGTTAGGCACTTTATCAAAAACAAGTACCTACATATTTGTGTCTATGTGTAGCACCCTGACTGTGCAATGCACATGAAGTGGAATTTTAGATCTTAACATTAGTAAGAAATGTTGCAACTTATTTCATCATTAATTAGATTATCCTATTATTTATCCTTATAGTGCGAAAAACTGTGCTCAACCACGCAACTTTTAAAGGCAATTCCACCTTGACACATGTCCCCCTCTTTTTTTTTTTTTTTGGGAATATTGTGGTTTCTCGAGAAAGGAGACCAAAGGTTGAATGGAGACCAGGTTTCAACATTGTTCAACAGCACAAGGTTTGTAGCTACAGTAGCTCAACATAGTAATGTTTAGCACAGTAATAATAACAATAATATAAAAATACATTTAAAGTAAAAACATACTAAAGTGTAAACCCAGATTTTTGTAGCATTCAAATAGTTAACATTTCTGACTATCCTATCTGCTTAGAATAACAAATGCGATGGCTTTCTTTATGGCAGCAGACATTCTTTAAGTAATAGAATCACATTACAAAGTTCAAAGAACAGCATTGGTCAGGTGCAGTTAATGTTCTAAAAAATAAGTAAATAAAAAAACTTTTAACTATTTAACAGTTTAGCAGTATTATGTTTTTATTCTATTATAATTTTAGAAAATACTTGTTTTACACTATATTTGGCAATAAATTATGTTTTATACCTTGTTCAGTAAAGTATATTTTTTGTTGTTCCCCTAGCCAGTCAGTCAGTCAGTCATTTTCTACTGCTTCTTCCATCGTGGGTCTAGGGGAAGCTGGTGCCTATCTCCAGCAGTCTATGCGTGGGAGGCGGGGTACACCCCGGACAGGTCGCCAGTCCATCGCAAGGCGGTTGTTCCCCGAGTGTAACTGAAATATATCGAACTGTGACTTCAAAACTCAGTTACATACTGAAATGGGATTTTTGTCACCATAACACATAAACATGTTTTTTAGTGAAAGGGTTATTTATAAGGGACAGACACAATACTTTGCAAAATTGTGGAAAACAGGTCTAATGTACAGTAAGTATCATGATGTCTGTAGCAAATATGCAAATTTTTAAGACGTCATTTTCGATATTTGTTTGAGTGGTTTTTCAAGTTATTTTTTTACACTACAGATCCTACAATGAAGCCTGAGGTACCAGCAGTACCTGGTACAGATACTGTTTCAAATGTAGCATATGTGAAGTTATTAAAAAGTTGTTACTTAATGTTAATTTTATTCTTTTCCCTGCTCTTTAACGTACACATTTTTGAAATAAACATCTTTCATTGCAATTGAAACTGTCTTACCGTGTTATGCAGTTACATTAGCATGTCCGTGTGACTGATACTACCACTTGACAAGGCAGCAATCTTACACCCACACAAAATTTCAAGAGCCCCCTTCATGATGCATGCATATCTCACTTCTGCAGTAAGCTGCATACTCACTGGCCAGTGTCTGAAAGAGTGTCAAACACAGCTGCTTATGTGTTTTTATTTTTTTTTTATTTTAGTGAAGGCACAATTGAGAAAAACTGCTTTCATGACTTTTTAGTAGAACAGCTTGTGGCCCTGGTTTCTTCTCTGTTATTGCTAGCTGAAGCAATACTCTTAAGGGGGATAGTTTTACAGTGTCTTTCAGAGTGTTCACAGCCCTTGAACCAGGGTTATTATAGTTAACTAAAACAAACCAAAAAATGAAAACTGAAATTGAGAAAACATTTTCGTTGACTGAAATAAATAAAAACTGTAATAAAAAGAGAAAAAAACTATGACTAATGTATTGTGCGTTTATAGAAATAACTAAAACATACAGAAATTATAGACACAATACACTTCGTTTCCGTGCTTATCAATTTATTTATAGGCCTTGCAAACTGATGTAAAATGTGTTGGGTTTTTTTCCTCATGTAATTAACGTCAGCTGTCAGCACTGTATGCCACCCCATAGTCCCTGGGGGCACTTTATAAGTTACATTTTTGCTTTCCACACTACTAGCAATGTGATGCTAGCCCGTGAAATGACGACAGGAAAAGCTGGAAGAAAGCGCCAGGGTACTATATGTAATTTCTTTGAGTATGACTGCGAGAAACATAAAAGCAAGGGTCTTATAGTAAAAACAGGTGATAAAATGTGTGGAATAGTTCTCAAGAGGGGAAGTTGGGAGTACCTTGACAAGCTAGCTTCTCTGAGTAGCTGCCCTGAAAAAGAAAGCAACAACATGGCCAGGTAGCACCAGGAAGGAAAACAACCAAAAAGGGGTACTTCACCGTCGACCAAACTGCTGACTAATTAATACACAGGAACACTGTGAGCGGAAGGATGCGTTGTTAAATATGTTTATTGAGACTAGCATGTCCAGTTTAAATTATATTGCATAGTATTATATTTGTTAATTGTACACGTGTCTGTAGTGTATGGACTATTTTCAGCAGCTGCAGTATTACACATATTTTGCACTTAAGGTTGCTATCTTGTGGACTGTTACTTTTTGTGGACAGTTGGTTGTTCAACAGTAAATGAATTTATTTTTTAAAAATGGTATCTTGGATTCAGTCCAATACATGCTTACATATTTTCATAAACAAAATACTCTGACCTTTGTGAATCCTGCACCTAAAAATTAACCTAAGTATGAATAAACTAAAACTAGTACTAGAACTAAGAAAAACTAAACTAAAACTAAGCATTATTACAATAGTAACAGCTAAACTAGCAAACCCACTCTAAAAACTGTTTAAAGCTAACTGAGTTAAAGAAATAAAGTCACAACGAAATAAAACTAAACTATAATGAAAATTACTAAACTATTATAACCTTGTCCTGAACCTATTCACGTTGTGTCACACAACATTAATACATTTTATCGGGATAGAATTCTTCAAAATAGTACATTATTGTGAAGTGAAAGGACAATGATACATGGTTTTCAAAGATGTTACAAATAAAAATCAGAGAACTGTGCCGTGCATTTCTGCTTCCCAGCTTTCCAGTCCCTTCTGCAAATAATAAACCCTATAGCATGCTTCTGTCACCACCCTGGTTCACCATGGTTGTGTTCTGGGTGATGTGATGTGTTAGTTATCCACAACACATACAATTTTGCATCGAGTCAAAAAAGTTACGTTTTGGTTTTATCTGGCCAGAGCACTATGACAAACTTTAAACAGGACTTCAGAAGTGCTCTCTTTAATCAACAGATTTCTTCTTGCCAGACTTCAGTAAAGGCCAGATTTGTGAAGTGCACGAATCATAGTTCTCCCACCTGACCTTTAGATCTTTGCAAATACTCTATAGGTCATATTGGCTTCTTGGTTGCTTCACTGATTAATACTGTATTTCCTTAGCCTTCCATTCAGGTGGCAAGCCATGTCTTTTTAAGAAGTCAGTTCTGCCACACTTTTCCATCTTTGGTTAATGGATTGAAAAGTGTTCAGCTTGCTTCAGAACCAAACCCTGCTTTAAACTTTTCCACAACAATACCCCTGATCTTTCTGGTTGGGTTTTTGGACTTAAAGTTGCTGTTTGTTCACTAGCTCTCTAACAAACCTTCTGAGACCTTCACGAAGCAGCTGTGTTTATAGTGACACCAAATTACACATAGGTGGATTCTGTTTACAAATTAGATTAGGCAATTGACTAATCTATTTTATTTGTTTATAGAGTTTTTTTAATAGTTTTTGTAGTGTAAAGCTGAATAAAAAATGACATTCTACTTTGTGTTCAACCACATAAAAATCCCAACAAAATTAATTGACATTTTAGATTGTAAAGTGAGACAATGTAGAAAAGTTAATAGAATATGAATACTTTTGCAACATTTCATATGACTCATTATCTCATTTATTTACTTTTTTCTTATCGTGCTTCATATGAGATAAATTGTTAATGGACTGAATTCATATAGTGCTCTCCCACTCTTTACTGACCACCCAAAGCACTTTACACTACAGCTGCATTTACCCAGTTGCACTCACAAACACGAACATATTCAAATACCAATACACAGATCCGCAGGAAACTTGGGGTTAAGTGCTTGCCCAAGGGCCCACTGACATATGACAGGGGAGGAAGCTGAAATCAACCTCACAACCCTTAACCCCAAATACAAGACAATTACACTTCCAACCAATCCCCAGTTGCCCCTGTGTGTTATATGAGTCACACAAATGGTCCTGAACCGAAATTGTAACCGAAAAAAAAGAAGGGAAATGTTTTATTTGCAAAAGAAATACCCAAGTTCACAACATGAAAATTGAGTTCAATTAAACCGATGACCTATGAAGACTAATATCTTCCAAAGTACAACCTCCATTCTAGACAAGTGGACATGAAACACGTCTCACCCAATTGCACTCAACCAAGACATGCTGCACTCACATGAACTCGCACTCACATGAACTCGCACACACTGAAATTTGCAGTTTTTTCCCTTAATTGAAACCTTGCACTCAACACTGATGCTTGCACATCTCCATTTACACTCATAAAGAGCAAGGGGAGTAAAGGAGCAAACAGCATGTATGTCTCACACCATTGGCCACAAAATCTGATCTCGATGCTCACGTTCTTGTCAAGATTTAGGGTTCACCTGCATGTGGGTGCAGTCACAGATCCACAAAATGAAAGATGGAGTAATAAAAAGAGACATCTACACATGTGCGCACATATGAAGGAACACCCTGAAGTGCTTCTTGAGCCTGCAGTCATGATTCATTCTGCAGGGTAGCTGTACCGTGAAACAAAGATACCAGTATCTATAACACATATCTATTATTTATGAGTGGTGGTATGGTGTGCATACAGAGCTGTATGCAAAGGTATATACACTGCTCAAAGAAATAAAGGGAACACTTAAACAACACAATATAACTCCAAGTAAATCAAACTTCTGTGAAATCAAACTGTCCACTTAGGAATCAACACTGACTGACAATCAATTTCACATGCTGTTGTGCAAATGCAATAGACAACAGGGGGAAATCTTTGGCGATTAGCAAGACACACTCAATAAAGGAGTGGTTCTGCAGGTGGGGACCACAGACCACTTTTCAGTACCTATGCTTTCTGGCTGATGTTTTGTTTATGTCACATTTGAATGTTGGTGGTGCTTTCAGACTCATGGTAGCATGAGACCAACTCTACAACCCACACAAGTGGCTCAGGTAGTGCAGCTCATCCAGGATGGCACATCAATGCGAGCTGTGGTAAGAAGGTTTGCTGTGTCTGTCAGCCTATTGTCCAGAGCCTGGAGGCGCTACCAGGAGACAGGCCAGTACACCAGGAGACGTGGAGGAGGCCGTAGGAGGGCAACAACCTAGCAACAGGACTGCTACCTCTGCCTTTGTGAAAGGAGGAACAGGAGGAGCACTGCCAGAACCCTGCAAAATGACCTCCAGCAGGCCACAAATGTGCATGTGTCTGCACAAACGGTTAGAAACCGACTCCATGAGGATGGTATGAGGGCCCGACGTCCACAAATGGGGCTTGTGCTCATAGACCAACACCGTGCAGGACACTTGGCATTTGCCAGAGAACACCAGGATTGGTAAATTCGCCACTGGCGCCCTGTGCTCTTCACAGATGAAAGCAGGTTCACACTGAGCACATGTGACAGATGTGACAGAGTCTGGAGACACCGTGGAGAGCGATCTGCTGCCTGCAACATCCTTCAGCATGACCGGTTTGGCAGTGGGTCAGTAATGGTTTGGGTGGCATTTCTTTGGAGGGCCGCACGGCCCTCCATGTGCTCGCCAGAGGTAGCCTAACTGCCATTAGGTACCGAGATGAGATCCTCAGACCCCTTGTAAGACCATATGCTGGTATGGTCGGCCCTGGGTTCATCCTAATGCAGGACAATGCTAGACCTCATGTGGCTGGAGTTTGTCAGCAGTTCCTGCAAGATGAAGACCAACATCCACCAACTTCATGTTGCACCACAGACTGTCCAGGAGTTGGCGGATGCTTTAGTCCAGGTCTGGGAGGAGATCCCTCAGATGACCATTCGCCGTCTCATCAGGACCGTGCCCAGGTGTTGTAGGGAGGTCATACAGGCACGTGGTGGCCACACACAATACTGAGCCTCATTTTGACTTGTTTTAAGGACATTACATCAAAGTTGGATCAGCCTGTAGTGTGTTCTTCCACTTTAATTTTTTGTGTGACTCCAAATCCAGGCCTCCATTGGTTAATAAATTAGATTTCCATTGATGATTTTTGTGTGATTTTGTTGTCAGCACATTCAACTTTGTACAGAACAAAGTATGCAATGAGAATATTTCATTCATTCAGATCTAGGATGTGTTATTTGAGTGTTCGCTTTTATTTTTTTGAGCAGTGTATTAAGGAGAGGAGGCTCTTTATTTTTGCCTGTTAAAGGAAGTGTCTGACTTCTTATTACATTGCAGCAGTTTTGCTAAAATAGCTAAGCTGTTGGGTGGAGATCTATCTCGCCTTGTAATGGTTTGTCTCTTTGAATGTTTGTACATGTCAATTTATGCCAAGGTTTGTGTGTGACCCCCTCACACTTGCAATCACAGCTGTAAGTGGCCAGCAATTTAAAAAAAGAAATTGAAGTGGGACTGGAAAGGAGATAGAAAGACATGTAGCAGTACAAAGTTGAAATGCAAGGAGTCCTTGATGAGAGTCATTTTGATTATTCCTGACAGGCGCGAATAGCATTATAATTACCTGCTTGCTGTTTCATGGAAGAATGAGTTTTGCTTCAAAACAGATATACACCCCACACACTCCTCAGTTGTGTGTTTTGAAGCCGAATCACAAGGTGGCCATTTTGGCTCTTTAGAACCCTTGCAGTGCAGCGACAATGTTTTTCCTTTCTGTGAAGGAGCAATTTCTACATTTTTAATCTCCATTAGTCTGCAGCCCTACTGGGTGACTATCCAGCATGTGTGTGCTGATGCTCTTGAGTCTAATGTTTCTGACATTTTATGCAGCGGTACTAAAATCTGCTATAGCAAACCTGTATCTTGTGCATAAATTTTTGATTTCAAGTCGAGACAAGTCACATTTATTTGTATTACCCAATATTAAAGCAAAGAGACATTCAAGAAGGCAGGAAAAACAACTCCATAAAAACTAAGAATAAGAAAAGATCCCAGTTCCAACAGAGTCTTAACGTCCTGAAAAGAATTTGCATTTATCATTTTTAACTTTGACTGACTGACTGACTGACTGACTGACTAATGGGCCTATTCCTGCCACTTGTCATGATTTAGGGGTGTTTTGGTTTTTGTTTGGGTTTTAGTTATCCTTATTTCCAGTTTACATTTTTGGATCTTGCTTCTGTTTTCCTGGCTGTGCTTTAGTTTCTTAGTATTGTTCATCTTTTGTATGTTATGTTTTCCCAATTAGTTCTGTATCTTTGGATTTCTGTTTTGCCTAGTTATGTTTAGTTTCTCCCTGCCAGCTTAATTCGGTCAACCTGCATCATGTAATCAGTTTTCCCCGTTCACCTTTACCGTGCACCGTATATACAGTACACTGTCATTCTGTTTACTCCTCGCGGAAATATTACAGCTTCAGTTCATCTGTTCATGCCAAGCTTGTTATTGCTAACATCTGTCCATGCCTTCCTCTGATACCACCTGTGAGTTTATTCAATTAAAACCTTTTACTCACATTATTCTGCTTCCTGCACAATCGCTTTCTGGGGTCCTCCGCTTCGCCACACCTGACACCACTAGCTTTTCATCTTAGACATTTAACTGAAAAATGGCTGCAAAGTTAACGGCTATATAGAATCAACTGACCACTGTTGCTAAATACCAATTTAGGAGACCTGATTGCCTCAAAGTCAGTCCCACTACACAGCCGTCTGAGAAAGAAAAATGTTTTACCAATTGGCTTAATAAACCAAACTTGCGTAATCTGTTTTATAGCTACAACTGAATTGGAATGTATGTAACTGACTTTGAAACTACTCGTACTCGTACTCGTCGTGTTCCACTTATCCGAGACCGGGTCGCGGGGGCAGCAGACTCAGCAGACTCAGCAGAGACACCCAGACGTCCCTCTCCCCAGACACCTCCTCCAGCTCCTCCGTGGGGAGCCCAAGGCGTTCCCAGGCCAGCCGAGAGACATAGCCCCTCCAGCGTGTCCTGGGCTGTCCCCTGGGCCTCCTCCCGGTGGGACATGCCAGGAGCACCTCCCGAGGAAGGCGTCCAGGAGGCATCCAGTATAGATGCCCGAGCCACCTCGACTGGCTCCTCTCGATGTGGAGGAGCAGCGGCTCTACTCCGAGCCCCTCCAGGATGGCCAAGCTCCTCACCCTATCTCTAAGGGAGTGCCCGGCCACCCTACGGAGGAAGCTCATTTCAGCTGCTTGTATCCGGGATCTCGTTCTTTCGGTCATGACCCAAAGTTCATGGCCATAGGTGAGGGTAGGAACGTAGACCGACCGGTAAATCGAGAGCTTCGCTTTTCGGCTCAGCTCTCTCTTCACCACAACGGACCGGCACAGTGCCTCCATTACTGCGGCAGCCGCACCGATCCGTCTGTCGATCTCCCACTCCATTCTTCCCTCAGTCGTGAACAAGACACCGAGATACTTGAACTCCTCCACTTGAGGCAGGAACTCCCCTCCAACCTAAAGAGGACAAGCCACCCTTTTCCGGTTGAGTACCATGGCCTCTGACTTGGAGGAGCTGATCCTCATCCCAGCCGCTTCACACTCGGCTACGAACCACCCCAGTGCATGCTGTAGGTCTTGGCTAGAGGGGGCCAGCAGGACCACGTCATCTGCAAAAAGAAGAGACGAAATCCTCTGGTCCCCAAACCAGACCCCCCCTGGCCTTTGGCTGCGCCTAGAAATCCTGTCCATAGAAGTTATGAACAGGACCGGTGACAAAGGGCAGCCCTGGCGGAGTCCAACATGCACCGGGAACAGGTCCGACTTAGTGCCGGCAATGCAGACCAAACTCCTGCTCCGCTTATACAGAGACCGGATGGCCCCTAATAAAGGCCTCCCGATTCCATACTCCTGGAGCACCCCCCACAGGGCATCACGAAGTACACATTCAAATGCTTTCTCCAGGTCTACAAAACACATGTAGACCGGTTGGGCAAACTCCCATGAGCCCTCGAGTACCCTGTAGAGGGTATAGAGCTGGTCCAGTGTTCCACGGCCGGAACATAAACCACACTGCTCCTCCTGAAGCCGAGGTTCGACTATTGGCCGGATTCTCCTCTCCAATACCCTGGCGTAGGCCTTTCCAGGGAGGCTGAGAAGTGTGATCCCCCTGTAGTTGAAACACGGCAATTCTGTTCGGCTTTCTCCTCCTCCAGTGGATCCAACTCACCACCAGGTAGTGATCAGTGGACAGCTTAGCCCCTCTCTTCACCCGAGTCTCCAAAACATGCGGCCAAAGGTCTGATGATATGACAACAAAGTCGATCATTGACCTCCTGCCTAGGGTGTCCTGGTGCCAAGTGCACTGAAAGACCCCCGGCCGGGAATCAAACCCAGGACCTTCTTGCTGCAAGGCAACAGTGCTACCAACTGCGCCACCATGCAGCCCTTTTTATACAACAGTAGACTATTTTTCCAGATTAACTAGAACTCATCCAGCTGTGTGCATTGTGTTTGAATATATGCAGCACTGAATTAAACCAAGGAGCCAGGTGTGTACGTGGTTAAATTAAAGTCAAAGGTTATTAAAATGGTCAGACAGGATAGGGTTATGAGGGAATATTTTATATTTATCTCTTCACAATCAAAGCCATATGTCAGAACAAGGTCCAGAGTATGAAGGCAAAAGTGGGTAGGTCTGCACATGTTTTGAGAAAAGCCAATTGAGTCTAAGATAGTATTAAATGCTATATTTAGGCTATCACTTTCAATGTCAGCATGAATGTTAAAATGCCCCACAATAGTGACCTTATTTGTATTTAACAATAGGACTCCCAGAATTCTAACACTACTAGAACTCCGAAGCCCGTCAATTTGACGGCGAGCATTCTGGATGCGAGGGCAGTGATGACGTCATTGCATTTCATGCGGTCAGAATGCTAAAGGTTTTCTTGCATGCTTTAAATATATGGTTTTGACAAGAATTAATATTAGTATTTGATCAAAACCTATTATGTTTTATTGTTATTTATAAATAGTACTGAAAGATAATACAGAGTAGCGGGTACATTTTAAAAAAAAGCTTTACTAATCTGATCAAAAGCTGAGCAGCTCCATGTTATGCCCCCCTTTCACTTCGCAGACATAAACTAGTGCAAAAATGCCTTCAGCTCATCCACACTCATGTCCGAGGAGGAATCAAATTCTAAAACTCTGCGGGCCACAGCGCAACCCTGAACGAGGATAAGCATTTCGGCATCCACCAAGCAGAGGAACGCAGTCTGGGCAACTTGGATCTGGCGATCTGTCAGCGCGTTCTGGCTCTGACGCCTCCCTCTACTTTCTTCCTCCCCTACTACTGTCCACAGCGTACCATCCTTTCCTATTTCCTCCTCCTTTCCAGGTGTGTGCTCGTCTTGCGATGAAAACGCTGTAAAGCGCAGAATAGATTGTTGTTACTGGGCTACTATATCTATGACCTAACTTATTGTTTAATTCTTTTTCCATTATCAGTACCTTGTTTTTTAGTTTTTCTCCTGCCAGTGAGCTAGATTGCTGGGTTTATAGCTGGGCACTGGGCACCTGGCTCGTCTCCCTATCTCTGAACCTGCGCTGATTGTGGCACTGTTTCTATAGTTTATAGATTATTAGTTTACTAATCTGTAAACTATAGCCTAAAATGATAAAAGCGTTACATAGGCTAGTCTTTTACTACCTTGAAATAATGCATCACAACCTCCTGCTAATGGAACGACTCGTGATTTTTAGCTGGGGGAGGGTCACTCTGACCCGCTGTCACTGCAACTGAATGCTGACCAAGAGTCGTCAGAATCCCTCTCGACCCCAGAATCACGATCATCTAATTTTTTAAGCATTTCCAATGCCTCTTGAGCAGAAAATATCCTTCTAGAAGCCATTTGTAGAATGCCATCAATCTCCTTTTCAGGGTGCGTTCTAGACTGGTGGTTGCTAGGCAACGCTCGTGCGTATACTCAGCCGCGGGAAAAAAATATCAGAATCAGAATCAGCTTAATTGCCAAGTTTGTGTATACAAACAAGGAATTTGACTCTGGTACACTTTGCTCTCTGGGTTTTGTTTTTGCACTACAGAATATACATATTTAAAATGTACAATATACATATATATATAAATAAAAAGGTGCATTTGCAACATCTGTATGCTGTTTTTGGTATTCTATTAAATGTTCTCTGTGGCGGCTAGTTTTTGTGAACAGTGCTCTGTAACGGCGGCCTGAAGGTAACACCCTGAACAGTTTATGTGCAGGGTGTGTGGGGTCTGCAGAGATTTTAGCAGCTCTTTTCTTGACCCTAGACCTGTATAAGTTCTGGATGGAGGGAAGGTCAGCCCTGATTATTCTCTCTGCAGACCTGATTATTCGTTGCAGTCTGGACCTGTCCTGTTTTGTGGTTGAACCAAACCACACTGAGATGGATGAAGACAGGACAGACTGTATGATGGCAGTGTAGAAGATGACCAGCAGCAATTGTGGAAGGTTGAACTTCCTGAGTTGCCTCAGGAAGTACAGTCTCTGCTGGGCCTTCTTCCGAACAGTGTCTATGTGTGAAGACCATCTCAGGTCCTCAGAGATGGTGGTTCCTAGGAACCTGAAGTGTTCCACAGCCGATACGGTGTTGTTGAGGATGGTGAGGGGGGTGTATGGCGGTGGTGTTCTCCGAAAGTCCACCACCATTTCCACAGTCTTGATTGTGTTCAGTTCCAGGTAGTTCTGACCACACCAGTGGACCAGCCGATCCACCTCCTGTCTGTATGCGGACTCATCACCGTCCTGGATCAGTCCAATGACAGTGGTGTCGTCTGCAAACTTAAAGAGTTTCACAGACGAGTCCGATGAGGTGCAGTCATTTGTGTAGAGGGAGAAGAGGAGTGGGGAGAGAACACACCCCTGGGGGGCACCAGTACTTGTTGATCTGGTTCGGGAGAAGATGCTCCCCAGTCTCACCTGCTTTTAATGTAATTAATAAGGCCGTCAAAATAGCGGCTGTGGTGGTTAGAGGTAGAAATACTTAGATCTTTTATTTACTTTATTTAAAAAAAAAGAGACATAGGAATACACAAGACACAGGTTTAGAAAAAGTCAGGATGCCAGGAAGATAAGAGTTTTAATAAACCAGAGTTATGGCATGTCTAACTTTCAAAACTGTCAAATTGACGGCCCTGGGAGTTCTAGTGTTAACACTCATCATCATGTTATCATGTTGACAGTAATTCATCTAAAAATTGAGAATGAGGGGCTGGTGGATAATACAAAACAACAAACACAAGTGGTTTTAGTGCTTTGAAATTTGGATGAGGAAAACTAAGGGTAAAGTATTCTAAAGAACTGTAGCTTTTAATTTGCCTAGGACTAATCAATAAATCGGACTGAATGATGGTGTGTACTCCTCGCCGATTTACATCTTCATCAGAGATCTTAAATCAAAGTAAGGAATCTGAGGGAGGATGGTGATTGGTACATGGGGAGCTTTTGTGTCAGTAAGATGCAGACGAGTTGGTGGGAGGTGTGAACAGCTGCTTTTCAAACCTGCAGTCGAAGATGTTAAGAATGTCTGCCAGACAAGGATTCTGCTCAGTGTGAGGGGATGCTCACCTGTAGCTATTGATGTTTTTCAGATTAATTCAAACTACTGCTAGGTCATTAGCCAAGAAGCTGTTTTTTTGACTTTTTGCTGTAGCTTGTATTAGTTGATCTGCACAGACAAGTTAGTTTGGTTAGGTGACTTTCAGGGTTTTTTCTGCAAACAAAATCGAAAAGGACCTTTGGGCTAAAAATATCAGATTTCATTTTATTTCTCTAAGTCAAACTCTTTCATGCTTCTGTGTTATACGAGGTATATAAACTATATAAGGTAGTTTAAAATTAAAGAAATAGTGTCATATCATTTAAAATAATTATTTGTTTGCTGAAAAATGTGGTTGTATTAAAGAGCTCTACATGCTTTCCAGTTGTCCATAAATGTTGTGAAGAATAAACGTAGTGCATCATCAACTTTAAAAGCCTACCTGTTGGTGAATTATTAGTGTGATGCAAGACAAATGTAATTAAATGTCCAGAATGCCAAGCAAGTAAAGTAGAAAACTGAGTCTGAAAAAGTATAATATTTTCAAACTGGAAATATCTAAGAAAAAATTCCAGTTGCATCTGTGATTTTTTTCTGTCTTGAGTTGACTGGAGATGCGAGGAACATGGGAAAAGAACATGGAATTAAGCAAAATTCTATTAGAGATGAGTTTTAAATGTGAGTGGCCGGAGATCCTTCATATTTGTGCAAAGAGGAACAAATAACACTCATAAATCATCTGTGTTCTTGAAAAGAGTAGCAGCACTGTAAAGCCATCAAAAACTGAACGCCTATTTTCAACTCAGTTTTATTCCAAGAAGCCATTTTGGCTTCACAGTGATTATTTGCTGCATAATAGGATCTGCAAAAAAATGCTATTGCATTATGGTGTGTATGTACATCACGGGGACAGAGGGTACAGTCTTGTGCCCTGTGACAGCTCCAAGGACAAGCCATGAAGGGTAGAATGGGTGATTTGTCTCTCAGGATTGAACTAATCCTCCCCATTGTAGCCTGCAGCCCTGGCCGCTCTTATCTTATTTTTGTTTTAGTTTGAAAGAGAGGGGCATTTCTCATAGTGCTTTTCTGCAAATGTTTTACCTGATGCAGCCAATTGTATTTTATGGAATGTACGGACTTGGTTTGGTACGGATTGCTTAAGCTTCCACTCAGACAACTCTCAGACACAGAAGTACTTTATGCTAAACTAAGAGTCCACACAAATGAGTTTGCTCTTTTTGCAGCAATTTAAATAAAGAACATGAGAGACATGTCTGAGCCCTTCTTTCTCTTTAACTACATGGTTCTTCACATAAACATAAAATCTTGTACTCACAAGACTGTTAGCTCCTAGATTAAAACTAAAACTGTCAGAAGTCAATGAATGCATTTAACTAAAATATACATTTTTGAACTGAATGGCCTTTTTAATTGTGGTGAGTTTAGATCTTTTGTGTTAGGTTCATAAGACAGTCTGGGCAAGAAAAACTGCTTTGATCCTCTATCTCCTGTTCCATGGTGCTCCTGTGTGCTGTTACCTAATCATTATGTTCCTTATGTTGGTTTTTATGATCATGATGTGTCTGCTACTGGCCAGGTAATATAAAAGGTGTCAAGCATTCCCATCTGCTTTGCAAGCAATATTATCTTTGCTATTAGGTGAGCCTTCACGTTGTTTTATTCTTTAGAAAAAAAAAAAAACACACCAAACAAGGCCATTTCCAGACCAAAATATAGACTTTGGTAAACTAATTGACCTTCCCTGTTATGCACAGGGTTTCATTGGGGTCTTAAAAAGAGCTCAAAGCCATGCTACGTGCTAGCTTCTCAGCGGTTCCAGACAAGACTCTCTCTCTTCTCCGCTAGAGCTAGAGTCACATTTAAGCAAAGCGCTAAACAGAAACTAACTAAAGATGGATTCTGAAAACAGGTTGGAGTATTTATATCTGTTCATGTTTAACAACTGAGCATTGGTTACTTATTGCTGAGTTTACAAAGAGCAGCTAAACACAAAAAATAAAGTTTGTACCTTTAAGGAGTTTTCTGAACTTTTAATGTATGACACAAATACAAAAACTTTGTGTTTGTTTCATCACTGGGTGCACACCAGCTCAAATGTTCTCATAGATATATTTTAAACTCAATCACAAAATGTTTGTTTCGAATTCTAAAGAAGAAATCTTTAGAAAAGTTCATATACTCTCTGGTAATACTTTGACACGAAACAAACAAACAAACAAAACTTTTTTTTAAAACTACTAATCACCCAGACATAGGTATGCTTAGTTTTTTTTTCTTTTCTTTTAATATATGATGCTAGATGTTTTGAAACATCATTTTATATTTACTCAGGGTACCTTTTTTATGATTTTAAAGTTTGGTAAAAAAAACAAACTCTGTAAGACAACAAACTTTTTTTCAAACCTTTTTTACAGCACTTTGTAAAACTATTCATGCAACAATATCTGTCATTATTATTTTTCTTTTAATGGCATTTGAGGTGCCCTACACAACATTTTGCCTGAGCTTATGCAGTGTTATGTGGCTGCAACTATTCAAACTGGATCCACTTTGCAGGTAATATACAAAATTACCGCATTCCATGTCATAAAGTGATAATAACCAATACTTCTCATAATATTCTGAAGACCTTTCAAAGCTTTTTCTGTGGATTTTGGTGAAATGTTCCCAGATTTTAAATCCATTTATTTTATTTGACAACATATTGTGCAGTGTTACAGTACATACTGAGAAAACAATTACACAAAGAAAAAGTGCTTGACCTGAGACCACAACTGAAGCATCTAAAAATCATGCCTTTAATATTAAGAAAACTTCTACCAGGTTTTCAGCAAACATCTCTTTAAGGAACATCCTGTCTGTACTAAAATACTATTTTTTGTCTATCAGGCTGTATTATCTTTTAGTAGATTCAACTAAAAAAATTGTGAAAAAATACTTAAATATACAACCTGATATCAGATTCTTATAAAGGTGCCTGTTCCTGTATTGACAGTGACAACATGCAGTGAGGGACAACTGTGTTTTTGTTCTTTAAAGGCTTCATGGCAACACCTGAATCTACATGTAGTAGGAGACTGTGAGCTAACATTCTAGATGACAAAGTGGTAGGTCTGCTGCAAGAGCTATTTATTGGTTCTGTGCCAGGTATCTTGGTTAAATGCAGTAATTTAAGTAGAGGAGAATACCCCCATTGTTACCAATACCACCATTGACCACCATTGTTACCAATACAACCATTGACTCAGCATTGGCTGGTGGACAGACATTGCTGACTGGAGAGTAGTGCTTTTGCTTCTCCACTCCCAGGTGTTGTATGGTCTAGATGCTTAGATACTGGAATTTAAATGAATGCAAAGGCAGATATCCAAATAAAGCCTGAAGATAAACGGATCAAGATCACAAAAGATTTCAAGAAAGTCTGCTTACAATCAAAGCATAAAGAAATAAGAAATTTTCCAGCAAAGAAAAGTTTGCACAGTGCTGCATTTTCAGGTACAGAATGTGTTTAATTTTTTTGAACTTTAATGTTTTATAAGTCAGGGTGGGGGTTTTGAATATTGTTTGACTATTGGTCAATACCTTAAGGTTTGCACCAGCTCGAGATTGATTCAACATGACTCATGAACTTCTGTTAAACTTTCTTTTCAAACTTTAAAGGTGCAAAATGCTAATATGACATCTTAGAAAACCAATTGATGTTTGCCTAGAGTATTGAATTTAAGTCCTAAAAATGTTGATCCAAAACTAAGAGTGAAACATGACTTAAAGCTCAAAAATGTGCTCATAGATTTCTTTACCAAATGCATGGATCTCATTTTAATGAAATTAATGTCCTCATTGTCTGTTCCTACATGGTACAGTGAAAATAAATACTCTTACATCTGTATACCTAGAATGTCTGTTTGAAACTCGTATAAGAGAGGTAGAGGTCCAGGCTGTAGAACATAAGCAGGAATTATGGAGCAAGAACTTACTCACTTTACAAGATTTACAAGAGGGTTAGCAAAGCCAGTGTGATAGCCAAATCAGCATATACTTTGGACATGTCTGCCAGCTGTGGTATAGCTCTAGATTTGTTGCATGTTGCATTTATGTTAATGTGTGCATTTTCTGAAATGCACACATTAACACACTCACACAGGGTTCCACCTTGACCACATTGACAACATATTCTCTGTAGTCTGGGAACCCTAGATAGATAGATAGATAGATAGATAGATAGATAGATAGATAGATAGATAGATAGATAGATAGATAGATAGATAGATAGATAGATAGATAGATAGATAGATAGATAGATAGATAGATAGATAGATAGATAGATAGATAGATAGAATGGCAGAATTATTAGTTCATTTAAAGGTGTTGGTTTCCTGGGATGGGCCAGGCTTTTAAGCAAAGGCAGTAAACATTTTAACAGGATTGCACTCAGGGCTTTACCAGAAGCCTCATTTGTCCAATCTAAAACCAGTTTTGATGTACGTTTTGGATTATTGTCCAGCTGGAATTTTGCAGCTGCCCACAAGGATAAGCCAATTGCCTTCTGGAGAAAAGCTTTCTAGCATGGATTAAAATGTTTGGCCATAACGAAAAAAAATGTTTGAGTAATGCCACATGCTCCACTGCAAAAACACAGGCTGTTCTGCATTTCGCATCTGTCTTTTTATTTTGTAGTTTTTGACTTCGTCAATCGTATTTTTTTAGTCCATTAAGTTTTCATAGTCAATATGAACACCATTTGTAAAGCTCTGTGGATTGCGCTTGTCATTGCTCGCCTTATTTACAATTCGAGAAGCAGGTGCAGTGGGACCAATCTCACCTACTCCTGGTAATAAATCGGGAGCAGGCTAGGCTCTCTTAAGGCCCCCACTTCCTTCAGTTGTGATGGCAAAGGGACAATCCCTCCCGAGCAAGATTGACATCCAGCATGCCTGTTGACAAGTGGAAAAAGCTTCCATCATCGCCCTTAATGATTCCATCACTGATCAGGAGGTCAGTGTGGACATCATAGGATGAGGGATTCCGCCAAAAAGAGGGGTGGAGGGTTTTGTGTTTACATCAACAGTCGATGGTGCAGTAACACTAAGATACATGAAAAAATTAGCAATCCCAACATTGAGATGCTGACCCTCTCCCTCTTTCCTTTTTACCTCCTATTGGAGTTTCCAACGCTGGTGTTTAGTATTCTTTACATCCCGCCATGCTCCAACAGCTGGAGCTAAAGGGTGATGGCATGAAGCCTTTTAACTTTAAGGACTTAAAGGTCATCACCAAAGATAAATCATCAAAATACTAGTCGAAACATGCAAAAAGCTGGTCAGCAGTTATTTAAAGAACAAATAAATATGTTTGCATTGATTATTGAGAAAGGTTGAAATAATTTGACATGTAATTTCTAATAAAATTGCATGTTTTTTTTCCAAAATTGAGAGTTGTACATTTTTTATCTTCAGATTTGGTTGTGCTTTGTCCTATTTTCATTATCGCTTGAATAAAAGCAATTTTAAATCCAAATCAGTTTCTTCCCCCAGGATGTTTCTCTGAAGAACACCTTACAGTCAGAGTTCCAGAAAAACACCATGCATACCTTGACTTATCATGTTATATTCCATTGTAAAGTCAATTGTGTATATGTGTACATATACCGGAGTCATGTGTCAAATTCCTTGTTTGTCTGTACAAACTCTGCAATAAAAGTAATTCTCATTCTTTTAACATAATGGATGGTTATAGTTAAAAACACTTGTTAAATGTTTGTATTGAATGTCATCTCCTTTTATTTGAACAGATCCTTACTTTCTAATAGCAAGCTGATAATACTTATTTTCATGGAAGGTCTCATCATGCATTTAGAAATTAATTTCACTGTTGTTAAATGTTCTGCTTTGTGGTTCATTGCAAAAGGTATACCTGTGTTTACAGTCAATATCCCATCTCTCCTTTGTAAAGCCCTTATAAACAAAATAAAGGCTAAATGTCATTGTGGCTCTTAATCTCCCATGTGGTCCCTTTTTGCTCTTCTGTCATCTTTCTTTTTACCATTCTGTCAGTTTGAGTCCTCCCATTTAGCAGTCTGCAAGTCCCGTTAAATGATTAGTAAGCCCACAAGTGAATATATGCAAAGCCTCTTCCACTCCATCAGCGGCTTAGTGAGGAGAGAGCTTAAACACACCTTGCTAAATCCCTGTCACACACATTCATGTAAAGGTGCTATGTAAAGTGAGCTAATATGGTTAATACAACATTTTTTACCATCCAACTACTCTAAGGTGAAGTTGAGACTCTTGCTTGAAAAACTGAAACTAATTTAGAACTTGTGATTTCGGTCCCAGAACACATTCCCATCTTGCCAGGTGACTGCATCAGATGGTATTGTTTCTGAAGATTCAAGTAATAAAATATTCCTATTGAGTTTAAATCCGCTTTGCTGGCAGGGCTTCTGGAGTCAGATTAGTACTAGACAAATGTGGCCGAGCAGTCATCCCCACACCAAGACCACTGTAAGACAGCATACAGATATTGGTCTTTGCCTTGCTGTGCCTGTGTGTATCTATCAGTTCACAAGCAGTAAGGAACCCTGGTGTGAGCATCAGCAAACAGGGGGATGAGAAACTAATGCTCTGATACATGCTGCTCAGTGTTATGGAATGAGAGAGTGTCAAGAACCTGAGTGGGTTCCAGCTGCAGCACATAACCTTTGTTCTTAAAGTTTCAGTTCACCTGCCAGTGTGTGTGCATGATCTCTCTCTGAAGTAACGTACATAGTAAGATTATTATCAAATACTGAGCATGTATCTGCTTTTATTAAGTTTTGCAGTCTACTTCATTGATTTGCCAGTCGGTGTAGCCATATCACTGTGGAGTCTTTGTTTGGTTCGTAATGCTGCTCTATTGTTCCTCTGTGTACTGTGAGCATAGACAGCTGCAACGTTTTTGGCAGAGCAGACATAGTTTTTTATTGCTGACCCTAAGGCTGCTTCTTAGAATGCAGTCCACCTTACCCACCAACCACCAAGATCACTTTAGCTTTTTCTTTCTTCCTTTCATGTTATACATATTTGCATACTTACTGACATCTGTCAAAACAAACATGTATTTAAAGAAAAAGTCCTAAACATTTTTAGCTCAACATGAATTCAACTAAATGTGTGACATTCGCCAAAACGAAAGTTTAAAAAAAACAAACTCAACCCAACTCAACAGCTGTTTCAGCAATAATGTTGAAAAATTGTTCTAAGAAGGTTAATACCTGCCTAATTCCAAGCCCAGATATCCATCGCTTCATCTTATTTTGGGGGATTCCAAATATGTACAGTCCCTCCAGCAAGTTCTAGTTCTGCCTCGGGGTCTTCTACCAATGGTGCATGCACACAAAACCTGCAAAGGGGGGTCCTTTTTTCACAGTTAGTCACAGTGCTAAAACAAACTTTATTGATTTTTACCAGGATTTTTTGCAAGAGAGTAGCCCATAAAGTAGCCAATTTTTTGTAAAGTCAAAGGAAAATGATACTTAGCTTTTAGTCTTTTTACCAATGAAAATCTAAAAATTGTGGTCCATATATTTGTTTTGTGAGTCATTACATTGGAGAACAACTTTTTGCTGCATCTAGCTTTTAGGCCTTTTTGGGGTATACTGTATCTCTACCAGCATTTCATTAATGTGCCGCATTGGGCAAGAGTCGGGGTATGCCCTGGACAGTTCTCCAGTCTATCAAAGAGCAACATAGAGAGACAAAAAGGACAAACAAAAATGCATGCACCCACTCCCACATTTAGAGAGACTAATGTTCATGTTTTTCGACTGTGGACTGTGGACTGCAAGACAACAGTTCTACCAACTGTCCCACCACACATCCCATGTGTTGCCTTATTTTATGACAACCATAAAACACAATTATGTCTGTGGTGGTACCTGACAAAACATGAAAAATCTCAACAAGTGTAAAGGCACTGTATATGCACTTGGATGGTTCATTCATTTATCTTAATGTCAGAGTGTGACATTTTGGACTTTGTTTTTGGTTTCTTGTGATGGTTTATTTTGTCTAGATGTTTCTATTATGTTTATTAGTTTTTTTTGCTCCCTCTACCGCCTCCTGGTGTTTTGTTGTTTTCCTCCCTCACTAAGTTTCCTTATGGTTGGTTCCTTATTACTTTGTACGGTTCTATTATTATGATTAGTCTCTGTATTATGGTTCTTTGTTCTCCTGGATTCTTTTAGTATCTCTGTGTTTATTTATGTTTTGTGTTTTTTCACCTTGCTCTCTTCTTGTTTTTCTACTCTATGTTTTCTGTTCCTCCTTGTCTTTATTCCCTTTCTGTCTTTTTATTCTGTTCTGTCTAGCTTAGTTCTTTATGTTTAGTTTCTAGTGTTCCAGTTCTTCCCGTTAGGTCAGCTTGAGTTATTGTTTACTTTTATTCTAGTCCTCTGCTTCCTTCTCAGTTTGTTCTTTCAGTGTTTGTTTGTTTACTTGTAGTCAGGGTTTCTTCATGGTTTCCTTTTGCTTAGGCCTTAGGTTCTTGTTATTCTTCTGTTCCTTCCAGTTCCTCTGTTTCCTTTACCTCTTGGCTATTCTAGATTTCTTATGTTTTGGTTATTTTATCTTAGTCTATCGTTTTGCTTAGGTCTGTGTTTCCTTTATTGTTAATTAGTTCCACCTGTCCCTTCAGCCTCCCTGTCTCATTGCCACACCTGTTCTTTGTTTCTTTGATTATCTGCCCTTTGTTCCCCTCTCACATCTCTCTGTATATTAGTAGGTTTGTGTCCTTTGTTCCCCGCTGGTTTCTTGTCGTTCATACCTTGTTCACTTGCCGTTCACACTCCATTCTCTACCCCACGTTTATGTGCTTTCCCTGCAGAGTCGGCCTGTGTACGTTTTTGGATCTTCGTCTATGTTTTGTACCTGCAGTGTTTTTGCCACTTTGGAGGAACCGTTTAAATAAAGTCAAGCCTTCCTTAAATCATCTGGCTGCCCAGCACTTGTCTGCATTTTGGTCCGACCCAAACCCAGATTGTGACAATTAAGCAGTGGTATGGATTAGGTACATCCTTATTAGCTTATTACATAACCTCAGAAAGTGACAGTTATTGCTATGTGGAAAGCAAGCGCCTAAAACTCAATGGTCGCATGTTTTGACTAAGTTGGCAATTTCTAATTCAGGTGTAATATAAAGAAATTCACTGCTGACGGACCCTTACAATCACCCAGACACCATGCATTTTTATGTGATCCTAACTCTATTTGCCTGCAAAGTCAGAAAAAACAAGAGAAATCCCACTAAGTAAAATTTCTTGTAAGTTGAATGAGATCATTGATGTAACAGAACTGACATCTGCTGATGAGATGACCAGACATTGAAATAATCAAGCCTTTTCCTTCCTTCATTGATTTGTTTTGTATATCTGCGTTGTTCTGTTCGAAAGGGCCAAGATGAGAGGTGTGATGTATACCCTTGACAGGTTGACAGTCCATTAAAATGCCAGCACAGAGAAACACAAGACAAACAACTCTGGCCATTCATACTTACTCATACTGCCATTTTATTGCAATTAATCTAGCAGTTATGTTGGACTGGAGAAAACTGCAGTATCTGAAGAAAGCCCGAACATGCAAACTCTACACAGAAAGGCCTGTGCAGCAAAGATTCAAGCTAATCCCCTGATGTAACAACAAAGACCCTCACATTATAACACTTTTATTTAGTCTAGTAAGTAAACACACTTGTATCGATCTCCAGATTTGTCAAAAGCCACATGTAGTGAAATTCTACAAGTTGTTAATTAGTAGATTTAGTTACTTGGACCAGCTGCTCTTTTTTATTTGGACAAAACAAAGAGCAGCTAATGATAACAGCATTCTTGACATACTTTGAGCTTGGCTTTAACACCAACCTAGGCTATAATACAAACCACAGCTAACTACTATCAAATATAGCTTTTATTCTCTTCTGCTAGACAATGTCAGACCATCCATACAGAAACAAAGCTATCTTTTTTTTACTCCTTGTTGTGTACTCAGTATCATTTATGTACAGTACTTTGCAAAGGTATTTTTTCCCTATATCTTTGGATGTTGCAATCACAAACTTTATTGTGTTTTATTGGGATTTGTATGTGATAGACAAACATAATTGTGAAGTGAAAGGAAAGGAATATGTGGTTTTCCATTTTTATTTACAATTTAAAATGTGTGGCTCTGATTTGTAGTCAGCGCCCCAAGGCAATGTTGGTTTTTGTAGGAGAACAAAAGGTATCCTCACAGCTTGATGATGTCACCACCTCTTTTACAGTAGGTATGGTGGGTTTAGGGTGACAAGCAGCCTTAGTTTTCTGCCACACATGAGGTTTTGATCTCATCTGACCAGGGTGTTTTTAACAAGTCCGCTGTGCCACCTTCATGACTTGTGGAAAAGTGCAAACAGGAATTTTTATGGTTTTCTTTCCACACTTGCTTTCTTTTTGCCATTCCACCTAAAAGGCCAGATTTGTGTAGTATATGACTAATTGTTGTCTTGTCAACAGGTCCTCCTACCTGAGTTGGCGATATTTGTAGCTCCTCCACTTATATTTTCATATGATGATTTGAACAGGGCACTGTGTGATGTTCTAAGCTTGGGGTATTGTTTTCAAAGTAATAGTACTGTTTTTACTAAGATTCTCAGACAAACCTCTAAAGCATTCAAATAACTGCTGTATTTATACTGGGATGAAACACCTTCTATAGGCAGTCACAAGGTCAATTTAGGTTTAATTCAATTCAATTCAGTTTATTTATATAGTGCCAATTCACAACACGTCATCTCAAGGCACTTCACAAAGTCAGGTATATACATTCCAATTAATCCAAACCATTGAACAGTGCAGTCAGATTTAGTTATTTATTCAAATTGGATAAAAAAGTTTTTCTATCTAAGGAAACCCAGAAGATTGCATCGAGTCAGAGACTTGTAGCAGTCACTCCTCCTGGATGTGCATGTAGTGACAGTGGACAGTAACTGGCGTTGACTTTGAAGCAATCCCTCATACTGAGCATGCATGTAGCGACAGTGGAGAGGAAAAACTCCCTTTTACAGGAAGAAACCTCCAGCAGAACCAGGCTCACTGTGAGTAGCCATCAGCCACGACCGACTGGGGGTTTGAGATAACTGAGCAGAAAAGGAAAAAGAACACAGAAGCACTGATCCAGGAGTACTTTCTATGGGAAGGAAAAGTAAATGTTAATGGATGTAGCTCCTTTAGTCGTTTCATCTAGAAAGAAAGAACAGATAAACTCTGAGCCAGTTTTCAAGATTAGAGTCTGAAAGCCCCTCCTTGAACCGCCACCTTAACGTGGTGGAGGGGTTTGAGTGCTCGAATGATCCTAGAGGCTATGTTGTCTGGTGCTTAAATGCCCCTGGTAGGGTCTCCCATGGCAAACATGCTCTAGGTAATGGGTCAGACAAAGGGCGGTTCAAGACACCTTCACGAGGACTACTAAATCGAGGCACGTCACGTCGCCTGGTACGGCGGAGCCGGGGTCCCACTCTGGAGCCAGGCCTGGGGTCGGGACTCGCCTGAGAGCGCCTGGTGGCCGGGTTGCTCCTCGTGGGACCCCGCCCGAACAAGAGACACGAGGCCATCCCCCAGTGAGCCCGCCACCTGCAGGGGGAACCGTGAGGGACCGGTACAAAGAGGATTGGGCAGCGGTGGAGACCTCAGTGGCCTGATCCCCGGATGCTTAGGCTGGCTCTAGGGATGTGGAATGTCACCTCGCTGGGAGGGAAGGACCTGAGCTTGTGTGGGAGGTCAAGAGATATCGACTAGAAAAAAAGAGCGTGGGCCCTGGAACCCATCTCCTCGAGAGGGCTGGACTCTCTTCTACTCTGGAGAGGCGGCGGGCTGGGGTGGCGGCTGCTTGTTGCCCCCCAGCTCAGCCATATCATGTTGGGGTTTACCCCAGTGGATGAGAGGGTCGCATCCCTGCGCCTTCGGGTTGGGGACAGGTCTCTGACTGTTGTTTCGGCCTACGGGCCGAGTGGTAGTGCGTAGTACCCGGCGTTCTTGGCGTCCCTGTCGGGGGTGCTGGATAGTACCCCTCTCTGGGACTCCATTATTCTGTTTCCCCGATCTGAATCCGAGTGGTGTTTCGTTATTGGACTTCTGTGCTAGTAACGGATTGTCCATAATGAACACCATGTTCAAACACAAGGGTGTCCATCAGTGCACTTGGCACCAGGACACCCTAGGCAGGAGGTCAATGATCGACTTTGCTGTCATATCATCAGACCTTTGGCCGCATGTTTTGGAGACTCGGGTGAAGAGAGGGGCTGAGCTGTCCACTGATCACTACCTGGTGGTGAGTTGGATCCACTGGAGGAGGAGAAAGCCGAACAGAATTGCCGTGTTTCAACTACAGGGGGATCACACTTCTCAGCCTCCCTGGAAAGGCCTACGCCAGGGTATTGGAGAGGAGAATCCGGCCGATAGTCGAACCTCGGCTTCAGGAGGAGCAGTGTGGTTTATGTCCCGGCCGTGGAACACTGGACCAGCTCTATACCCTCTACGGGGTACTCGAGGGCTCATGGGAGTTTGCCCAACCGGTCTACATGTGTTTTGTAGACCTGGAGAAAGCATTTGAATGTGTACTTCGTGATGCCCTGTGGGGGGTGCTCCAGGAGTATGGAATCGGGAGGCCTTTATTAGGGGCCATCCGGTCTCTGTATAAGCGGAGCAGGAGTTTGGTCCGCACTGCCGGCACTAAGTCGGACCTGTTCCCGGTGCATGTTGGACTCCGGCAGGGCTGCCCTTTGTCACCGGTCCTGTACATAACTTCTATGGACAGGATTTCTAGGCGCAGCCAAAGGCCAGGGGGGGGTCTGGTTTGGGGACCAGAGGATTTCGTCTCTTCTTTTTGCAGATGACGTGGTCCTGCTGGCCCCCTCTAGCCAAGACCTACAGCATGCACTGGGGTTTGTAGCCGAGTGTGAAGCGGCTGGGATGAAGATCAGCTCCTCCAAGTCCGAGGCCATGGTTCTCGACCGGAAAAGGGTGGCTTGTCCTCCTCAGGTTGGAGGGGAGTTCCTGCCTCAAGTGGAGGAGTTCAAGTATCTCGGTGTCTTGTTTACGACTGAGGGAAGAATGGAGTGGGAGATCGACAGACGGATCGGTGCGGCTGCCGCAGTAATGGAGGCACTGTGCCGGTCCGTTGTGGTGAAGAGAGAGCTGAGCAGAAAAGCGACCAGTCGGTCTACGTTCCTGCCCTCACCTACGGCCGTGAACTTTGGATCATGACCGAAAGAATGAGATCCCGGAAACAAGCGGCTGAAATGAGCTTCCTTAGTAGGGTGGCCGGGCACTCCCTTAGTGATAGGGTGAGGAGCTTGGCCATCCATGAGGGGCTCGGAGTAGAGCTGCTGCTCCTCCACGTCGAGAGGAGCCAGTTGAGGTGGCTCGGGCATGTATACCGGATGCCTCCTGGACGCCTTCCTCGGGAGGTGTTCCATGTCTCTGCTGAGTCTGCTGCCCCCAGGACCCGGTCCCGGTGAAAGCGGAAGACGACGAGTACGAGTACGAGTACGAGTCTGAAAGAGAGCACATGTAATTAGTTACAGTAAAAGCTCAGTCAGTAGCTATGTCTAGGAGAGAGACAGGGTTAAACACTGAAAGAAAGGGCCAAGTGGATCATCGGTAGAGGGTGAGCATTAAGGTGTTGCCAGCAGAAGCTTGGACGATGACCCCCTCCAGAAAGGTGTCACAGGTAGACACAGAATCAGGCCAGGTGTAGCTTCTAGGAAGAGAAAAGAGAGAGAACATACAGTTAAAAGCTGAAATAACAGCAAATAATGCAAAATTGGAGAGTAGTGTGAGAATGTAGCAAAGAGAGTGAAAGTGGTCATTATGTCCTCCAGCACCCTAAGCCTATAGCAGCATAACTACAGAGATAGCTCAGGATAACCTAAGCCACTCTAACTATAAGCTTTATCAATAAAGAAAGTTTTAAACCTAGCCTTAAAAGTAGACAGGGTGTCTGCCTGACAGACTAAAACTGGGAGCTGGTTGCAAAGGAGAGGAGCCTGATAACTAAAGGATCTGCCTCGCATTGTACTTCTAGAGACTCTAGGAACCACCAGTAAACCTGAAGTTTGAGAACAAAGTGCTCTGTTAGGAATATATGGAACAATCAGATCTCTGATGTATGATGGCACTAGATCATTAAGGGCTTTACAGGTGAGGAGGAGAATTCTAAATTCTATTTTGGATTCAACAGGGAGCCAATGAAGGAAGGCTAAAATAGGAGAAATATGATCTCTCTTTTTAACTTTCATCAGAACTCTTGCTGCAGCATTTTAAATCAGCTGAAGGCTTTTAACTGTATTTTGTGGACATCCTGATAGTAAAGAATTACAATAGTCCAGCCTTGAAGTAACAAATGCATGGACTAGTTTTTCAGCGTAACTCCTGGATAGAATATTTCTAATTTTGGCAATGTTCCGGAGGTGAAAGAAAGAAATCCTAGAAACCTGTTTAATATGGGATTTAAATGACATGTCCTGGTCAAAAATAACACCAAGATTTTTTACTTTATTACCGGAGGTCAATTTAATGCCATCCAAGTTAAGTGATTGACTAAGCAGTTTCTTTTCCAAAGACTCTGGTCCAAAGATGACAACTTCTGTCTTGTCTGAATTTAGAAGCAGAAAATTTAAAGTCATCCAAGTTTTTTATGTATTCAAGACATGCTTGTAGTCTAACTGGTTGGGCTCATCAGGATTTATGGATAGGTAAACCTGAGTATCATCTGCATAACAGTGAAAATTTACCCTATGCTGTCTGATAATTTTACCTATTGGAAGCATATATATAGTGAAGAGAATTGGCCCAAGCACTGAATCCTGTGGTACTCCACAATTAACCCTGGAGTTTAAAGATGATTTATCATTTATGTGAACAAACTGGAATCTGTCAGACAAATAAGATTTAAACCAGCCTAGTGCTGTTCCCCTGATCCCTACAGCATATTCCAGCCTTTCTAAGAGAATATTGTGATCGGCTGTATCAAATGCAGCACTGAGACCAACAGGACAAGTACAGACACAAGTCCACTATCTGAGGCTAGGAGAATATCATTAGTGACTTTCAGCAGAGCTGTTTCAGTGCTATGATGAGCTCTGAAACCTGACTGAAATTCTTCAAACAGGTCATTGCTGTGTAAATGCTCACACATTTGATTAGCAACTATTTTCTCAAGAATTTTAGATAAGAACGGAAGATTGGATATAGGTATGTAATTTTTCAAGTCATCTCAATCAAGTGAAGGTTTCTTAACTAAAGGTTTGATTACAGGGTTTGATTCATCATATCTAAAATGGGGCTGGTAATCAGAATGAACACTTCCTTAAATAATTTGGTTGGGATTGTATCTAACTTACAAGTTGAAGGTTTAGATGAAGCTAGTATTTTTGATAACTCAGGAAGCTCCACAGGATCAAAACAGTCCAAACACAGAATAGGTTCTACAGGTACTTACAATGTTGTCTCACTTGCTGAGGATGAAGTAATTATCTTCGGGAGTATGTCAACGATTTTATTTTTAATAGAATCAATTTTATTTAAGAAGAATCCCTTAAAGTCATGACTGCTAAGAGCTAAGGGAATGGATGACTCAACATAGCTAAGACTCTGTGTAAGTTTAGCAACTGTACTAAAGAGAAACCTTGGATTATTCTTGTTCTCTTCTATTAATGATGAGAAATATGTGGTTCTAGCTTGGCGAAGTGTCTTTTTATACAACAGTAGGCTATTTTTCCAGATTAAGTAGGAATCCTCTAGGTGTGTAGAGCGCCATTTTTTCTCCAATTTTCTAACATTGTGCTTTAAAGTACGCAGCTCTGAATTAAACCAGGGAGCCAGCCTCCTATGAATAATTACCTTCTTTTTCAAGGGGGCTGCATTGTCTAATGCATCACGCAACGATGAAGTAACACTATGAACAAGAGAATCAATTTGTGAAGGGGAAGAAACAAAATTATTGCCCTCCACTGTGTTTTTCTGTGATAATGAGGAAATTAAAATTGGAACAGACTCTTTAAAGGATGTTACAGCATTTTCTGATAATGATCTACTATAATGAAATTTTCTTTCAGGTGTGGAGTACCCGGTCAAATTAAACTTTAAAGGTTACTAAAAATGGTCAGACAGGACAGGGTTATGAGAAAATATTGTTATGTCTTTACACTTAATACCATATGTCAGCACAAGGTCAAGAGAATGAAGACAAAGATGGGTAGGTTTGTTAATGTTTTGAGCAAAGCCAATTGAGTCTAAGATATATTTAGGCACTTTAGGCTATATTTAGGCTATATTTAGGCACTTTCAGTGTCAACATGAATGTTAAAATCCCCCACTATAATAACCTTATATGTATTTAACACTAAATCAGATAAAAGGTCTGAAAACTGATCTAAAAATTGAGAGTAAGGGCCTGGTGGACGGTAGAAAACAACAAACAGAAGTGGTTTTAGTGCTTTGCAGTTTGGATGAGGAAAACTAAGGATTAAATAAGAGTTGTAGCTATTAATTGGTCTGGGACTAATCAATAAATCGGACTGAAAGACGGTTGCTACTCCTCCTCGCCCAGTTTTTTGAGGTATGTGAAAATTTTAATAATTAGTAGGAGTTGACTGATTTATAGTAACACAATCTGATTGTCACAAATCAAGTCACTAACTAGCAAAGTCTTTGAAGAGAGAGATCTTATGTTCAGTAAGCCACATTTAATTATTTTATTTTTCTTTTTAGTCTGGGTTGTGTTTATTTTTATGTGATTTTCATGATTTCCTCCTTTTAGATTATTTTTTAATCTATTCAATTTTGGCCGTGGGCGAGACACTGTCTTAATAGGGTAATGGGTGGTTAGCAGTACAGAAGCTGCAGAGAGGAGTGTTAAACTACGACCCTGCTCCCTGGTCTGAACCCTGGGTTTATGAGGGTAAATAGGCCTGAATACAAATGCCAGCCATATTTTTAAATTTTTTTATCATGGAAATCATGCATAATTATTTTTTACCCTTTCACAATTATACACCAATTTTTGTTGGTCTGTCACATAAAATCCCAAGTAAATACACTTAAATTTGTGCTTTCATTTTGACAAAATGACAAAAATGTTCAAGGGTTCTGAATACTTTTGCTTGTATGTCATATATTAGCATATATGCAAGTTTATTACCCCATGCTGAAGAGCAAATTCCAGTGCAATAATTGGCTTTATTTTTTTATGTACTCTCTAGTTGTCAGTTTGTGTGTGTATACTCCTGTCGGCGTTGTTGTCCCAGGTTAATTGAGAAATTCGATCGTGGGAGCAGTAGTGTTTAAGGTCATAGAGCAACATGCTCCCATGGCTCTGTCAGAAAGCTTTTGCTTTCATAATTACTCTGCTTTTATCTGTACCACTGCTACAACGACTTCCAGAGAAATGCACACATAAAGCACAAACAGGCTTGTATACTGAAGGGTGTAATATTTAGATAATGCGAACTAACGCCCACATTCAGCTGCATATGTGAACAATTGGTTGCACACTCACACTCCCCCAACAGTTTAAAGTCATTTAATTTTATAGATGAGAAATTTTTTTGAATCCTCTTTCATGAACAATTGAATTCAGTCATGCATGATGAGGATGCCTGTTGGGTCTTTCTGTCTGCACACATTTGTGTGTAGGCGACTGTTTTATTAGACTGAGCAGCTTTTATCGCCGAACAACAATTTTAGATTAGATGTGATTGTTTGGCTCAAAAACGTATGCAACACTTTCATTTCCCTGCCATTTCAACGCTGATCCAATATCTGTGCCCCAGTGTGGGTATTTGTACAGGCATGCATATGTCCCTTTTTGTATCAGTGTGTGCATGTGTGCACACATGCTTGTGTGTTTGTGTGCATGTGCATGCATGCGTGAATGCACATGTAATTTGAACAAACGCCAACACTGGTGGCCTTGTCTGTTTGTCTTATGCAGACATTCTGTGAATGTGTACCCAGCTCCTCCCAGCTCAAACATCGTTGGTCAGACTCAGAAACCGACAGGGAGACTCCGGCCAAGGTAAGGCCCAGTCCCCACGATGCATTCAGTTATGGTCGAAAGTTTACACACAATAATTATGGGCTCATCCTGATGAATTTGAACTGATCTTTTTAAGGGTGAAATGATCGCTTAACCAACAACTACAAAGGATTTCAAAAACAATAACTGTGAATTTTCTCTCTCTCTCTCTTTTATATTTGACCAAAGGCATCAACGATGACAATTTAGTTTCAGGCCTCTGAAATTGGGATGTATGTTTATACTTTAGCTTGTTTATGTTTGGTTTCCATATTTAGATTCAAGGTAATCCAGGATAAATTCAAACTTGTGCAACCAATTCTTGATTTTGAAACTCATTTAAGTAGTTTGTTGTTCATCCTTGCATCCTGAAAAACTGAACGGTTCAAATCCATCATTGAAAGCCCAGAGTGTATATGACACTTACATTTATGACCATGGCGGGTTCAAATTGTGTGTACAGATGCTCTCAAAGTACAGTAGGATATATATATATATTTTTTTTTTCCGTGCTGAAACTATAGAAAAAACTATGAATATTATAAGCCAAAGGTTGGCCTTTCAGTGAGGTTTTGCAGTTTGCAGTTTTGACATATTTCAACATAGAAAAACATCAAGTAAGCTTGAATTCATCTTGGTATAGGATTGAAATGACTTGTTTGTAGGAGCATTCAAACTTGAAAAATGCAGCATGATGTGGAATGAATTCCTTTATTGTTCCATGTATTTTGTCTTTATTATTGGTATCTATTCCTCCACTTTCCTTTCAGTAGAAAAGGAAGCAATCAAAGAAAAGTGACTGACTCAGGTGCAGGGGAGATTAGCTATCACTGACAATGGTTCTCATCACAATCCGCTTTCTGGCTTCATGCCGGCAGTCTGAAGGATTATTTCATATTACACTTTGCATTTTGTCACTGAGCAGCAGCGGTGACGTGACCTCAGCTTGAGTACCCAGACACATGCAGGCCTCAAATGGATTAGGCCCTGCAGATTTCCAAAACTCAGTGATGTGATGGGAGGAAAAATGGATTTGATTATATGAGAGATTTGGTGAAAAATCTGTGTTGAATGTAAACGTTCTATTTAAAATGCAGGTGCATGGAAACTGAAAAAAGCTCTTTTATACCAGTTTAAATTGTGAGTATGTCTGACTTCCTTCACACAGTGAGGAAAATCTACATATTTTGTCCAATCACAGCCTTCAATGTTCTTATTGGGGGTTTATCTGGTACATCATTGTACAACCAACTTTCCTTGCACTTATAGCTTCAGATCTTTGATTCCATCGGCTTTGAATGTTAGAACATTTTTGTTTTGCAAAACTTTCAGGCTTAGTCAGATTTTTAATGGAGAGCATCTGTGAACAGCAGTTTTCAAGTCTTGCCATAGATCCATTGATTGTCAGTTAAATTTAGATCTATGATTTTACTGCATTTGCTCCATTAACAATCTTCTTAAATGTGACCAGTTTACCTGTCACCGCTGAAGAGTAGCAAGAGTGTGCAATTCATTGTTTAGCTGCGACAGGACTGGGTATGTTACTTTTGTCATCAAATCAGAATCTTGTTTTATTTTTACTTTTTCATATATTTAAGGATACTGTCTGGCAATCAAATATTAATGATCTTAGTGCCTCCAAGCATTCAGACAATTATCAGCTGAATTAATCATAAAGCAAGTCATGCTGCAGGTCTGACTTGCAGTTTCCAGCATCCTCCATGCAGAGCATGGCACAGCATGAGATCAAGTAATGTTATTAGTAAAGTCAGTGCTACCATTGTTGAGTCAAAGTTGTGTCCTAGCAGTGGCGGACATGTGTAATATGCAAGTGTGAGCTGCAGCACTCATGTAGAGGCAATTTTCAACATTTCCAAAAAATCTGTAGCAGCCTAGCATTTATAGTGATCAAACTGTTTTTTCATATTGTCAAATCTGTAGTAAGACAATGCCAGAGTGTTATTTTCCTTTGACATTGAAATGAAATGAAAAATACACCATAGTGTGACAGGGGTAAGATTTTGGAGACAGGGTAGTACTTTCCTTCCAGTTCACATTTATACAGTACTGAGATTGCATACTATCCAGATCAAATATAATGAGGTTTATGGCTACAACATGAAAAAAATGTGGAAGGGTCCAATACTTTTGAATGGCAGTGTATAAACACTTATTGTTAAAATCTTGTTTTCTTCCATTCTAATGTGGATCAAAAGTCTGCCGGTTCTCATGTGTGGTGGGATTATTCATTTCCATAGAGATTAATTTTCTCTGATTCTCCTTCTCTCCAAACTGTCCATCAGAATTCTCCCGCTCAGCCCACAAATCCCACTGAGACAAGAGAAAATCTGAAAGTCAACTTCTAATTACAGAGTGGTCTAATGCAGCAAGAATCATTTTTTAAAAAGTAGGGAAAAAATCAGTGTTAGGAGCTTTTTGGCATAACGCTCTCCGTGTCATTACTCTTGTATAGCTCTAAAGTAGAGTTTTCGATATCATGTATCCTGTGGGGACATTGCTGGAAGCTGGCTACTGCTGTGTTTTATTTTTTTATTGACTATCAAATTGATAGGCAGCAGAAAAAAGTCTGTGCTGCTTGTACTTTTTCATTTTCATTTTTTGACTTAATGTCAATCTGCCCTCACAAGAAAATAGAACAGAATAGCGTAGCCAATAGCTTCATGCGGTTGCATTATAATACGTTTACTTTCAGGCCAGTTTCCAGCCATTGCACTTTTTATAATTTTGAATATCAACATGTAAATTTATTATGAATGAATAATTAATGAGTTTTGTTTTTTTTCAAAGATTTTTCACTCATAAAAGTCACCCCTGAAGTCATTTGAAAGCTTCCTATTTTGCGTTTTAATTACATTTTACTGATGTGTAACCTCCAGCAGCATTGCAGCACTCTGACATAATCCATCTCAGTAAATACCTCATACAGTAACCAAAATATGTTGAAGTGTGGTTCTGCTAAGAGAGAAAGTCATATGAAGTAACAGAGTCAGAGTCCAGTCTGAGTGGATTGCTGTGTCAAAAAAACATTGGGTTTGGAGACATGGGGACACTGTTTGGTGAATTTCTTTTCTTTTTGTTTTACATGTGCCTTCCTGCTGAGTAGCACTCAGAACTGTTGTCTGAGTGCCAAAAGAAGCCCAGCAGGTCTACTTTCACAAGTGGAGCATTAGGGCTTTTATTTTTTGCTTTGGGATTGTTTCAAATGCAAGGGACTGTTATGATTCTGGCATGTCTGCTCTACCCTGTCTCCCTGGCTGCAATCAGCAGATGAGATGCACCTGGTGACTGCTGCAGTGCAGTGCAATCTGTGGCATTCCAAGCGCCTGTGTCTTCCCTGATATATACTGACTCTGACAAGCAGACGGTGCCAGATTTTTGAAAGCCATCGTGTGAGTAGATATCCAGCGGTCCTTCCTGACTGATCGTTGTTTTGACCGTGCCTTGCCTCTTGGATTTTTGGCTCTGCCTGCCCCTTGTCGGACTGTTTGGATTTTGGTTTTGACCCTGTTTCCTGCATCTGATTTATGCCTCTGCCTGCCCCTTGCCTGACGTCTCTTGTTCCGATCATTGACCCTGTTTCTGTCCCTGGATTATTGAATCAGCCTAGCCCTTGGATTATTCAGCCAAAGGTCACCTGTCTCTCTCACCTGCGCTGTGGAGATCCCTGCCTTCTACCCACTGAGGTTTCCCCTCTGGGTTTCAAGTTTAACCCAAGACAAGAACAGGTTAGTGACTTTTCTGATCCTTGCAAGATTTGGAGAAACTACAAGTCACTAATCCTTCTTTCTGCTTCAGTGATTCCTGGAAGCTGTGTGGAGTTTAACCTGAGTGACGTTTTCCTGTGGCTGAATAAACTTTTTTTAATCTTTCAGTTCTGTGTCTGGCTGAATCTTGGGTCCGCCTTTTTCTAATTCGTAATAGGGACATGGAAATTAAAGGGGAAAAAAGAAGGAAAGGGAGAGAGGTGGGACAAAAAGTTAAAAGGGAGATAAAAATAGAGGAAAGAAATAAGGATATAGAGAATACACAATAGAAGTCAACACCCTAGAAGTCTGCTAGTACACCTGAAGAAAGAGCGGGGGGGGAAAAAAAACACATGGATAGACAACGAACGCATAAATAAAAACATCACAGGAAAGTACACGGTGCTAAATTAATGCAAGACGTATTTAGTGGCAACCACAGCTCAGTATAGAGTATATCCGTATATTTGTCTGTCTGTATATACCCAGGGGTGAAGGTGAGCCGGTATGGTCCGGTACTGCGTACCACTAAAGGATTCTGCGCCGGCACGCAGTACCGGTAAGAAGGAAGAACGGCTGTCTGCTATGAAACCGTCATCCAGAACCAGTTACGGCTGCAAAAATTCACGAGCACACAAAGCTGATCAGATCTGCTACTAATAGGCAGTCTAAAACACGACTTAATCTGTTTATAAATATAGTTATTTTCCCCTCATTCCACATTGTTTCTGAACTGTTCTGCTATGCTGCAGCCTCAATGCTCCTTCTTTGCTTCTATCCCCTCTGAGCTCAAGGCTTTTGTGAATGGCCAGCCTTTAAAACGAGCACCGTTACGTTTAATGTCTGTCTGCTCACTGCTAAATACTCCAGTTAAAAGCACAGGGAGAGTAACTAATTGTGGTTCATGTTCTTTTGCTGAATTACAACAACACAGTACAGCTCGAAAACACTGCTTATCACCCCACATACACTACACGAGAGCGCATGCGCGCTTACCTCCAAAACAGAGCGGTTGCCAAGGGGATCGGTGCGTTCGATTTAACGGACTGGTAGATTTTACACAGACATAAAAAACCGCCGCTTGCATTAGGACAGGACGAACAATATATCACTTACAATCTACAGACTTTTAAATAAAAACAACTGAACTGTCGACTCTTAATTTATATGAAATCAAAACCTGACCACAATGCAGAGAACAATAACTTCTTTGTTCAAAAGAAATGATGAAAAGTTATGCATTAGAAAATGGTTTATCATTATTTCATACATGGCAGTTTTTTAACAATTGATGTTGATATATATATATATATATATATATATATATATATATATATTATATATTCTACATTTACAAGTGATTCTAATTCTGCCTTATACAGACAGCCTACAGTAAAGTAAAATATTGATACATTTTAATTAGTTTGAGTTTGGACTTTGCTGAGAGAGAGAGATCTCGAGGGGGCCACAGATGATGCGAGATGATATATATGTATATATATATATATATATATATATATATATATATATATATATATATATATATATGTGTATATATATATATATATGTGTATATACATATATATAATATATATATATATATATATATATATTGTATATACCCCCAGTATGCCCCCAGTGCCTCCCCAGCCCCCCTGTAGCTCCGCCCCTAAGTACCGGCAATAATTTAAAACTACTTTCACCCCTGTATATACTTAAATCCAAACACATGTTGGTGTATGTGTGAGCACGCTTGTGTATATGCGTTTTCTTATTTATATAACCTTATAGAGTGCTTGGTGTTATTAACACTAGAACTCCCAGGGCCGTTAATTTGACGGTTTTGAAAGTTTGACATGCCATAACTCTGGTTTATTAAAACTCTTATTTTCCTGGCATCCTGACTTTTTCTAAACCTGTGTCTTGTGTATTCCTATGTCTCTATTTTTAAAAAATAACAAAGTAAATAAAATATCGAAGTATTTTGACGGCTCTATTATTTACATTGATATTTTTTTTCCGCGGCTGAGGATACGCGCGAGCATTGCTTAGCAACCGCCACTCTAGAACGCAATCAGATTGTTGGCCTTCTACAAATGGCTTCTAGAAGGATATTTTCTGCTCAAGAAGCACTGAAAATGCTTCAAAAATTACATGATTGTGATTCTGGGTCGAGAGGGATTCTGACCGCTCTTTGTGTCAGCATTCAGTTCCAGTGACAGCGGGTCAGAGAGTGAGCCTCCCCCGGCTAAAAAACACTTATCATCCCATTAGCAGGAGGTTGTGACACATTATTTCAAGGTAGTAAAAGACTAGCTTATGTAGCGATTTTATCATTTTAGGCTATAGTTTACAGATTGGTAAACTAATAATATATAAACTATAGAAACAGTGCCATAATCAGCTCAGGTTCAGAGACAGGGAGACGAGCCAGGTGCCCAGCTATAAACCAAGAAATCCAGCTCACTGGCAGGAGAGAAACTACAAATCAAGGCACTGATAATGGAAAAAGAAATAAACAATAAGTTAGGTAATAGATATAGTAGCTCAATAACAACAACCTATTCTGCGCTTTACAGCGTTTTCATCGCAAGATGAGCGCACACCTTGGAAGGAGGAGATAGGAAAGGATGGCACTGTGTGGACAGTGGTAGGGGAGGAAAAAAGTAGAGGGAGGCGTCAGAGCCAGAACGCGTTGACAGAGCACCAGATCCAAGATGCCCAGACCGCGTTCCTCTATGTGGTGGATACTGAAATGCTCATCCACGCTCAGGGCTGCAGTGTGGCGGAGGCCCGCAGAGTTTTAGGAGATGATTCCTCCTCGGACATGAGTGTGGATGAGCTGAATGCATTTTTAGCGCTAGTTTATGTCCACGAAGTGAAAGGGGGGCGTAACATGGAGCTGTCCAGCTTTTGGTCAGATTAGTAAAGCTTTTTTTTTAAATGTACCCACTACTCTGTATTATTTTTCAGTACTATATATAAATAACAAAAAAACATAATAGGTTTTGATCAAATAGTAATATTAATTCTTGTCAAAAACAAAATTTTATAGCATTACAGCGATGGCGTCATCACCGCCCTCGCATTCAGAATGCTCGCCATCAAATTAACGGGCTTGGGAGTTCTAGTAGTGTTAGAATTCTGGGAGTCCTAGTGTTAAAGGACAGGAGTGCAGATAACAGAAGAGACGAGATAACAGAGTGCACAGACTGATGAATGTGAAAATAAGGTTTCATTTTACCAGAAAGCATAAACACTGAAAAGCCATGACGAAAAATTAAACTAGACTAAAATGGAACTGACATAAAAGTAGGTGAAACAAGGAGAACAAAGAAATGACAGTTGAACAACAGCACAATTACTGAAAAGGAGACTTTATCAACTTGGTACTGATACTGCATTTCATTTAGTTCAAAGGTTGGGTCTTGGATTCACATCTCACTAGAAGAGTAAAGAGACATTGTGGAACCAGATATCATGATTAAAGCAGCCTAATATTTATCATTAAAGTAAATTCTGTCGCGTGATATGCTTTTTAGGTGCAGTTAGTATTTGACTTTGCAAGTGTTATGTGCTTTGGGCACATATTTCTATTATTTTTGTATATTTCTCAGATTGTTTTTGTAGTTAAATGTTTTCCTTTGTTTTTTAAATATTTTTTGGTTTGGTTTTCTTAACCATATTTTTCGTAGCTGAGATATGAATTTTTCTAGTTTTAGGGTTATATACAGTATATTTTTTTCTTGTTGGACGCTGACCTCCATCAGTCTATAAATAGGCTGGGTTTTGGGTGCGCTCACAGCGCTCTATCGCTGCTCGCTCTCGCTACCTGAGTGTCCGTAGCTAGTGTGCTCTCCCAACCGGTTGTTAGTCCTGTAGGCCCCAGCACCATGCCTTGGGTGTCTTGCCTTTTAGCTTCTGTTAGGGTCCATCTTTTGGTTGTACTTTGGGCTTTTTTTGGGCACGAGGAGGTAAGGGTTCTTTTTGTCTACTTTTAAGGCTAGGCTTAAAACTTTCCTTTTTGATAAAGCGTATAGTTAGAGTGGCTTAGGTTATCCTGAGCTATCTCTGTAGTTATGCTGCTATAGTCTTAGGCTGCTGGAGGACATAATGACCACTTTCACCCTCTACGCTACATTCTCACACTACTCTTCAATTTTGTATTATTTGCTGTTATTTCAGCTTTTAACTTTGTTCTCTCTCTTTTCTCTTCCTGGGAGCTGCACCTGGCCTGACTCTGTGTCTACCTGTGACACCTTTCTGGAGAGGGGAATCGTCCGAGCTACTGCTGGCAACAACTTCATGCTCACCCTCTACCGATGATCCACACGGCCCTGTCTTTCAGTGTTTAACCCTTTCTCTCTCCTAGACATGGCTACTGACTGAGCTTTTACTGTAACTAACTCTATGTGCTCTCTTCAGACTCTAAACTTGAAAACTGGCTCAGAGTTTATCTGTTCTTTCTTTCTAGGTGAAACGACTAAAGGAGCTACATCCATTAACATTTACTTTTCCTTCCCATAGAAAGTACTCCTGGATCAGTCCTTCTTTGTCCTCTTTGTGTCTCTGCTCTGTTCTCTCAAACCCCCAGTCGGTCGTGGCAGATGGCCACGGATGGCAGATGGCAGACTGAGCCTGGTTCTGCTGGAGGTTTCTTCCTGTTAAAAGGGAGTTTTTCCTCTCCACTGTCGCTACATGCATGCTCAGTATGAGGGATTGCTGCAAAGTCAACGCCAGTGACTGTCCACCATCTCTACATGCTCATCCGGGAGGAGTGAATGCTGCAAGTCACTGACTGGATGCAATCTGCTGGGTTTCCTTAGATAGAAAAACTTTTTATCCAATTTGAATAAATAACAGAATCTGACTGCACTGTTCAGTGATTAAGATTAATTAGAATGTATGTACCTGACCTTTGTGAAGTGCCTTGAGACGACATGTGTTGTGAATTGGCGCTATTTAAATAAACTGAATTGAATTGAATTCTTGGCTTTTTCCTTTCACAGAAAGTATGAAAAAAACATCTGAATAAAGACACTTCAAAGAAGAAAAACACAGTAATTAATAAACCTAAATGTTTGAATCAAATTCATCGCCACCTGGACCTGGGAGTATAGAGTATGTGTGGGGAGTGTGAGTGAGTGTACGACGTCCATTGTTATTTGTCGTTACGTTGAGTGCTTGGGTGTGAGTGTTTTTAAGCGTACGCATGAGGGCGGGAATGGTGTGATTGTGACTGTGTGTGCCTGTTTTTTGTGTCAGGTTGGGTCTTGGGCTGCTCTGCTCCCTCTCCTGGATCAGTTTAGGGCCCCCATCAAAAGTGAGGCCTATTTCCTCCCCGCCACACTACCTGCCGGTTGTTGGTGTCTCTGCCCGCTGGTGTACTTGTGGTTCTCGGTATCCGGGGCTGGGTGTTTTGGTGTGTGCTGGCTCACTCCTGGTGGCTGCTTGCCGGGGCCTGGACCCCAGGGCTCGGGTCGCTGGGTCCATGGCTGGATCTGCTCGGGCGTAGACGGCTGCCAGCGGGGCCTTTGGGCTCGTCGCTGCAGCTCCCTGGGGATTCTTCACTGTGGCCGCTGGGTGGTTCCCCTGGGACTCTTCCCTGCTCTTCTCTGAGGGAGTTGTGGTAGTCCCAGTGGTGGTTCTCCTGGGGTTCCTGTGCTCTGGGGGGCCTTTGGATGTCTGTGGCTCAGATCTCCTCCGTATCTGTCCCGGGTCCAGGGGGGCAGGTCTGTGGCTCCTCACACTCACTATTGCATATTTTTATTAAGAAACATTGTATATACAACCAAGCTGACACTCAGACCCACAGGTGATTAGATTAATGTGTTAACAGATACAAAAATGTTCTATATTTAACTTTATTTCCCACTAAATACATCTTGCATTGATAAGTACTGCGCACTTTTCGGTAAAAAAGCTGGTAATATTAACATTTCTGCAGGTGTAGAAGCAAGCAGGATGTTATCTTGTATTCTCTTCATCCTTCTTTCTTTCCTCCATTCTTTTCTCCTTCTCTCCACTTTTCCTTTTTGCCCCACTTTTCTCTCTTTCATGCTTCTTTTTTTTCCTTTTCATTTCTGTCTTTGTTGTCCGGGTGTAGAACAGAGCTAACTAATACAAACTGCACATTTGTTGTGCACATGATTTGTTGTTGATGATTGTGACTAAAAACATATTTTACAGGTCTGTTTTTAAATAACTTTTCAGAATTGTGGATACTTGGTTGAAAAATTAAACGGTAACAGAGGAATAAACAAGATAGTAAGATAGCTGCTAAAAATGCTTAAGCTGGCATCTGCATCACAGCTTTCAATCTGTGCTACACTAAATAACTATTTTATTTATTACAGCTATGTTATTAGCCGATCGGTGCTGCTGTTGTTCAATTTTGTACCTCCAAATCGAAAATGTATTGAACGGAACAAACCTGAACTGGATAGCCATCTTCTCCAGAGAAATCTTTCTAAAATTAAATTTGAGATTTAAGAAATATTTGAAATATTTTACTTGTGAAGTGCAAAACAAGAACATTTTCAATGCTTGTTTGACATTAGCCTAAACCTTAAAAGGCTAAAATGCCAACCTTAAAATCAAACAAAATAAACTGGTCAAACCTGGACCTGATGGTAAAAAAAAAAAAAATAAAAAAAAAAAATGGATTGTTAGTTTTCTCAAAGAAAATTAAAATCCTGTCTCATCATGTTTTTGGAAACCCTATATCATGCCTTTATGTCAACTGTGTGCCAGTTAACTGTGCAACACCAGCAGCCCTTTAGGCCAAAGAGGCACAGAGTGAGACGCAGGGCAACGAGCTCCCCAGACCCAGCCACACCACCACCCCCAGCCGTGCAGGCTAAGGCCAGGAACCCGTCCCCCCAGTACCCCAGGGCCTGCACCCACCCCCGGCAGCAAGACTGTCCAGCACCAAGCAGGGTGAATGCAGATGTGTTTGCCTAAAGTGCATTAAAATTGGTGTTGTGGCTGGGGATACAAGACCCCCGCTGCTTGTTGACAGCAGATTTTCCCCTACCCCAAACCCGAAGCCCTAAGTATCGCTAGTGCAGTAAAAATGAGATGCAGAAAAGGCCAAATATAGCAGGGGGCACTGCATTGTGCCCCACTCAAACTGCCCCACTCTTGTCCAGCCAGCTCCCACACTAGCCCAGTGCCAAACAAGGCCAGACTCCCCCCAGTGATCTACAAAGACACCATGAGCGATACCCCACAGTGGGAATATGCTGGGAGAACACAGGCCAGCCAAGTGAAGCAAGCCCACCTCTGGCAGCCCAGGACCTTGAGATCAGCCAGACCATCCATGACTGCAGGCATCATGCAAGCCTCAGCAGGTGTTCCAAGTCTCCAGACCCCTACTGTCCACCTGGACATAGGTGTGTTCCTCCTGATACAGGAGATTAAACATCACTTGGAAGGTGAAGACCACCTGTCAATAGTGATATATCCTTTTGAGTAAAGGCTTTGAAGCATGTGTCGAGTAATCGCAAAAGATTTCAGTGAAGCGTATAGGCAATATAAGCTATGATGTTCTAAGCCTCGCAAGCCAGATGTTCCATGTGGCTGATTCAAGAGCTGCATTGCCTGCACATGGTTTGAAAAATAAAGGGCAGCAAAACACTGCTGATTCCCAACTTGCATAAACTTGCTGTTGCTGTTCTGGCAACCCTCATGTCATGAATGCCCCGTGAATGCTATATTCTAAAGCAGTGAAATCATCTCAAAAAAGAGAAAACACCAAAAGCTGAGCACAGAGAGAAGCTACTTTTAAATAATAATAAATTAAATGTTGTCCCTAGTAACATCAGCGGGGTTATAAACAACGACACACAAGCACATTCACATCACAATCCTCCCCCCTTTTTGTTTCCACTTTTCCTTTTGATCCAATCATTGTATCTTAAAGACAGATTAAGATAATATTCAGGCCATTTTCAGAATTTATATATTGTCATTACAAACATAATTTATTTATTCAATTTAAAGCTTCACACATCAAAGTCATGTCATTATAATCACTCAAATGAAGCATCATTAGTCTTTGGCTCCTGAGTAGACCAATTAGGTGGAAAGCCTCAGTGCTTCAGCTTTTTCGGGTGGTTCGGTTTCTTTTTACACAGAGGCAACTCCAAGTGAACCAAAACTTGTCACTACAAACCATGTGAGATCATTCCGTCTCTTTGTTGGTCTCAAGAGCAGAAGTATCAAATGTAAAACAGGAAGCAGATGCTGTAGAGTGACGTTGAGAAGATGCGTTGAAAGTTGCATAGGGCTTGATGTATTAAGGAAAAGAGGCACCATCATAAGTTATTTGTTTGTCTAGACTACCGCATCCCACAATGCAACTTGGCTACGGGAAGGCATTTGACTCAAGCTTGCAGCGTAAACCTTGTAGCTATGTCGGATCGATATGGAATCACATTCATCACATAAGCAACCCGCACTTGAATTTGTTTGAAACGTGTTGTTTTTTTTTACTGTTATTGCTCTGTTCACATCTACACAAATAAAACACACCAACAAATAACTTTGCTTTAAACAGACTAAAACCCCTCAGATGTGAAAATACCCTCAGCCATTGCCAGATAATGGCTCTGCTGTGTAGTCTGCATTGAATAGCACACAACATTCTGTGCATTCTTACTCTGTCAGCTGGCTGCTTGCTCAGCTGTTGTCCATGTAGGTCCTACTAGGGGGACCAGACTTCCCCAATTTCCAGGGACAGTCCCCGTTTTAGACAACATGTCCCTGGCTAAAATTGTCCCCGTAAATGTCCTCGATTTAAGCGTTTTGTGAATGAGAATAAAAAATGTTGTGTGTAGACTGCTATTGCGTTAGCCGGGGGTAGAAAGAGTGAGAGAGCATGTTGCAACAACAGCTCGGTAGCTGGTAACACTGCTATTAACGTTACAGAGTAGAAGAAGAGCTGAGTGCGTTGCCTTGGACTGGGCTGAATCTTGCCGTGATGGTTTGGTTCGCAGTAGAAAACATTACTAGTGTTGTCAACATTCACTGTGCCCAGGTAAAAAAAAAAAAAGTCTTGAATGTGTTTTGTTTTTCTAAATGTCAGGACCCAAATGCAAATAAACTTTATAAATTTTTTATGAACGAACAGAACAACAAAAGGCAAGACAAGAGCCCAGGGATTAGATGCTGCTGAGTAAGGGGAGAAATCACTTAAGTGCTGCCTGATTTAGGAATGTGGAGCTACAGTGTGAACAAGGGTTCGTCCAAAGTAAGAGGTTTTATAATTCATTGGTGACGTTTAGTTTATATTTTCAGAGCTAGTTATTAGTAGTTTTGTCAATATATTGTTGTGATATATGAACACAGACTTTCAGACTCAGGGGTGTTTGTCCACTCAGTTTGGACATATGAAAGTTCACAAAAATAAAGCAATCAGTAACAGGGAAACTGAATGTGGTAAGAACTGCTTGAACTGACATGAGGAGGGAGAGAGAATCAGCTGGTTAAATGTGCATTTGTTCTGAGGTATTAGCTTGTGGTTCCATGTACAAGTAGTTATAAGATTAGATCACATAGATTATATTAGGCCTATAGTTTCTCATTTAAAAGTAGCCAAGGGTTATTATAAGGGAAACAAAATCTGCAGGCCCCAGCCTATCTAAAACAAAAATGTTATTTTATTTGTTACATTTGATTTTTTAAGTATGTTATACAATCTAAAGTTTTTTGAGGGGATTGTGATTGGAAGAGGAGAGAGGAGGGGAAACTGAGGAGAAACATAGACTGATAGCTAAGAGGAGGCAAATAGTGTTAGACAGAAAAAGGAGAAGGAAGAAGACAGACATTACTACTGCTATTACTTTATTCGTTTTATCACTCTTAGGAAATGCTAGTGTGAATAGACACTTTCCTGCTATTAAACTTGATTCTTATTATTTAATTATAAATAAATATTTTAAATAAATGAAACTGTAACTTTACCAATGTTTTCATTATATCTTGATAACATTTAATTATTTTAATCTCTGAGTTGGAAATGTCCCCGGATTTGATTTCAGAAATCTGGTCACCTTATCTTACTATCATCTTCAAGCGTCACCGAATGTTATACTAGTCTCTATCGAAAACCAGCAGAAAATAATCAGCATCCTTCATGGAACCAAAAATGAAATATACTTCTCATGGAGCATTTTTTCTGCAAAAGTGTATACCATCAGAAGTGCAAGCTGTTGATTGTAACAGTTACTGCAGGTATTTTGGGCAAGACAGCCACATTGGTTTTGAGGTGGTGAGGAATGGTGAGAAACCTCTTACTTTTTAAGCAGAATTTCGACTTTAGTTGGTATTCCAGTTGATGTGTCCAAGTAAAGAATTCAGACTTCCAAATACAAACAAAAAGAAACAATAATGGCAAAAGAACACAGTAAAAGAAACATATGAAAGAGTATTCTGTATTTTTCTAGTTAAGTCAGTATGCTAGCAATGAATATTAATGATGACTTCCAATGATGTCTTGGCCGCTGGCACTAAAGCTAAGGGAGACTGTTTTAATGTCATATCGGCGCTATTCTGCAGAGTGTGCCCATTAAGCATATAATATATACCACAGAAACGCTTATACACATACTCTGAGTCAAACAAATATTTAAAATCTTGGACCTGCAATACGTTTAACATGCAAAATCAAATTTCTTAATAATGTAAGAGTTTAGAAGTGAGACCTAGAAAACAGATGTTATGTTCATTTTTATTCTGTATGTGTACATCTTTGTCTGCCTTTTTAGCCCCTCTGACTTTCAAAAAGATTAAACAGAATTTACTGGTATGGCCAGAAATTTACATACATTCATCATGAGCATGAAAATCAAAATAATATTAGGCTTCTTATTGAAGTTATTGGTAGGACTGATGCTGTAGTGACTGCATATTAGACATGCAGTCACTAAAAAATTCTACAATAAACTGTCTGGATTTTTGACCACTCTTCTCGTTATAAGTGGTAGAGCTCATTTAAATGGGTTAATTTCCTGGGATAGACCCATTCAAAGTTTGTTCATTTTCAACAGAGTTGAAGTCAGGGTCATTTCAGTTTTATTGTGTTTGGGAAAATCCTGCTGGAACATCTAGAGCATCTAACTGTGTCCAAGTTTCAACAAACTCAATCTATCCTTTGAGATAAAAGGAAATAACAACAGTGTTACTTTCCACAGTGAAGTGAAAGAAGCCGTTGCTAAAAAGAAATAACACCTTCAAGCTTGATTGGAATTTGCAACTGCCAAGATGCATAGGCCAATGTCTTTTTGACAAAAGTTTTGTTTTCAAACAAGATTAATGAATAAAAAGATATTTAGAATAGACAGGGTGCGAGGCTTTCAAACTAAAGAGCACTGTACCAAGTGCCTAGCATAGTGGAGGCAGCATTATGCTGACCAGCTATTTTGCTAGAAGATGATGCAGTCAGATTGGATGCAGTGGAGAGGACTATCTCCAAATGTCAGCTTCACACCACCTCAATGGCTTCATGTTTGAAACTTCAGTTCAGCTCATTTCACTTCTTTATTGTGCCACAAGGGAAAATTTGGTGCCCAGAAGCAGTCAAAGACAGTCAAGGCATAAATTACACGTCAACATAATTTTCACACTCAATTATCCAGCATATTGACAAAGATCTGTCAAAACATCAATACCATTAAATATTCTAACGTGTGGAGCTTGGTCAAAGTTTATAAAGAGCTTAAATTGCACTCGGGACAAAAGAATATTTGTACCGATTGCACCTTTTAGTTGGCAACCTGTATCTTTGACCTGAAGGAAGAAGAACACATTCACAATCTGTCTGTCACAGTTATCAGCCTGGGGGCGCTGTTGAATGCCAATTATTTTGCTGCCATTCTAACAAGACTGAACATACAATTGTTATTTTTCAAGATAAGTTGCCATACCAAGCAATAAAACCAAATGGTAAAACAGACTCAACAAAATAGCTTTAGAATAATTTTATCAGTGTTTTATCAATGCTAAAAGGGTTCAATCGTCTTAAAAAATGAAGTCTTTGCAGGCTTTCTTGCAAATTGCTGCAGTGTGTTTGTCAAAGTTCAGAGAATTCTCCTTCACTATGTTCTTTTTGGAGATTTCTTTTCATCACTGGTAGAATTATGGATTCCTTCTAGAACTTTCTGCTCAATAAGAGACATGTAAAACAGTTCTGTGAAAATATCCCACAGTTTGTTTCCGCAGACTTTGAGGAGTCTGTCTATAATCCTGTCAGGAACTAGGAGTTTTTCTGCTGTTACATTTGTGGAAAGCAGAGCTGACTGACTGAAGAGTGATGACAGGCCCAGAGAGGGCAGGACATTGGACTAATGTTCTAAAAAACTTTTATGTATGTTCATAAAATTTCATTTATAATTAAAATGTAGATACAAATCATCACCATTTGAAATCCCCCACTCGTATTTATCTGTTCCTCTCATTGTTCAGTCCCGTCATGGCTTTCATTCGATCCCATACATCTATAAGATTATTACTATAAAATTTCTCCTCCATTTTGTTTTTATCTTGACTGTTACAACAGGACAATGATTCCAAACACAGATTAAAACAGGTTTTGGGATGGATAAAGCAGCCAAACGTAAAGCTGCGAGAAGGGCCCAGACATAAGTCCTGTTGTAAGTTAACTGACTATGCCATGTACCAAGCCATTCGAATGAACTATTTCAATTCTGCAAAAAAAAAAAGCAGTCAACTGTCCAGCCTGAATATACTGGAAGCTTATCTATGGCACAAAAGAGGTGGTTTCTCTGCAAGTTGTTAAAGGATGTTTATTATTATTAATTAATTGGGATGTGTGTAAAATGTCTTGCAAAATTATTCGTATCCCTTGAAATGTTTATTTTGTCACAAAAAAACAAAAACAAAATTTGTTTTGATCTCATCTAACCAGAGAGTTTCTCATAAATGTTTTCTCTGTCCCTTTGCTTGTGACAAACTGTAGACATGACCTCTTATGGCTTTATTTTAATAATTCAACAGTTTTGCCACTATTCTATAAAGGCCAGATATGTGGAGTGCATTTTATTGGCAAAAGGCTATCCCACCTGAGCTGTGGATCTCTACAGCTCCTTTGGCGATAAAATGTGTTTAGCATGAATACCCTCCTTGCCTAGCCTTTGAGTTTAGGTAACATCCTGAAGTTGTTTGTCTTTTCTTCATCATACCCTGATAAAAAAAAGAAAACTGATTCAAATAAATCATTAAACGCTCTATGTTATTATAACAAACAATTGTCATGCTGAGCATAAGGGTACAGTATGTAAACATATTGGACAATGAATAATGCTTCCATCTGAAGAGAACAGTTGACAGAGCTCTCCTAAAGTTTTGGTATACCCAGAGAAAGTTTGATCACTTTAAGGGGGAAAAGAACCTATTTTCTAGTATTATTTTGAGCTTTTACAGTTATAAAATGAAAGAGATACAGGGGTTGGACAATGAAACTGAAACACCTGTTTTAGACCACAATAATTTATTAGTATGGTGTAGGCCTCCTTTTGTGGCCAATACAGCGTCAATTCGTCTTGGGAATGACATATACAAGTCCTGCACAGTGGGTCAGAAGGGATTTTTAAGCCATTCTTCTTGCAGGATAGTGGCCAGGTCACTACGTGATACTGGTAGGAGGAAACATTTTCTGACTCGCTCCTCCAAACACCCCAAAGTGGCTCAATAATATTTAGATCTGGTGACTGTGCTGCCATGGGAGGATGTTTCAACTTCACTTTCATGTTCCATCAACCAATCTTTCACCAGTCTTGCTGTGTGTATTGGTGCATTGTCATCCTGATACACGGCAAAAACCGCCTTCAGGATACAATGTTTGAACACATTTGGAATGCACATTGTCCTCAAGAATGTTCGGTAGTCCCCTTGGCAGTGACGCGCCCATCTAGCACAATCTTTGGGCCAGAATGGGAATGCCATGATGTGGCAGCCCAAACATCACTGATCCACCCTCATGCTTTACTCTGGGGCATGCAACATTCTGGGTGGTACGCTTCTTTGGGGCTTCTCCACACCGTAACTCTCTCGGATGTGGGAGAAACAATAAAGGTGTGACTCCATCAGAGCACAATACATGGTTCACAATGTCCAACAGCCCAAGATTTGCGCTCCTTGCACCATTTGAACCGAACTTTTGGCATGGCATTAGTGACCAAAGGTTTGGGTCTATAGACGCAGCCCGGGCCGTGTATATTGACCTGTGGAGCTCCCGACGGACAGTTCTGGTGGAAACAGGAGAGTTGAGGTGCACATTTAATTCTGCCGTGATTTGGCATTTTACCAAATGCCCAAATTGATACAATCCGGGTTAGCACCGGAACATCCCTTTCAGACAGCTTCCTCTTGCGTCCACAGTTAAATCCTTTTGGATGTGGTTCGTCCTCCCTTGTGGTATGCTGACATTACCCTGGATACCGTGGCTCTTGATACATCACAAAGACTTGCTGTCTTGGTCAAAGATGTGCCAGCAAGACGTGCACCAACAGTTTGTCCTCTTTTGAACTCTGGTATGTCACCCATAATGTTGATGTGCATTTCAATATTTTGAGCAAAAACTGTGCTCTTACCCTGCATATTGAACCTTCACACTCTGCTCTTACTGGTGCAATGTGCAATCAATGAAGACTGGCTACCAGGCTGGTCCAATTTAGCCATGAAACCTCCCACACTAAAATGACAGGTGTTTCAGTTTCATTGTCCAACCCCTGTAGGTCCAAAGTAATGTTTAACCAATACTTGGTGATTAAGAGACATGTAAAACAGATTTTAGTCATTAAATCTGCTACTCTGCTGCTTTTTGTGGATTTTACAAAGTGGGCTAGAGTCATTACTGTGCCACCTTGTTTCAAAAACCCAAAACCAAAAAAAAAAGAAAAAGAGAGACAACCCCCCCCCCCACACACCACCAACCCCCCCCCACCCCAACCCCCCCCCCCCCCCCCCCCCCCCCCCCCCCCAAATGATCTTTCAGCGGCTATATAGACAGTTTAGATTTTCTTTTCCTTTCAGAGTATTCTCATATTTAGTTTCTTTCCTTTTCCAGTTAATTTTTTCCTGTGCCACTGGCTGGAAAACTAGTCTGAAGCATGATCTTTTGTATACTCCTTTGGGCTTTAAAGCAGGACAGGTCTGTTTTTTATGCAGGTCTCGGTCTCTGGTCATATCTCCAAGCATAACTGTTGTAATTGTTGTCTAAAAATTGTGTTTTCTGAAATGCATTCATCTTGTTCATTTTTTTTTTTTTTACTTTGCAAAAGGGGAATGCAAAAGGTTGTTTTCTGCTAATGACTGTCATAAAAGGTCATATTGTTTGAAGGATTTCTAAAGATTTATTTTTAATCTTTATTTGCTTTTGCCGCACATCTGAAAGCTGTCCTCTCTGAATGTTTTCCTCTGGGCTGGATGGCCTCTGCTAATTCTACTACCTGCTCATTCTTTATTAAAATATGAACTGAAAAAAACATCTTTCAGAAAATGGTTTTGATTAAAATGTCAAAAAGACTCTCACCTTTTATTCTTCCAATTTCATTTATCCTCTGTTGTACTGTGGTAAAATAAATAAATCAATCGACAATAAAATACTTGTTCCAAATAGTTGTTTAAAATAGTCCAAATTAGTTTTGTGTGTTTTTTGAGTCATCTTAGTGCATAATCACATTCTGCAGGGACTGACATATGGTTGTTCACTTACTCCAAACCCAATATTTGTCAGCCAGTGTGGGTGGTGAATGAACCCCTATGGCTACAAATAGGGTGTGTGCAGATCCAGCCCACATGAGCCCTTTTTGTGCAACAATTAGGCTGCATGATTGGTCTAAGGAGAACTTTAAAATGGACTTTACTTGTTAGGAAGACACCCCCACCTGTCATGGGTATTTACATCTTTTTATGGCCCGTGCCCATAGACTGTGTGTAAATAAAGTTTAAAGGAACTTTCCCTGCTGCAGATAATTGATTCTCTAAACTTTAAAGGAACCATAAAGCTGTTTCGTAAAGCAGACCGTTAGTCCTCTATTAACTGGGGTTCAGTGTGCTTCTGCTGCCAATTTCCATATTAATGTGGTTGCTCTTATGCTCTTATAAAAACAAGCACGCTTGCATGCATCAGCCCACATATTTTCATATGGGACATCCTCTGGTGTGGAAAAAAGAAACAGTAAAAGTTCCTGATTCATTGTGAGAAAGTTGTGGGGGAATTACGCATTGTTTATCATGCATAATGGATTCTTGTGCTAGTCTTCTATCTGTTCCTATTTTTCCTGACATGGGTGAAAAAATTTACTATATTCTGCTCCGTATAATTTTGTTAAGGCTGGCTATGTTTTTGGTTTGGGTTTTCTTGCATTCTGTGGTTTGGTCATTCAGCTACACCTTTCATGAATCTCTATTTCACATTGGACTCATATTTGAACAACTCATGGAGCATTGTTCAGTCCATTATACAAAAATGTAACTATATGGCAAAACTGCAAACCTACCACTACCTGGCCATCTACTTAAACTGGCAGCCTAGGCCCATGAGAACTCTGAAGAAGCTCCAGAAATCCATGCACAGGTGTCAGAATATGTTGACTATTAGCTGTGATCTCCACAAATCAGGCCTTATGGAAGTGAAAAGAAGCATGCCAATGTGGAAAGAAGTTGTACGAAGTAAGATTAGTAGTTTGTCAACAGCCAATTATGAGACTCAGCTAACATGTGAACAATATGGAGGACCAATCCCGCCATAAGTAAAAATAAATACATAAATAAATAAATGAATCAAAATAATTACTGGGCCAAAAAGTAGCTAGAAATATAAATTGGTGTGCAATTAAATGCAACAAAATAAAAGAAGAGATTTATTCAATAATTTAACAATTTATCAGACATAAATATATGTATTTCTATTTTAATCCACTAGTTTTATTTAAACCACAAATTTTCAAATCATATATTTTTTTCTTGAAATATTTTTCCTTTGTTTTTTTAATATATGTGAACTTCTTGTTTTAATTTTCCTACCCCTTTTATTTCTTTTATATTTATTACCACTCAAATATGTATAATATATATGTTTTTTCCTCATGACTTTAAATCTATTAAAGTTTGTGTTTTTAATGTGACTAAACGATACTGATACTTTGGCCAGGCACTGTAGATGGTTTCTTTCATCTCAAGACTGGAAAAATTGATTTTTGCTGGGCAGCTTTTCCCATGTCTTAAACAGTTTCCTTTGTCAGACTTTACAACAACAATTGTAATGAGATGCAATGCAGTTCAACTAAAATCGTTTTTTTTCTCTTTTTTTTTGCTTTAAAAAACAAATTTTATAAAGGTTGTAATTTGGTAACTCTATGAGTAAGCATTGGAAATCTTTGCAATGATGGATGAAAGTAATTTTGCATTTAAAAAAAGGCTTGATGTAATTTCTTTGAAGTTAAAGCAAGTGTAATCCTAACACATTCTTTTTATTCTCTTTCCTTCTCTCAGAGGATGAGCTGCAGCTACCTGCTCTGCACTATCCTGCTCTTCGTGGCCGTTTTGTTGGCAGTCACCGTTACTGGCACCATCCTTTTCATGAACCACTACCAGGCTCCGCCCTTGTCTGATGGCCTACCCCATATTTCCACCAATCAGGATGAAGCAAATGCACTGGTCACTGTGGAGAGGGGTGATGGCTCTCGCATCAACATCTTCATCGACCCCAATTGTCCTGACTATAACAGCAACTTCATGCGGCTGGAGGGTGTGCAGACCTCACTGCTCCACTCGCTGACTGACCACGACTCTGACCTGAAGTCGGTCAAAGGCCAGGATCGTGCCCTGCTCGTCAGTCTGGCCGAGGAAGTTGCTAAGCTGTCAGCCCATGCAGGACAGCTAAAGATGGACTATGAGTCCCTGCGCCAGGGGCAGAGCAGCCTGGGTCAGGACCTGAATACTCTACAGACAGAACAAGGACGCCTTATCCAGGTAAGACAGCTATACCCCAGAGATGGCAGCTCCAGTTTGAGACTCCAACTCCAGTCACATCAAAGTTGCAAAAGTAAAAGATTTTAGACTTGACTTGTCCCCTAAAGACTGGAGAACTGATTGACGTTGGATTCCTGTCATCATAGACTTGAGTCTTATTTATCAGTTTTCAAATATGTACATGTCCTTGTAATCATAGTTGGAGTCGCATTAAGAAGTGCAGAAGTGAAGAGGAAGCTGGTATGTGCCTATTGTAATGTGCCACTTTGATAAGTCTGCCTTCGATATATTAACCAGTGTACATAGTTTCGTGCTTGAGGTGCATGTTATGGCTGTTAATGTCATCTAGAATAAATATTTTTAATACAACACACTCTGGATAAGATTGATGATAATTACTATTTGCCAGTGCACACGTGATAATCTTTGTGTCGGTGTACCTCAGCATGAGTGGTATTTTTGGGGTGAAAAACTGTAGCTTGAATTGTTTCCGTAACGGCTTGTATGTAAGAGATCTGAGGGGGTCGTGACGTTGGGGAAAACGGGGATCCTGGTGTTAAATCTAGTCATCTTCATAGGATCCTACACAAAACTCTACCAACACTAAACCTATGAAAAATCTAGGACAACACCGTACTATAACATGTTAGTATACCTAAAATACGAAGTCCCGGAGCCATAGGTTTTAACTTATTTAGACCTTGAACAATATAACTGTAACATATGCTGCAGTTTATAAGCTAGATATTTTCAACATTGTCTTGGAGTGTGGAGCGTAGACAGCTACTTTTTATACTTCAGGTTTTGTGACGGGGAGGATTTAACGCATAGTAATAGGGGCGGTGGTATCTTGAGAGAATACTACATAGAATATGAAAGACATTGAAGGCATACAGATTATCGTATGGGTCGATACATCTCTATCAGTTATGTAATTCTGTGGTACACTCTATAAGCAGATGACATTGATTTCGGCAAGCCATATTACCAACACATACTGTCGGATATGATCAAATAGACTTGTACGTTACAGTCGGGGGTAAGAACTACTGAAAACCAGATGACAAGTTAGTAGAATTTTAACTAACCATATTATAATCAAATCAACTAACAGGTATATGAACCCGGTTTTGTGACATATAAGGCGGGGATGTGCCCAGAAGTTAAGCTTTGATAAGACTGTGTATTGTGTTATATTTTAACGTTAATTTGTATATTTCAATTTTTCGTAGTGATGACTTTTGTAAAAAAAGAAATCAAATAATCAATTTTAACCAGAAACATAAGTATAGCTTGTTTTAATCACAAATGATTACAGTAAATATTTATTTTTTTTATTTATTTATTTTTAGATAGCAAAAATAATTGCATCTGTTGGACTTTTTGTAGTCAGATTGCATGTACAAATCAAAAAGTGCTATGTAAATTTAGACTAACAAAAGTTCTATGAATCGTACGCAAGTAAAGGAAGAAGTTCCATAATCAGAACTAAGGGACTCCTGACTGACCTCAAGATAAATACGTTACGCTATGATTACCTGCCAATTATGCCATCCTATAGAACTCTCGTCGATAGGGAAGTTACATATATATTTCTAGAAACTAAAAGAATCTATACATAACATACACAAGTATCTACACTCCTCTAGCATCATACAATTATCGTCAGTATGTCCGAGAACATACATTCTATGTGTTGTCGTATTCGCTCAGTACCACAATGTTTCATGAGCTTTAACACTCAGAGAGGTCTAAAACATTGTCTATATAAAATTAACTACCTTTCTTCAAATAAATTTTTTCGCCAAATCTTCCTAAAGTCTGTGATAGGTGGAGTGAGAGCACTTTATTCCTTTGCATAGATAATCCATCCACCTTCGCAGTCTGTGGCAATTCAAAGATGGCTGATAGTAAGGACAGCATGATTAAGTTGCACCTTTGCTGCCTCTAACATTAGGCTTGCCACACAAAAGTATCTGACCAAAGACCGACTCTGAACCAGTGCTGTTTTTGCTTCATTGGGGGGGTGCGTCTGAAAAACTCCGTCAGTATCTGGGTTACCACCATTTGCCTCACACCGTAGCACGAACACATCTCGCTTTGCATAGAGTTGATCAGGTTGTTTGACTGTGCCTGTTGGAATGTGGTCGCCACTTCCTTTTTCAGTGGGCTGTGTTGTAGCAGTGTATTGAGTATTAGCCGGTCTTTAACTTGGACAACGCTGAGCCGGGGATGGTTGATCTCGTGCCTGCGTATCCAGAGCATTCCCCAAACATTCTCTCATGGGTGACATGTCCAGTGAGTATGAATGACCATGCAAGAACTGGGATGTTTTCAGGCTTCTCAGGATTGTTATAATCTCCTGCAACATGAGGGCCGTGCGCATTATCAAAAAGAGGTTGATATGTCGTTGGAATGACTATGTACAGGCACCATGAGTTCCGATGTGGCTCAGGATCTCATTCACGGTATCTCGGTGCATTCAAAATGCCATCGATAAAATGCACCTCATATTAACCTGCCCATACCATAACCTCATATTAATCTGCCCATACCATAACCCTGCCGCCACCAGGGGCCACTCAATCCACAATGTTGACATCAGCAAATCGATCACCCACACACGCTGTCTGCCATCTGCCCTGAACAGTGAAAACCGGGATTCAACCGTGAAGAGCACACCTCTCCATGTGAACATGCATTGATGTTATCATTTGCCCACTAAGTCAGTTTACGATGAACGACTCATTGGCGTGTCTAGACACCGATGAGGACGACAAGCATGCAGATGAGCTTCCCTGAGACGGTTTCTGACAGATGGTTAAGAAATTATTTGGTTGTGCAAACTGATTATTTCAACAGCCATCCGGGTAGCTTGTCTCAGATGATCTTGGAGGTGAACAGGTTGGATGTGGAGGTCCTGCGCTGGTGTGGTTATACGTGGTCTGCGATTGTGAGGCCGGTTGGATATACTGCTAAATTCTCTGAAACGCCTTTGGAGACAGTTTATGGTAGAAGGATGAACATTCAATTCATGGGCAACAGCTCTGGTCAACATCCCCGCAGTCACCATGCCAATTGCACGGTTCCTCAAACCTTGCAACATATGTGGCATTGTGCTGTGTGATAAAACAGTACATTTAAGAGTGGTCTTCTATTGTGGCCAGCCTAAGGCACACATGTGCAATAATTCTTCTGTCTAATCAGCATCTTGATATGCCACACCTGTGAGGTGGGATGGATTATCTATGCAAAGGATAAGTTCTCACTATCACAGATTTAGACAGATTCGTGAACAATATTTGAGAGAAATGGTCATTTTGATTATATAGACAATGTTTTTATATTTCTGCTCCGTGTGTATATATATATCATATATATATAAAGTAGATAGATTAATAATATATATATATATATATATATATATATATCTAATATATATATTATAATATAAAGGAACCCTTTTTTCTTTTTTTTCTTTTTTAGGTCAGTAAGGATTACCAAATAGTTTTTATTTGCTAAATGCTAGAATAGTGAACAAGGAAATATTTTAGAGAACTTTTTACTTTCTACTCAAATTTCCTTTGTATTTGGTATAACTTTCTTTTAAATTGTATAACATGGGTCAAGCATTTTGGGGGTACTTTTACAAGCTTCTCCTATTAGTTTGCTGGAATTGTGGCCTATTCGTACAATCAGAACTCCTGTAACTGTGTCAGGTTTGTAGACCGCCTTGCTTGCACACATCCTTTCTGCTGTGCCCACATGTTTTCTATGGGATTAGGATCAGAGCTTTTTTATGGCCACTCCGCAACTTTGTCTTTCTTGTCATTAAGCCATTTTGTAAAAAACTTGTCAGGATGATTAGGTTCACTGTCAATTAGGAATACTCATTTTTACCCAAGCTTTAATTTCCTTGCTGATGTCTTGAGATGCTGTCTCAGTATTTCAATATAATGTTTTTAACAGATCTTTTAATCTTTTTTTGTGAAATACAATAATCTTTTCATCAGCAAATAATCCCCACAACATGATGCTGCCACTTTTAGAGTTTAGATGGTGTTATCAGACTTAAAAGCTTCCCCCTTTTTCTCCTAATGTAATTATGGTCTGTATGCCCAACTCTTCTTTTTTATTTTTTTTTTCAGAACAAGACATGCCTCCAAAATTCAAGGTTTTTGTCCCTGTGTGCATTTGAAAATTCTAATCTAGGATTTAAGTTGCTTTTTTAGTAATAGCCTCTTTCTCTCTAAGTGGTTTTTCAGACCATTTTACTACAGGACGGTTCGTTGGATAGTCACACTCTCTTACCAACTCCAGCAAATATCGTCACATCTTCCACATCAAACACATCTTTTCCTGAATGGTGTGATGGTTGAACATTACCATGGCATTTATACTTGCATATAACAGTTTGAAGAGATGAATGTGGCACCTTCAGGTTTTTGGAAATTGTACCTTTTGTGAACAAAGACTTGTGGAAGTCCACAGCAAGCACTAACCACTCACAACTGAACTTAGTTATTTTAAGTACTGTACACAGGAGCTCTGATGTGTGGAATGTAAAATGCCTATTGATGCATATTGATTGTGAGGCCACCTTAAGATGTGTGACAGCTTATTGCACTTAAGTGTTTCTGTGGGTTTATCCCTTTCTGTTTCCCTTCTGCAAATTCAAAACATGATCGTTCCCTGAGTCAATGCCAACTCAAGCGTGTCCGTTTGGTTTTACACTGTGATTGCCTGACTGCAACAAAATTAAAGCACAAATACAGGGGTTGGACAATGAAACTGAAACACCTGTCATTTTAGTGTAGGAGGTTTCATGGCTAAATTGGACCAGCCTGGTAGCCAGTCTTCATTGATTGCACATTGCACCAGTAAGAGCAGAGTGTGAAGGTTCAATTAGCAGGGTAAGAGCACAGTTTTGCTCAAAATATTGAAATGCACACAACATTATGGGTGTCATATCAGAGTTCAAAGGAGGACAAATTGTTGGTGCACGTCTTGCTGGCGCATCTGTGACCAAGACAGCAAGTCTTTGTGATGTATCAAAAGCCACGGTATCAAGGGTAATGTCAGCATACCACCAAGAAGGACGAACCACATCCAACAGGATTAACTGTGGACGCAAGAGGAAGCTGTCTGAAAGGGATGTTCGGGTGCTAACCCGGATTGTATCCAAAAAACATAAAACCACGGCTGCCCAAATCACGGCAGAATTAAATGTGCACCTCAACTCTCCTGTTTCCACCAGAACTGTCCGTCGGGAGCTCCACAGGGTCAATATACACGGCCGGGCTGCTATAGCCAAACCTTTGGTCACTAATGCCAATGCCAAACGTCGGTTTCAATGGTGCAAGGAGCGCAAATCTTGGGCTGTGGACAATGTGAAACATGTATTGTTCTCTGATGAGTCCACCTTTACTGTTTTCCACACATTCGGGAGAGTTACGAGTGGAGAAGCCCCAAAGAAGCGTACCACCCAGACTGTTGCATGCCCAGAGTGAAGCATGGGGGTGGATCAGTGATGGTTTGGGCTGCCATATCATGGCATTCCCTTGGCCCAATACTCGTGCTAGATGGGCGCGTCACTGCCAAGGACTACCGAACCATTCTTGAGGACCATGTGCATCCAATGGTTCAAGCATTGCATCCTGAAGGCGGTGCCATGTATCAGGATGACAATGCACCAATACACACAGCAAGACTGGTGAAAGATTGGTTTGATGAACATGAAAGTGAAGTTGAACATCTCCCATGGCCTGCACAGTCACCGGATCTAAATATTATTGAGCCACTTTGGGGTGTTTTGGAGGAGCGAGTCAGGAAACGTTTTCCTCCACCAGTATCACGTAGTGACCTGGCCACTATCCTGCAAGAAGAATGGCTTAAAATCCCTCTGACCACTGTGCAGGACTTGTATACGTCATTCCCAAGACGAATTGACGCTGTATTGGCCGCAAAAGGAGGCCCTACACCATACTAATAAATTATTGTGGTCTAAAACCAGGTGTTTCAGTTTTATTGTCCAACCCCTGTAGGGCTCATGTTACTCTAGGCTCATGTTCCTCTTAATATAACTCTCTCAGGGGAATATAACTCTCTTTTGAAGGGGAAGTCACTGGGGAAGAAATGCCAATCATGTTTGAAAAACCCTACAACTCGCACATGAATTCAGTGGGATAACATAATGCTTCCCAAGATGGTTAAGCTAGACTCCATATTGGATAGAGCCATAATTAAAGCCCTTTTTGTGTTGCACTGTCCAGACTGATTTATTGATGACACATTTCCTAAATGTCCATGGAAAATGTTCACACTACATGCTCATTTAATCTTGTCATACCAGCTACAGCCTCTGCTCTGCCATAAATAGAATGCACTGCTGCCAGCCATGCAGCTGAAACAACTGAATTCATTTGCCAATCCTTTCTTGAAGCCAGAATTTTATAGCTTGTTGATCAACATATGGAGAACTCACATAGAAAAACCTTACCAGTTTGTCTGCTCAGCAAACAAGTGTTTGTAGACTGACTGGGCGGTAAGAGCAGCGAACTATTGTTAATGTGTGGTGTAGTGTCAGTGTCACAGTGCAGTGGGTAGGGTGTGTTGAGGTGGTACCAGCAGCAACGTAGATGCTCCAGGTGATTGATTTGCTCTGTGGAGGCCAGGCATGTGGTTCGCATATCCGCTGTTTCAGCTTGACACCATGGTGTGAATGTGTGATCTATGGGACACCTGTGGCCAAAACCTCTGATTTATAGGATGACACATAGCTGAATGTGCCATGCACTGCAGCCCTTATTCTAAAAAAAAAAAAAAGAAAAGTTTCTCCTTGCCGCATGGGGATAAGCCTGTCCACATTCCTCTGAAGTGGTGTGTTGGAAAATGTGATTGCAGTTAGTTTGGAAGAAAATAGGTTTTTAAAATAAAAAAAAAACTGACAAATTCATCTTTCATTGTGAGTCGTTGCCTCAAATATAAGTGTGCAGACATATTTGAAAATAAATAAATCACTTTGACAGTAAAGACCGCTTCTAGCTGATGGTTGGGTCTCAGAGTGATGTACAAGTTTAACCATGTTGCTTTAAGCTTGACCAGTATTCGATGTATTTGGTCGATTTAGTTTACTTCATTTGAAACTTGAAACAGTGTGGAAATACCATTTACCATCATTTTATTTTTGTTGCTATATACTATAGTCGCTATATTTTTGTTGCTATATACTTTACCTCTCCCTTTACTAATTCACAATTACAAAATTGAACCCATAATTGAATTTTACTTAAGTTTTACTAGTTATTCAAAAACCTGATTTGTGTAAACCTGTTGCTTTGATTTTCATTAGAACACTTTTTGGCAGTACACAATTAGAGATGCACCAGTGAGATACAGTATATGTAAAAAATACCCCTAAAGTTATTTAAGTTCTGTCCTTGAATAAAAAATAAGATACACACTAACCCGAATTTTGTGGCCAAATTTTAAGCTGCGGGTTTGCAGAAGTTTGTCCTGCCAACACATAAAAATAACATTCAAAATATTTTTTATCCTCTGGCCATGTACAGTCATTTAAAAATCTGCACTAGGAATGAATGTGAGGTCACAGAAAAACAGAAAAAAAATCATTACAAAGTAAATCCAAAAATTGGCTCAATTTCTAGCAGGATCCAGTTTAGCTGCTGGATTGATAAAACCAGCAGGCTCAATCAACTTAACTGCACATAGATTTCCTTTTTATTAGCCTTCTACATTTGTGCTCACTCCGACTGATTTTTAACACAAACAGCTCATTGATATTGAATATAGCTAACTAAATCTTCCCTAAGTTCAACGTTCACACCAAAAACAGCTGTCACTGCAACTAGCTGTGGTGCATTCACCAGGAAAATATTGTCAGTCAGTCATTTTCTACCGCTTATTCCATAGTGGGTCATGGGGAAGCTGGTGCCTATCTCCAGCAGTCTACAGGTGAGCGGCGGGGTACACCTAGGACAGGTGGCCAGTCCATTGCAAGGCAACACACAACCATGCACACACTCATACACTTAAGGGCAATTTAGAGTGACCAAATAACCTAACAGGCATGTCTTTGGACTGTGGAAGGAAGCCGGACTGAGAACCCACGCATGCACAGGGAGAACATGCAAATTCCAGGCAGAAAGACCTCCGGCTGGGAATCGAACCCAGGATCTTCTTGCTGCAAGGCAACAGTTCTACCAACTGCGCCACCGTGCAGCCTGGAAAATGTTGATGCGATCATTAGTCATACCAATCATCCCAATACATAATAAGTCTGTCAAGAAACTTATCAACTAAATTAACTGCTTAGATGATGAGTGGCTGAGATCTCGCGAGAGCTGTGGCTAAGTACTATGGCGATACACTGGTAAACAAACAACCACGACAAACTCAGCCAATAAATTCAAGCCAAACATAGAAACGTTTAAAATACTAAGCACTGTCTCATATTTTCTCAATAAAACAAACTGGACGAGGAAACCTTGGACAGCCTGGAGAGCTACGTGGACAAATGTTTTTAAAACATTGTAATGGGCAAGCCACAAAAATCTGCACCCATGACCACACCAACATCAAAACGCAACCATTCAGAGTGCTCAGCCAGCACCTCCACTATCTTTCCATAGAAAAGCTATGCTGATGTCCTGGACTCTATTGAGAAGAATCTAACCAGCCTGGATGCTCGTCTGGCATTGATGGAGGTTCTCTACAGGGGATTCCAAGCTCCAAGGGAGTCTTTGGAGTTCAGCCAGGAACAGCTTCGCTCACAGCTGAGAACCAAACGCTGAGGGATAGCGTGAAAACACTTACCGATGAAATGACCCAGCTGTCTGGAGAAAATAAAAAAATGAAGGAGACCATCCTGGATATACAAGCTCGTGGCATGCGGGACTACCTCGTCTTCTCCGGCATCCCAGAACGGGCAGAGGAGGACAATGAATCCAAGGTCAGTGAATTTCTCCAACGTCAGCTGAAACTTCCAAGTGACGGGGTAAAAAACATCACATTCCAACGTGTTCACCGGCTGGGAGGTAAGAAGCCCGATCACAACCGACCTCAGCCAATTGTAGCGAAGTTCGAACACAACAAGCAAAAAGAGCAGGTCAGGAGTCGGGGCAGAGAGCTACGGGGAGCGATTTTCGGCATCAGTGACCATTTTCCAAAGGAGATCCTTAATCGTATTATTCAATACCAGGAAGAAATATATCACCGAAGGTACCAGAGCTACAGTGGCTGTAGATAAATTCTATGATAATGATCACTTGTTCAGGGACTGGGATATCACTCCATGGCTTTATTAGGAGCAAAAACAGGTTAGTCTAAAACATGTAACACTGGTTAGATAAGAGGTTAGACAATGGGGAGTTATAATCTAATGTAAAGCACAGCTCAATATGACATTTACATTTGCAGATGTGGGCGGGGCCAAGGCTGGGCTTTTGGCCATCCGCTCCTTTTTGTCTCCTTTCAGTTTGTCTGTTACCACACATCTGTCACTCTTTTCTCTTTCTGTCACACACAAACATGCACACTCGCACACATCCACACACTCACATAAATATTTCTTAACTTAACCTTATATCTCTCACCCCCTTCTACCCCCAGCACCTTCTTAAGTTTATCTCTTTTTCTCTGCTATATCTCTGCTTCTGGACTTTATATCAACCAAAAGTTGTATTGTCAGTATATGCCCCAAATGTTGATGACCCCCCACTTCTCCTTTGGGTCGATTTCAACTTTGGTCTAAATGAAGAAAAAGACAGGTTGAGTACAACATGGACTCAGTGTACAGTACATGAGTGATTATGGACTTTGCGATGCATAACGATCTCTTCACCCTAACCGCAGAGAATATACTTTCTTCTCACATGTCCATCACTCTTACTCTCATCTGGATTTTTTCTTAGTCAGCAGCTCATTGTTGACTGACATTTCAGATACTGAGATACACCCTATAGCTGTCAGCATCATGCTCCTGTCTCCTTAACTCTAATAAATAATAAAAAAACCACAAAGCAAAAGCTGGAGGTTTAATACATCACTGCAAGGATGAAGATTTTATCAAAGAAGAGTGGACATCATATTTCGAGTTTAATGACCTCCCTGGGAAATCAACATCTGTTCTCTGGGAGGCAGGGAAAGCAGTGATGAGAGGTAAAGATAATCTCAGTGATAATCTCCTTACATAAAAAGGAAAAAGAAAATAAACGTATTCAGAAATTAGAAACAAACCCGTAAATTGTTAGAAGCTGCCTTGCGATGGACTGGCGACCTGTCCAGGGTGTACCCCGCCTCTCGCCCATGGACTGCTGGAGATAGGCACCAGCTTCCCCGCGAGCCACTATGGAATATGCGGTAAAAAATGACTGACTGACTGACTGTTAGAAGCTTCCCAAGAAGAGAAAATGCTGGTCAAACTCCATAAAGCAAAGCTAGAATTAAACAAAATTATTGACAAAATACCCAATTCTTAGTAAAAAGACTTCGAAAAGAAAAGTTTGGACATGGCAATAAATCAGGCAGCTTTTTAGCTAAGCAGCTAAAAATAAATAAAGAAAAGACAACTATATTTGCTGTTAAAGACTCAGCAGGGAATGCAGTTTATGATCCTGAAAGAATAAACAGCACTTTCAGAGATTTTTACAAAGCTTTATATTCACCACAAATATACCTGTCAGATAATGACATTGATCAATTTGTGGGTAAAGTAACACTTCCTAAATTATCAGATAGTCAAGTGATGACCCGAGATGTACCACTGACATCAGCCAGAATCCAGGAAGATCTCAAAAGCATGCCAAATAAAAAGGCTCCAGGTCCAAATGGATTTCCAGCAGAGTTCTGTAAGGAATTCTGGAATATTTTGCCTCCAACATTCTACAGAATGCTACAGAAAACTGAGAAAAATGGCAGACTTCCAACGAATTTAAATTCTGCCAACATTACTCTCCTGTTAAAACCAAGCAAAGACCCCGTCCTGACCAAACTGATTTTATAAAAGGGAGGCCTTCATCCACAAATTCAGGCTGATAATTCATTGAATAGACCATTCCTACAGTAAATAATATTGAGACTAACATATCATCTCCAGATGCAGAAAAAGCATTTGATAGAATTAACTGGAAATTCTCGTTTGCATCCTTGAGTACATTTGGTTTTGAAAACTCTTTCATAAACTGGCTAAAAATGTTATACATTTCCTCAACAGGATGTATTAGAACAAATAACCAAACATCTTCCAGCTTCTGTCTTCACTAGGGACACTAGGTAGGGATGCTCACTTAGGGGGAAACCACTATTTATTGAACCACTAGTATCAGCAGTCATGCAAATTAAAGATATTAAAGTCATAAAATGCATGAATATTGAACATAAAATCAGTCTTTATGTGGATGATGTATTACTTTTTCTCCAGCAATCACAAACCTCGGTCCCTCAGGTATCTAGACAGATACATTCTTTCTCAAGAGTTTCAGATTATTCTATAAATTGGTTAGAATCTACAGTTCTTCCAATTAATTATTCTTTTCACAATTCCCTTAACACTAGGACTCCCAGAATTCTAACACTAGTAGAACTCCCAAGCCCGTCAATTTGACGCCGAGCATTCTGGATGCGAGGGCGGTGATGACGTCATCGGATTACCGCTATAAAATTTTGTTTTTGACAAGAGGTAATAATAGTTTTTTAATCAAAACCTATTATGTTTTATTGTTATTTATATATAGTACTGAAAAATAATACAGAGTAGCGGGTACATAAAAAAAAAAAGCTTTACTAATCTGATCAAAAGCTGGACAGCTCCATGCTACGCCCCCCTTTCACTTCAAGGACATAAACTAGCGCTAAAAATGCATTCAGCTCATCCACATTCATGTCCGAGGAGGAATCATCTCCTAAAACTCTGCGGGCTTCAGCCACACTGCAGCCGTGAATGCGGATAAGCGTTTCGGCATCCACCATGCAGAGGAACGCGGTCTGGGCATCTTGGATCAGGCGCTCTGTCAGCGCGTTCTGGCTCTGAGGCCTCTCTCTACTTTCTTCCTCCCCTACCGCGGTCCACACAGTGCCATCCTTTCCTATCTCCTCCTCCTTCCAAGGTGTGTGCTCGTCTTGCGATGAAAACACTGTAAAGCGCAGAATAGGTTGTTGTTACTGGGCTACTATATCTATTACCTAATTTATTGTTTATTTCTTTGTCCATTATCAGTACCTTGTTTTTTAGTTTCTCTCCTGCCAGTGAGCTGGTTTGCTGGGTTTATAGCCTGGCACTGGGCACCTGGCTTGTCTCCCTGTCTCTGAACCTGCGCTGATTGTGGCACTGTTTCTATAGTTTTTATATTATTAGTTTACCAATCTGTAAACTATAGCCTAAAATGATAAAATCGTTACATAGGCTAGTCTTTTACTACCTTGAAATAATGCATCACAACCTCCTGCTAATGGGACGACTTGTGTTTTTTTAGCGGGGGGAGATTCACTCTCTGACCCGCTGTCACTGGAACTGCATGCTGACCAAGAGCCGTCAGAATCCCTCTCGACCCAGAATCACAATCATCTAATTTTTGAAGCATTTCCAATGGTAGAATGGCAGAAAATATGGCAGAAAATATCCTTCTAGAAGCCATTTGTAGGATGCCAACAATCTGACTGGGTTCTAGAGTGGCGGTTGCTAAGCAACGCTCGCACGTATACTCAGCCGCGGAAAAAAAAATCAATGTAAATAATAGGGCCGTCAAAATAGCGGCTGTGGTAGTTAGAGGTAGAAATAATTAGATCTTTTATTTGCTTTGTTATTTTTTTTAAAAAGAGACATAGGAATACAAAAGACACAGGTTTAGAAAAAGTCAGGATGCCAGGAAAATAAGAGTTTTAATAAACCAGAGTTATGGCATGTCAAACCTTCAAAACCGTCAAATTGACGGCTCTGGGAGTTCTAGTGTTAATACACAACTACAGCCCTGGAATATTACATATTTGGGTAGTAATGTTTCTCCTAGATTGGCAGATTTAACAAAACTAAACCACATCCCGCTTTCAAAAAAAAGTGGAAGATGATCTCGCTAGATGGAAATCTCTACCCATATCACTCATGGGCGGGGTTGCTTCAATAAAAATGATGGTCTTGCCAAAAATTAATTACTTATTCTCAATGATCCCAAATAAACCATCATCTGACTGGTTTAGATCTCTGGACTCCTCCATCTCTAAATTTCTTTGGAGAGATAAACCCCCGCGTATTAGTTTAAAACACTACAAAGGACCAAAGATAAAGGAGGACTAGATCTGCCTAACTTTTACCATTACTTTGTGGCTAATAGGCTACAATACATCTCAAAATGGTTTAAACACAGTCCTCTAGATGAACCCTGGCAAGACATAGAATAGACATTATCCAATATCCAAGATTTCAGACTTGTGGTAGTCCCGGCGATGGTTCTCCTGGGGTTCCTGTGCTCTGGGTGGGCCTTTGGATGTCTACAGCTCGGATCTCCTCCGTATCTGTCCTAGTTACGGGGGGCAGGTCTGTGGCTCCTCACACTCGCTATTGCATATTTTTACGTAGAAACCTTGTATACACAAGCGTGTCCACACTCAGACCCACAGGTGTTCAGATTCAGATGTTACCAGATACACAAATGTTCTATATTGAGCATCATTTAACACTAAATACATTATGCATTTATAAGTACCGTGCACTTTTTGGTAAAAAACTGTTAATATAAATGTTTCTGTAGGTGTAGAAGCAAGCAGGGTGTTATCTTGTATTCTCTTCATCCTTCTTTCTTTCCTCCATTCTTTTTTCCTTCTTTCCCCTTTTCCTTTTTGCCCCACCTCTCTCTCTTTCATGCTTCTTACTTTTCTTTCCTTTTCATTTCTGTCTCCGTGTCCGTAACAATTGAAATAATCCCAAAGCAGTTTCTAATAAAGTTTCTTTTATAAATATCAAGCAGAGCTTTAAAGCGTTGACTGTAATGCTCCACTTGTGAAAGTAAATCTGTTGGGCTTTTTCTTGGCACTCAGACAACAATTCTGAGCGCTACTCTGCCGGACAGGACACGGTTAATAAAAAAATTTAAAAAAAGATTTCAGACTTACCATTTATTAGCTCAAATACAGTGGGGAGAACAAGTATTTGATACACTGCCAATTTTGCAGGTTTGCCACTTGCAAAGCATGTAGAAGTCTTTCACTTTTATCATAGGCACTCTTCAACTGTGACTGACGGAATCTTTTTTTTTTTTTTTAACCGTGTCATGTCCGGCAGAGTAGAACAAGAAACTTTATTATAACGTCTTTATAACATAAAGACAAACAACAATGGACGTCATACACGCACTCACACTCCCCATGCATACTCTATACTCCCAGGTCCAGGCGCGGGTACCCCCTAGGGGACACCAGCCCCCGGACCCAGGAGGTGGTCCCCTTCCCTCCTGGGGCAGAGACAGACAGACAGCGCCGGCACCACCCAGACCCGGGTGACCCCGGCCCGGACCGGAACCAAGACAAGGAACCAGAAACTGAGCCGGAACCATGCAGGACCAAAAGACGCCCACACCCATCCAAGGCCAACCACCCATCCCCACCCCAGAAGGAAACCTACACCCACCCCAACATTCAAACAACTCCCATAGCACATAAGACATTGGACACCCAGGATGACCCCGCGCCACCCCCTCCCGCAGACCCTCCGCCCCGCCAGCAGAATGTGCTCCTTGAAGGAAAGAGCACCTGCAATGAGATGGAACCTACCCGCCAGTTTCGGAGGCCCCTATGCCCACCGATACACCAAAGGCCCCCGAGCCCCACCAGCCCAAAACCCTGGTGACATACCCGCAGGACACAAGACCCCCAAGGCCCAGCCAGGACCCCAGCCCGGGGGGCGATACGCCCCTGGAACCCTGGGTCCCCAAGCCCACCCCAGACCCACCCAGGAGCAGCACGGCCACCAGGCCAGTGATCTATGTCCGTCTGTGCAGGCCCCCAAAAAGCATCGCATGCAGCTACCAGATGTCTCCCCCAAGAGCCACCAAAGCCCCACCCCAGCCGGGACCACAGCCCCCAGCGCCAGACCCCCCAGCGATCCCAGCCCAGGGACACCCCAAATGCCCCAACCCAGACACCCCCCCGAATCCGTCACAACGCCCCACAGGATGAAGCCAAGGCGCCCCACCCCCACTAGGTGATGGAGCCGATTAAAGGAGCCCAGAGAGATTGATCTGACGTGGAGGCAGAGGCTGCCTCAAGGCTTATATAATCCAACAGAAAATTTCTATACTGATTAATATTAAGAAGGTTTTTATTTTTCCAGTTCATGTGGATAGTTTTCTTAGCGATGCATAAGGCAGTGAAAACCATGTGAACTGAATTTGTCTCTATGGTGACATCATCTAAGTTGCCCAGCAAGCAAACTGAAGGGGAAGGTGAAATATTACATTTCAGACACTTTGATAAGTCTTCACATCAGGCACCAGAATCTCTGAACGGGTGTACATAACCTGTCAACCCTGTCAATTTTAGATATTCCCACCATGCTGTCAGAGAGGTGCTGATGTTGAGGCTTTTGAAGCATACATGCCGTTTTATATTTGAGCTAATAAATGGTAGATCGGAAATCTTTATATTATGACATAATGTCTGTTCTACGTCTAGCCAGGGTTCATCTAGAGGACTGTGTTTAAACCATTTTGAGATGTAATGTAGCCTGTTAGCTAAGAAGTAAAGATGAAAGTTAGGCAGATCTAGTCCTCCTTTATCTTTGGTCTTTTGTAGTGTTTTTAGGCTAATATGTGGGGGCTTATCTTTCCAGAGAAATTTAGTGATGGAGGAGTCCAGAGATCTAAACCAGTCAGATGACGGTTTATTCAGAATCATTGAGAATAAGTAATGGATTTTTGGCAAGAGCATCATTTTTATTGAAGCAACCCTGCCCATGAGTGATATGGGTAGAGATTTCCATCTAGCGAGATCATCATCCACTTTTTTTAAGAGCGGGATGTGGTTTAGTTTTGTTAAATCTGCCAATCTAGGAGACACATTAATGTCCAAATATGTAATATTCCCTGACTGTAGTTGTATATTAGGAAAATTGTGGAAAGAACAATTAATTGGAAGAACTGTCGATTTTAACCAATTTATAGAATAGTCTGAAATTCTTAAGAATCAATCCAATTACCTGAGCGACAGGTTTGCGAATGCTGGAGAAAGAGTAATACATCATCTGCATAAAGACATATTTTAGGTTCAATATTCCTGCATTTTATGCCTTTAATATCTTTAGTTTGTCTGCTTGCTGCTGCTAGTGGTTCAATAAAAATAGCAAATAATGAGGGGGAAAGTAGGATCCCTGCCTGGTGCCCCTCTGAAGACAGAAGCGGAAAGATGTTTGGTTATTTGTTCTGATACATGCCGCTGGGGAACTGTATAATATTTTTATCCAGTTTATGAAAGAGCTTCCAAAACCAAATTTAGTCAAGGTTGAAAACAAGAATTTCCAGTTAACTCTATCAAATGCTTTTTTCTGCATCTAGAGATAATATATTGGTCTCAATATTTTTACTGTAGGAATAGCCTTTTAAATTAAGTAATCTGCGTGAATTAGTGGATGAATGCCAACCTTTAATAAAACCAGTTTGGTCAGGATGTATTATGAGAAGAGTAACGTTTTCTAGACTTTTTGTGAGGGCTTTACAGATTATTTTTAGATCGACGTTAATAAGGGATATGGGTCGGTAGCTGGTAGGGAATACTGGGTCTTTTCCTGGTTTTAACAAGATAATGATGTTGGCAGAATTTATATTTGTTTTCCTGCACCATTCTTTGGAATATAGGGGCCCAAATATTTCAGAATTCTTTGTAAAACTCTGTTGGGAATCCGTCTCGGCCTGGAGCCTTTTTATTTGGCATGCTTTTTAGAGGTTCTTGGATTTCGGCTGAAGTCAGTGGTACATCCAGGACCTGATCTGATAGTTTAGGAATTGTTACTTTATCCAGAAATTGATCAATGTCATTATCTGATGGGTCTATCTGTGGTGAGTATAAAGCTTTGTAGAAATCTCTGAAAGTGCTGCTTATTCTTTCAGGATCATAAACTGTATTCCTTGTCGAGTCTTTTACAGCAAATATCGTTGTTCTTTATTTATTTATTTTTAGTTGGTTAGCTAAAAAGCTACCTGATTTATTGCCATGTTCAAAGTTTTGTATACGAAGTCTTTGTACTAAGAATTGGGTTTTTTTGTCGATGATTTCATTTAATTCTAGTTTGGCTTTACGTAGTTTGCCCAGCTTTTCCTCTTCCTGGGAAGCATCTAACAGTTTAATGGTTTCTTCTAATTCCTATATACATTTGTTTTCTTTTTTCTTCTTATGTGATGAGAATGAGATTATTTTACCTCTCATCACTGCTTTCCCTGCCTCCCAGAGAACAGATGTTGATGTCCCCGGGATATCATTAAATTCCAAATATGAAGTCCACTCTTTTTTTAAATATTTAATCAATTCTTCATCCTTAAGCAATGATGTATTAAACCTCCAGTTTTTGCATTGTGGGTTTTCTTTCTTATTTACTAGAGTTAAGGAGAGGTGCATGATCGCTGACAGCTATAGGGTGTATCTCAGTGTCTGAAATGTCAGTCAGCAACGAGCTGCTGACTAAGAAATAATCCAGACGAGAGTAAGATTAATGGACTTGTGAGAAGAATGTATATTCTCTGTGATTAGGGTGAGAGATCGCCATGCAAAGCAAAGTCCGTAATCACTCATGTACTGTTTAACTATATTCATTGATTGCCAACTGCGCTGAGTCCCTGTTGTACTCTGCCTGTCTATTTCTTCATTTAGACCAAAGTTGAGATCGCCCCCAAGAAGAAGTGAGCAATCCAAGAGTTTAGACAGTGCAGAAAAGAAAGAATGGAAGAATGGGGGGTCATCAACATTCGGGGCATATATACTGACAATACATATCATTTGGTTATGTATAGATAGTTTTATTATTATAAATCTACCCTCTGGATCTGTAACTGTGTCTAATACTGTAAAGTTAACATTTTTGTGAATTAAGATTGCTACTCCCCTTTGGCTAGAATTATGGCAGGCAGAAAACAGATTAGGAAACTCAGGTGATTTAAGATCATTTGCAGCTGTGGCAGATTTATGAATCTCTTGTAATAAGACAATGTCTGCCTGTAGTCTTTTAAGCTGATTAAAATTTTTTAACTTTTTCTCTCTGGTGCCGGCTTCATGCACATTCCATGTGAGAAACCTTAGTGTGCCCATAGTTGTGCGTGTGTCGCTAAAATTGAACAGCGCATGTCACCACAGAAACAGATGGACCTAAGTGAAAACATAATCAGTGCTTGGGGTTGCCTGATATGAAGTCCAGAAGCAGAGATATGGCAGAGAAAAAGACAAAAAATTAAGAGGCTGCTGGGGGTAAGAGGGGGTGAGAGATATAAGGTTATGTTAATAGATATTTGTGTGTGTGTGTGAGTGTGCTTTTTGTGTGTGACAGAGAGAAAAGAGAGTGACAGAGAGGTGTGGTAACAAGTGTAAATGAGAGAAAGATAAGAGGAGACAAAAAAGGAGCAGATACCCAAAAGCCCAGCCTTGGGCCCACCCACATCAAACAATCTAAACAACATGCTGAGCTGTGCTTTGCATTACATTTGCCAGATATCTAACCTCCAATCTAACCAGTGTTACATGTTATAGATTAACCTGCTCTTGCTCCTAATAAAGCCAGGGAGTGATCTCCCGATCTCTAAACAACTGACCATTGATATAAAGTTTGTCTACAGCCACTGTAGCTTTAATGCCTTTGCTGATATATTTCTTCCTAATTGGGAATAAAACTCATCTCCAATCGAGGATCTCCTTTGGGAACTGGTCATTAACGCTGAAGTTCGTTCCCCGCAACTCTCTGCCCCGACTTCTGACCTGCTCTTTTTGTTTATAGTGCTCGAATTTTGCTACAATTGGCTGACGTCGGCTGTGTTCGAGTTTCTTACCTCCGAGCCGGTGAATATGATGGAAAGTGATGTTTTTTACCTCGTCACTTGGGAGTTTTAGCTGACGTTGGAGAAATTCATGGACCGTGGATTCGGCGTCCTCCTCTGCCCGTTCCGGGATACCTGAGAAAACAAGGTTGTCCCGCATGCCCAGGACATCAGCGTAGCTTTTCTCTGGAGAGAGAGTGGAGGTGCTGGCCGAGCACTCTGAACGGGTGCGTTTTGATGTTGGTGTGGCCATGGGTGGAGATTTTTGTGGCTTGCCCATTACAATGTTATCAAAACATAAGTCAATGTAGCTCTCCAGGCTGTCCAAGGTTTCAGAATCAGAATCAGCTTTATTGCCAAGTTTGTACATACAAACAAGGAATTTGACTCCGGTACACTTTGCTCTTTGGTTTTTGTTTTTGCACTACAGAATATACATATTTACAATGTACAATATACACATATATAAATAAAAAGGTGCATTTGCAACATCTGTATGCTGTTGTTTTGAGAAACAGCCTGGGGGAAGAAACTGTCTCTGTGGCGGCTGTTTTTTGTGAACAGCGCTCTGTAGCGTCGGCCTGAAGGCAGAACTCTAAACAGTTTATGTGCAGGGTGTGTGGGGTCTGCAGAGATTTTAGCAGCTCTTTTCCTGACCCTAGACCTGTATAAGTCCTGGATGGAGGGAAGGTCAGCCCTGATGATTCTCTCTGCAGTCCTGATTATTCGTTGCAGTCTGGACCTGTCCTGTTTTGTGGATGAACCGAACCACACGGAGATGGATGAAGACAGGACAGACTGAATGATGGCAGTGTAGAAGATGACCAGCAGCTCCTGTGGAAGGTTGTACTTCTTGAGTTGCCTCAGGAAGTACAGTCTCTGCGGGCCTTCTTCCGAACAGTGTCTATGTGTGAAGACCATCTCAGGTCCTCAGAGATGGTGGTTCCTAAGAACCGAAGTGATCCACAGCCAACACGGTGTTGTTTGAGGATGGTGAGGGGGGGATATGGAGGTGGTGTTTTCCGAAAGTCCACCACCATCTCCACAGTCTTGAGTGGGTTTAGCTCCAGGCAGTTCTGACTACACCAGTGTACCAGCCGATCCACCTCCTGTCTGTATGCAGACTCATCACCGTCCTGGATCAGTCCAATGACAGTGGTGTCGTCTGCAAACTTAAAGGGGTTTCACGGACGAGTCCGCTGAGCTGCAGTTTATTTGTGTACAGGGAGAAGAGGGAGTGGGGATAGAACACAACCCCTGGGGGGCACCAGTACTTGTTGATCTGGTTCGGGAGAAGATGCTCCCCAGTCTCACCTGCTGCTGTCGGTCCGTCAGGAAGCTGTTGATCCACTGACAGGTGGAGGCTGGGACGTTGAGCTGGGTGAGCTTCTGGTGAGGATGTCTGGTATGATGGTGTTGAAGGCCGAGCTGAAGTCTACAAACAGGATCCTGGCGTAGGTCCCTGGACAGTCGAGGTGTTGCAGGATGAAGTGTAGACCCAAGTTAACAGCATCATCTGCCGACCTGTTTGCTCGGTAAGCAAACTGCAGGGCGTCCAGTAGAGGGCCTGTGATGTCTTTCAGGTGCTTCAACACCAGCCGCTCAAAGGATTTCATGACCAAAAGACGTCAGGGCTACAGGCCTGTAGTCATTTAATCCTAGGATGGTGGGTTTCTTGGGCACTGGGATGATGGTGGATCGTTTGAAGCAGGAGGGGACCTCACACTTCTCCAGTGACTTGTTGAAGATCCGGGTGAAGATTGGAGCGAGTTGATTTGCACAGGCTTTCAGGCATGATGGGGAGACGTTATCAGGTCCTCCAGCTTTCTTTGTTTTCATGCGCTGAAAGAGCCTGTTTACATCTTCCTCAGAGATCTTTAGTGCAGGCAGAGGATCTGAAGGTAGGGGGTTGGTTGCTTTGCTGGTCGAACCTGTTCCTGAATGGGATGTGGAGGAGTTTGTTTGAGGTGTGAATGGCTTCTTGTCATGTCTGCAGTAGAAGCCATTCAGACGGTTGGCCAGGCGAGGACTTTGTTCAGGAAGGGTGGTGGGGCTTCTGTAGGCAGTCATGTTTCTCAGACCAGTCCATACAGCCGAAGTGTCACCAGTAGAAAGGCTGTTTTTCAGCTTCTCACTGTAGCTTCTCTTGGCTGCTTTGATCTCCTTTTGTTAGTCTGTTCCTGGCCTGCCTGTACCGCGCCCAATCTCCACTGCTGTGAGCTTCTTCCTTGTCCCTGCGCAGGTTCCTGAGGTGTGGAGTGAACCATGGCTTGTTGTTCCCAAAGGTGCAGAAGGTCTTGGTTTTCCTCGTCCAGTTTGTTTTATTGGGAAAATATGAGACAGTGGTTAGTATTTCACCACGTTTCTGTGTTCGGCTTGAATTTATTGGCTTGTTTTACCTGAGTTCTGTCGTGTTTGTTTACTAGTATATCGCCATATTACTTAAGCACAACTCTCGCGAGATCTCAGCCACTCATCACCCACTCCCTGACGGATTGACTGACGGAATCTAAAACAAAAATCCAGAAAATCACTTTGTGTGCTTTTTTAGTAATAAACCTGCAAAATCGGCAGTGTATCAAATACTTGTCCTCCCCACCGTTCAAAACGGCATGTCTGCTTTAAAAGCCTCAATATCAGCTCTCTAACAGCATGGTGGGAGTATCTGAAAATGACAGGTTCACTAATCCCATGCAGATGTACACCCATCTGGAACAAGAGTGCCTTAATCTCAACCCCCCCAAATTACTGTCTAAAATATATAGGACCCTGTCTAAAATAGATGAATCAATATCCCTTCCTATTACGAAATGGGAGTTATTTATCAGTCAACTATGACCAAACATTCTGGTCTCAGATATGTTTAAGAACTTTTAAAATTACTAGTAACCCCAGTTTACAACTAATACGACATAATATCCTTCACACGTCAATGGATGTTCAGGATGGGTTGTACACCATCTAGTACTTGCTTACAGTGCACAGGCAATATAGCTGACAATTACATCCATGCACTATGGTTATGCACACCTGTTCAGAGGTTCTGGTGCCAGATAGATAAGACTCAACTGAGATGTAATATTTCACCTTTCCCCTCAGTTTGCCTGTTGGGCAACTTAGATTATGTCATTATGGAGACAAATTCAGTTCGCATGGTTTTCACTGCCTTATGTCCCTAGCCTTGGGCTCAGTGGATGTGTTCGGCCGGGGGTGGTTGGTTGGCCCCGGCTCGGGCACTTTTCTGTCTCATGGACGGGCGGGCTGAGTCTGCTGACGTTGGCTGGATGGTTGGGCAGGCTTGGAGGGATGTCTGAGGTGTCTCCCTGAGCTGTCGTTGCAATGGCGGCGATGTGGTGTGTTTGTGTAGTTCCGAGGGCATCGTGGGGGCCACTGGCCCTAGGTGCGTGCTGCCGGCCAGGGACCTCTTGCCGGATGACTTTGTCCCATCTTGGCATGGGGTCAGGGGTCCGTTGTGAGCACGGTGCAGGAGGCAGTGGGGGTGGTTGGAGCTTGTGCCGTGTGGATGTGTCTTCATCGGCTTTTCAGGGGTGGAGCACATCTGTGGGGTGTGCCCCTATGGGGAGGGGATTCATGTCATTTGGGTTCAGGGGCATGTGTTTGACATGGGTGTCCTGGTTGAGGTTGGCCCTGTTGGAAGATTCATGTTGGGGTTCGTGGTGGGTGAGGGGCTAATGGGGTTGAGATCCGACTTCTGTGGGAGGTTGGGACTGTTTCATCCTGAGACAGTTCTGGTGGGCGGGCTAGTTTGGACCAGATAGACCCATCTTTTGTACATGGCCCCCTCTCCGGATAGGGACGGGGGTCGTTGGGGGCTGGGGGTCCTGGCGGGTCCTGGCGGTCCTGGCGGTGCCTGCCCCTAGTCTGGGCTGGTGCTTGGGCAGTCTGCCTGTCTCCACCCCTGAAGGAAGGGCATGACGGGCATGAGGAGCTGCGCAGTTATGAAACACCTGATAGAGACACTCGTAGTAGAGTGGACACATGTGATACAGTTTATAAACCAAGCCCAAGAAAACACTTCTGCAAAAGAAGATGAGGAAGCTATAGAAAGGAGATCAGTACACTACAGTAAAACAGTCTCTGTATTCACTGCAGCAACTTCCCAAAATTCCACACAGTCAAGTAGTGTACGTTCGAGCCATTCAAGTAAGTTGTCTGTCAAAAGGCAAGAAGCAGCAGCAGAAGTGGCTGCAATGGAAGCCACTCTAAAGGTGATGGAATAAATGGAGTGTGAAAGAAAGAAGCTTGAATTAGAAAACAAAGAAAGGCTTGCAAAACAAGAAGCAGAGAATGCTGAGACTTAAAGCGTATTAGAGCGAAGGAAAAGAGAGCTTGAACGTTTAGAAACTGTAAAGCAAATGAGCGCTGCTAAAGCATGACTAAAGGTGTATGAGCAAGAATGCAACCCGGATGAAGAAATATCAGATCTTCTGTGTGATATGAGCAAATCGAGAAGGATCACATCAAATCCAGTAAGCCAGCCTGAACCCAAGCTTGCACCTTCAAGCCTTAATCCAAGCGCACAACCATTTCTAATGACACAAGACACCTCAAGCGGGCAACCTACCAGCAATGCCATACAGGAAGATGGAACAGCAGTACTAGCTAAGGTTTTAGCAGAGTCCATTAATATAAGCCGTCTACCAGTTCCAGAACCTGCTGTTTTCAGTGGTGATCCCATCAAGTACAAGGATTGGAAAACATGTTTCAAATGCTGATTGAAAGAAAGAACATCCCAGTGAGTGAAAAGATCTACTACCTCCGGAAGTATGTCGGTGGTCCCGCAAGAAAGGCTATCGGAAGTTACTTCCTGCTAGGAAAAGATATGGCATACCACGCACCTTGGAATACTCTGGAGGAAAGATATGGAAGTTCATTTATAATCGCCAAAGCCTTCAGAGATAAGCTTTCTTCATGGCCGAAAATTGGAACAAAGGGCAGTGCTGAACTAAGGGAGTTCTCAGACTTCCTCAGGGGCTGCGAAGCAGCAATGTTCCAGATAAAGAGACTTGATGTTCTAAACGACTGTAGTGAGAATCAGAGAATGCTTAGCAAGCTTCCTAATTGGCTTACAGCAAGATGGAATAGGAAAGTCATTCAGATCGAAGAGGAGTGTGGTTCATTTCCAACATTTAGCAAATTTGTTGACTTTGTCACAAGAGAGGCCAAGATAGCATGTAACCAAAGCAAATGACTCTGAGAAGGTGAAACCTTTAAAAGCTCGAAGTGTCAGAGCAAAGGCATTTGCAAGCAGCACAGAAGAGGAAACAGAAACAAACAAATGTGTATTCTGTGAAAGATTAAATCACAACATTCAGACATGTTGAACGTTCATGGACAAGGCGATAGCTGAAAGAGTGAAGTTTGTAAAATTAAAAGGACTGTGTTGTGGATGTCTCAGCTCCGGACACCTATCTAAGAGATGTGAAAAGAGAAATATTTGTAAGACCTGCAAGGGAAAACACCCAACATGCTTACATGAAGAGCGAGACAAGCAGTTCAGAAACAAGGGTGATGATAAAGAAACAAAGCGAAAATTAAAGGGGGTTAAAAGACCAGAGAAACCACACAAACCAAAGATCAAGGTAAAGAAACATCAAGAGAGGCAATCTCTAATCGTATGATCCAAGGTGATAAGAGCGATCTCACATCTACAATGATTCCGGTTTGGTTATCCACTGCAAGTAACCCAGAACAGGAACTGCTAGTATATGCCCTCCTGGATAGTCAAAGTGACACTACATTTGTTCTGCAAAAAAAGGCAGACGTTCTGGACACGGAAAAAGAGAGATGTACAGTTAAAGCTCTCTACGTTGTCATCCAAAGATACAGTTGTTACAAGTCAAAGGCTCACAGGGCTACAAATCAGAGGTTTCTACTCATTAAAGAGAATTCTTCTTCCTATGACAAGATGTCATAGGAAGATGTGATATACAAGAGACTTCATCCCTGCTAATTTAGGCCATATTCCCACACCCAAGACAGCGAGAGCATGGCCTCACTTGGAGCACCTCGCTGAAGAGATTGCCCCTCTGGTTAGATGCGATGTTGGTCTTCTAATAGGTTATAATTGTTCACAATCATTGGTTCCTAGAGAAGTTGTTTCAGGAAATGACAATGAGCCCTTTGCCCAAAGGACAGATCTCGGCTGGACAATAATTAGAGGTGTTGATCCCTGTGTCAACTATGGAGACGTCATTGGATGTAGCCACAGGATCATTGTCAAGCAAGTGACACCCAGCCCACCATCTGATCAGTTGTCTAAAGAAGTGTGCTACATCTGTCGCACCCAAGTCAAGGAAATTGTCACACCATCAGATGTGATCAAAGTGCTTGAGGCTGATTTCATTGAAAGAAAAGTGGAAGATTCTCATCTCTCTCAAGATGATTTACGCTTCCTTTCCGTAATGGAGGAAGGAGTGAAAATTCAAGAAGATGGACATTGTGAGCTACCTTTACCATTTAAAGAGGATAGACTGATTCTATGGAACAACAAGAGCTGTGAAGACACAGACTCAAATGCCTTAAAAAAAGATTTGAAAAGGACAAACAATATCACAGGGACTATGTCAAGTTTATGAATGAAACAATAGAGTTTGGAGATGCAGAAAAGGTGCCTCCTGAAGAACTGAATAAACATCCAGCCTGGTACATTCCTCACCCATGGTGAGGTATGTACCAGGCCGGATGGTGTATCATCCCCAAAAGCCAGGAAAAATAAGAGTGGTGTTTGACTGTTCGGCAAGGTATGAAGGAGTCTCGTTGAACGATCACCTGTTAACAGGGCCAGAGTTAACTAACACACTGATAGGAGTCCTGTGCAGATTCCGAAAGGGACAAGTGGCAGTGATGTGCGACATCAAACGCATGTTTCATCATCAATTCAATTCAATTCATTACCAATTCACAACACATGTCGTCTCAAGGCACTTCCCAAAAGTCAGGTACATACATTCCAATTAATCCTAATCATTGAACAGTGCAGTCAGATTCAGTTATTTATTCAAATTGGATAAAAATTTTTTTGTCTAAGGAAACCCAGCAGATTGCATCAGTCAGTGACTTGCCGCATTCACTCCTCCGGATGAGCATGTAGAGACAGTGGACAGTCAATGGCGTTGACTTTGCAGCAATCCTCATACTGAGCATGCATGTAACGACAGTGGAGAAAAAAAAACCCCTTTAACAGGAAGAAACCTACAGCAGAACCAGGCTCAGTGTGAGTGGCCATTCCCATGACCGATGGGGTTTTGAGAGAACAGAGCAGAGACAAAAAAAAAAAGAAGCACTGATCCAGGAGTACTTTCTATGGGAAGGAAAATGTAAATGTTGGGATGTAGCTCCTTTAGTCGTTTCACCTAGAAAGAAAGAACAGATAAACTCTGAGCCAGTTTCAAGGTTAGAATCTGAAAGAGAGCACATAGAGTTAGTCACAGTAAAAGCTCAGTCAATCGCCATGTCTAGGAGAGAGAAAGGGGGTTTAAAACTAAAGACAGGGGCCCGTGGATCATCGGTAGAGGGTGAGCATTAAAAGTTGTTCCCAGCAGAAGCTCGGACGATGCCCCCCTTCCAGAAAGGTGTCACAGGTAGACAGAGTCAGAGTCAGAGTGAAAAGATCAAGACTATTTTTCCCCCTGTGTGGGGAAAGGAAATTTCCACTCCACTCCATCAGTAAACCACATGCGTGTCCACCTGTTTGGAGCCGTCTTATCTCCAGCCTGTGCAAACTTTGGCCTCAAGTATAGGGTCAAGGACGGTTTAGTGAAGTGACGATAAAATTTATTGAAAGAAATTTTTACGTGGACGATGGTCTGATAAGTTTTCATTCAGAAAAGGAAGCAATTCGTCTGGTGAACGAAGCAAAGGAACTCTGCAACACTGGGAAAGTGCAACTTCATAAGTTTGTTTCCAACAATCAACAAGTACTCGAATCTCTTCCCAAAGAAGATTGTGCAGAGACAATAAAAACCCAAGACCTTGCACTTAGCGAGCAACAGACTGAAAGAGCTCTAGGTGTTAAGTGGTGTGTCGTCTCAGATAATTTCCAGTTTCGAGTGGTTGTGACGGAGTGCCCATTTTCCAGAAGAGGGGTATTGTCGACCGTGGCCTCCATTTACGACCCACTTGGTCTCGTGGCGCCTTTCGATTTACTTGACAAGCAAATACTACAGCAGATGTGTCGTGACAAGGCAGACTGGGACACACCACTCTCAAGTGAACTGAAGCCACAGTGGGAGTCTTGGCTGTCAGATCTCAAGAACCTTGCAAATGTTAAGATTGACCATTGTTACCTTCCTAAGGACTTCAAATAGTAATAGTAAATAGTTCAATGCGTAAAATAGTCGTACACCACACGTTGATAAGGGTGGATAAGGTGGATTCTTTGGAAGATCGTTTTGTAAAATTCTCCAGCTGGTCAAGACTAGTCAAAGCTATTGCAAGACTCATCAGATTTGGGAAAGAGTTTCAGAAGATGCAAAGGAGAACAAATGAAGCCACAAGTCTTGAAGAAAGACAAGAAGCTGAACTTAAAATCATAGCTATTGTACAAAGATCAGTCTTCTTCAAAGAGATCAAAGAGCTTTGGTCCCGAAAGGAATTAGCTAAAGACAAGACAAGTAGGCTTTACCGACTCAACCCCTTCCTGGACCACAAGGGTATCCTCCGAGTGGGAGGTAGATAAGAGCAAGCTACACTACATCCATATGTCAAGCACCCAGCTATCTTACCAAAGAACAGCCACATCACAAGGTTAGTGATTGATCACTATCATAAGCGAGTGGAGCATCAAGGTCGGGGCATGACAATAAATTAGCTAAGGGCAAATGGCATTTGGATACTTGGATGTAGCCAAGCTGTATCATCCTATATCTATAACTGTGTCAAATGCAGGAAATTCAGACGTGGAACAGAAGAGCAGAAAAAGGCTAAACTTGCCTAATGAGCGAACAGAAACAACTCCCCCTTTCACATATTGTGGGATGGATTGTTTCGGCCCAGTTTTTGTCAAGGAAGGAAGGAAAGAGCTCAAACGCTATGGACTGCTGTTCACGTGCCTCTGCTCTCGTGCAGTACATATTGAGTTATTCTATGATTTGTCAACTGACGCTTTCCTTAATTCACTCCGTGCCTTTATTGCTCTACGCGGAAATGTGCATCAGCTGCGTTCGGACCAGGGTACTAACTTTGTTGGGGGAGGCCGAGAGTTCCTGGAAGCAGTAAGAAAAATGGACCAGGAAAACCTGAAGCAACTAGGCTATGAATTTGTTATGAACCCTCCCTATCGACCCATCACCCCACACCTACTTCATGATCCTACAGGATCTCAACCACTCACCCCCAATCTTCTCTTAACCATGAAGTCATCCGTAATACTACCTCCTCCAGGAGACTTTGCGCCATCTCTTGCGAAGGTATAAGTCCTCCCTCACAGAGTTCAATACCTGGCGAATGAGTTCTGGCACAGATGGAAAAAAGAATATTTCTTGGGCCTACAGCAAAGACAAAAATGGCAGAAAACAAGGAGAAATGCTAAAGTCAATGACATAGTGATCATAAAGGATGACACGGCACCTAGAAACGATTGGAAACTTGCTAAGGTGACAGCGGTGTATCCAAGTGAAGATGGATGTGTACGCAAAGTGCAGTTGTTAATCAGTGACTCCACATTAGATTGCCATGGAAAGAGACTCAGTAAACCAGTACAATTAGACAGACCTATTCATAAGACAGTCACATTGTTAGAGGCAGAATATACCCACTCATAAGTTCATAATAGAAATCACAAGTGATTTGGTGGGAGTGTAGCTGCTGTTATGGGCAGCTCTCATATTTAATTCATTACCCTTAAGTTTCTGTTAAAAATGGCCATAAATACATGTTAGTATTTTATATGAAACATTAATAATAACTTTCAGCAAATTCATGCAGTTAGGAGTTAATTTATGTGGTTAAAAACACATTAAAATGTAAGGGGGGAACTTATTTTTTGTTCCGCATGACACATTGTTGCCCACTGCGGGAAGTTTGGCTGGTGTACAAAAGGGAGCCACACAGAATATTCTACCTGTCATATCTGCAAGAGACTGGTCACAAGAAGTTTCCCCAGTTGACAAAAGTGTATTTTTGTGTGTGGGAAGAGTCTGTATAAATCATTTTTATTCCTCTGGAGTTGTTTTATTTGTATCTTTTATTTATGTAGATTCTATATTTTCTGTGAGCTAATGTAGGGTTGTGTTTCCTTTCTTAGTTCTGACGGCATTTTGGGGGCATCATTAAGACATGTAAAGACATGTTGTCCGCAATAAATGTCTGTTGAAACCCAAGAAGGATGTTGAGCCTTGATTGAACTCGAGAGGAGCAACATACTGAATTTATGGAAGTGCTCCTCAAATTTTGCTGCAATAGCCCAATAATAATATTACTTAATCTCAAGTATATTGTTCAGCACTCTATGTCCGCTGATGATTTGTTCACCTCATGCTGAAATGGACACAAAAGTACAGCAAAGGCAAAGTAACCTTTGCTGGTGCTGGAGAACACTGAATTTCACCCCTTCATCCCAGTATTCACAGACTATATAAAATTGGGGTGCTTCAAAAGAAACATATGCATGAAAGATGTGACAGGATTTGTTCCACAAATGTAAAATGCATTTTTGACACCAACATGCAGAGCAAAATAAAAAACAATGTGACAGCTTTAGTACACACAGTATACTAAAGTATAACTTAAGTATTCATCAAAGTAACATTCAGTTTCCTTCTTCCTTTTTTGGTAGGTTTAACAATAAGCAAACCTGTCTTGTGCTCAAACAATACTAAATCTTTTTTTTTTTTTTAAAGAGGTGGAAACTGAGGTTCAACTCATTTATAATCCCACTTTTCATATTCTTGCATGATGTGCAATGATGCACACAGTCTGACTGCAAAAATACTCCACAGAGGCAAAGGCTGCAAGAAGGAGCATGACTTACTGATTTCCTTGAACTACAGGTCACAGTTTGAACTGAATTATGTGCCTGAGGATTATTAATGTTTTAAACAAGTGGCACTCTCAACCTCTGCTAAGGATCTGGGGGCAAACTGCTGGTATGGGAGCAAACCATATTGCCTCAAGACATTCATTTTACCAGACACAAGTCCTCTGTGTACTTGGGGAAGTAAAATTGTGTTTGTTGCAAGGTCTCAGCCAAGGATACAAAACAAACAACTTCAAAAGCCCAGTAAAACAGGGGGTAATGAGAAAACTCAAATAAAATTTGTAAACATAAATGGGTAAGTTCAAAGATTTGGCAGCTGTGGTTCAAAGGAATAAAGAATACCAGGACAAAGTGGAGGCTGAATCATGGAGATGTAAATATATAGAGTAATAGCTATTCAAATTATAGTATTACTAATTACAGACTAACAGAGTAAAAACTATAAACCATAATATTCCCACATAATTAAATCTAAAGATGACAACAAAACCAAAATTTTTTAAAATATATATATTATATTATATATATATAATATTTTATATATATAAAAATTTTATTACGATGCTGTAATTTAAAGCAAGTACTTAAATGAAATCAATATTATATTGAATGAAATTATCTAATAAAAATATTTTTATCATGGCACCAACTATACGAAGAATGGTATGCAATGGCATACTGTTCTGTTCGAAACAACTGTGCTGGTTCGAGCAAATTTTAAAGTGGTTGTCTTTGAAATAGTGGGAAAAAACACACAAATGTTGATTGTCTTAAAGGTTACTTCAGTGCGAGACCTTTGTGATTTTTTTTGTTGAGAGCAATAATATATCATGGACTGATGAGAAAATAGATTTTTCTCCAGGTTTTAAGGAAATTTTATTTCAATGTCATGTGTAATATCCAATTTTTATGTCTCTTTTGTTTATTTATTTATAGTATTATAGTTGTTTATGTATTTATTATTCAAATTTATTTTTATTTTTTATTGTAGTCTTTTTGTAAAAAAAAATTTGTTTGCGTTTTTTTTAACTTTTTTCTACCTTCTTCCTTTTCATTTATATTTGTGTTAATAATTTCTTTATTGCCTTTATTCCCCATTGTGATGACATGTGATGACTTGTATGTCATACATTGTTTGTTCAATCAGCTTAAGGTAACACAGAACGGCAGACAATAATCCTGACGAAGTCCAAGCTTGGTCACAATGTTTCAGTATTGCTCTTATTCAACTTACCCTGTAAAATAATGGCATTTAAAATTATATTTCAGTAATTTTAATGCATGCATTTGGTTCTGTGTTTGAATCCCAACCCAAGGCCTCCTGCAGTCTAAAAATAAAAAAAATAAATTGTCCTTAGCTGTGAATCTGTGTGAGTTATGGTGTTTTGTCCTTGTGTCTTTCTGTTGCTCTTTGATGGACTACTGACCTGTCCAGGGTGCACCCCGCCTTTTGCCCAGTGACCACTGCCCACCTTCCACCCCTGCTACCCTGCAAGCACAAGAGGCTATAAACAATGGACGGACGGACGGACGGACGGACGGATATTGTGTGTCTTTGATTAGTCAGTTAGTCAGTCATTTTCTACCGCTTCTTCCATAGTGGGTCGCGGGGAAGCTGGTGCCTATCTCCAGCAGTCTATGGGCAAGAGGCAGGGTACACCCTGGACAGGTCGCCTGTCCATCACAGGGCAACACACAAACAACCATGCACACAATCATTCATACACCTAAGGGCAATTTAGAGAGACCAATTAACCTAACAGTCATGTTTTTGGACTGTGGGAGGAAGCCGGAGTACCCGGTGAGAACCCACGCATGCACGGGGAGAACATGCAAACTCCATGCAAAGTAGTCTTTGATTAGTACTACGCCTTATAAGTATAAGCATCTTGTAGCATTGGTAGAGTACTTCCAACCATACAAATGGGATCTTAGTTAAGAAATTTTATATAGCTTAACTATATCTTCATTACATTATTAAAGCTTTACTACAACAACTGGGCTGCCCTTCTCAACTGAAATCTACACATGGACAGAATAAATCAAATGTCTGTTCAAAGATCAGGCACTCTCTGTGATATGAATCAAATTCATGATAAAAACATTCACATTATGTATGAAGGTTATGTTCATCATCAATGGTTATCTTTTATTCATTGTTTCTTTGCCTCAGAGACCTTAATGTGCAGTACAAGACTGTTGAATCTAAGGGCCAGAGCAAGTTAAATAGAGTTTGACCTAACATTTGTGGGCCACTTTAATTCAGCAGGCGCTTATTGATAGTTGATTTAAGCACAGCTGAATTGCTGTTACTTAACATGCAGTTACAATGATTGAGAACAAGCACACTCTTTGCTCTGCTAACCCAAAATCACTGAAGAAGGATGTTTCAAAATGCAGTATAGTGACGCAATGGTTTGCACTCATATCTCAAAGCTAGAGGGTTCCTGAATAAAATCCACACGGAGGTGGAGAACCTGGCCCATTATATGTGTTGCAGATTTCTCATTTTCTTAAAAAGAGCATAAATCAAACACAGATGATGGGTCAAATGTTAGCAATAAATCTCTGGACAGATTGTTGCTACAGCATAAAGTGCTGTGAAAAAGTATTTGCGACCGAGATTTCTTCTGTTTTGGCTTATTTTAACGCTTAAATCTTTTGAAACACCAAACAAATTTTAATAGCAACGATAATCTCAGTAAATACAAAAAAAGCTGTTTTCAAATGTTACATTAATTTATTAGGAAACAAATGAACCAGTTATGAACCTTCCCAGGAGTCGCTGGCCTATCAAATACTTCAAAAAGGCGAGACAACACATCTAGGATGTCACAAAGGAACCAAGACCAACATCTAAAGCACTCCAGGCCTCACTTGCATCAGTTCAGTCCCTGATCCAACAATAAGAAAGAGACGGGAAAGACAACAAACAAAAAAATGCCATACAAAGGAAACCTTTAAGGTGCAAACCACCCCTGACCAAAAACAACACGATGTCCTGATTTTCCAAAAACATATTGGCTTTTGAGACAATTTTCTGTGGACTGACAAAACAAAAGTGGAACCTTTCAGAAGGTGTGCATCTAGCATAAATCTAAAATAGTATTTCATAACTAGAACATCTTACATAATGGTGGCAATGTGATTGACTGAGGCTGTTTTGCCTAGATGACTTGCTGTGATTATTATTTGAGATATGTTAGATAACTTAGCATGACCTGAAAGAGACTGTTCATGCTGACAACCTTCCAATATGCCAAAATGTAAACAATTCAGTAAAAAAGAGTGTCAGTTTCAGTTTATTTATAAGGAACATTAATGGTCCAAAATCCCTCCACAGTTATGTTAAAAACTCAGTGCCAGTTACACAAAATGCTTCATGGCATTTGCTACTTTTTCAATTAGGGCTGATTTCAGTTGTACCAAATTGACAGTTGTTGTGCAATGGTGCAGATGTTTGCATTGTAATATCCTGATATAGACACTGCTTGGTGCATCCAATGCATAATTTGTTGGTTATAGGTGACTACCTGCTGGGCGTTTCCACAAGAGGGTAACTCACATGCGAGTGGGCTAAACTTATATAGTGGATTTCTAGTCATACCAACTACTTGAGGCACTTTTACAATAGGAGCGCTATTCTCCCATACACACTTTCAACAGTCATGCAACAGTGCAACAGTTGATATACTACATGTAGCTGCCCATACACATAATCCAAGTTGGTAAAGATCATATAAATACAAGTTCCTATGTCATTGATGCGGCCTGTCTATCTTGATTCCAGATGCAGTCTTCATGTAATAAAGTCAATCACATAATTAGGATACCAAAACTTAATCGACAATATGAAGAGGTCCCATATAGCAGTGGGGAAAAGCAAGTCAAGTCAAGCAACACGAGGTTTATATATATTTTTCTGTGTTTTTTTCATAACAGGAGAATAACCTTTCAGGTATTGTCATGTGGCGTGAAGAAAAGGTTTTGCTTAAACTATAAGTATACTATAAGGATATAAGTATGGGAAAGTTTTTTTTTTTTTTAAATGTAATGAAATTTTATTTAAATTACATATTTAACTGTTTAAGTGAAAATAACCCCAGCAGTTGACATTTGTTTCTAACATTCATCTTTTAACCTTGTCCCTAAACTGAGGTACATAATGTTTGTATATTTTTATACGTAAAAGAGGCAACATTGGACTTAATTAACTCCACTGTCTTAAGATTTGTGTTTCTCAAAGATCCTAAACAGTATTTGTTTTTTTGGGGGGGACTTTGTTATTACAAGGGAAAACACAATTAACACACACACACTGGGACAATATTTGGCTATGTTAGTTTAATTCTGCAGATGTTGAATATTACAGCATTAACTGTACAATAATTGTTCTATAAATTATACTATTCTTTGATCATTAGTTTGTATTATTCCACAGGCTTAAAATAGGTCACTTCTGATTTGGTCTCATATCTCAATTCTACTGTATGTAATATTATAATGCAATGTCAATAATGTCAATATTTTGTGACTCTTAGATGCACCTTCCAAGTGGAGTCTCCTGCTGCTCAGGGAAAGAGTTTTGTTTTCACGTGGTTTTTTTCTTTTTCTTTTTTTCATTACTCGATGATCTTGAATTGTGGCATGCCTACTATGAGCAGAATTTTCATTTTAGTTTCACAGATAACAATACACAAATAATTTCCTGAAAGCTTAGAGGGTCACTTCCCATGTCAGTTGGGTTATTCTTAACCGCAGTGTCACTGTCCCTCATTCTGTTATTCACAGTCCCAGGATATGTCTCTGACATTGATTTTCTGGGCATTAAAGCAGTTTCTAGATTTATAATGACAGTGCTTTCATGTTTTTTTTTTCAATCCTAAATGTGAAAGGGCTCCATGGTCCATTAGACTGATAAAAGAGCAACAAACCTACTGAGACTCTCTGCCCCTCTCTCCACATGACCCTGTATATCTAAAAAGCCCTGCTTTTTGTGTTGTTTTCTCCTGATAAATCCTTTAGGAAAAACATGTTTATCAGCAATTCCCTTATTACTTTGATTTATTAAACTGCCCTTGATATCACAGTTCTGTATACTTGGTGTTTGGGTGCACTGAAAAAGGATCAAATGTCTGCAGCTATATATACTTAGATTACGCTAAAGATTAGATTAAATCAGATAGATATTTCTATAAACTTTTGGAGATATTTATTTTGCCTGGGTTACCCGTTTATCATTTATAGATTTGGTATGGTATATGATGACATATGATGACATTTGGAATATGATGACATAGATCCAAAGCTAGATTAAAGTTAATAAAATCAATGCACAATGCAATCAATCACACACTATATTTAATCAGTTTTATATTCATATTATGATTATGCCACATTTAACTCACTCATCAATGACTATTGTTATGATTATTTGATTATGAGTATTTATTCAAAATTATGATTTAACAATCATACTTAATAAATTACAATTTCTAACCAAACTCATGTACAACATTGAGGTATTCAAACTATACTATGAAATTGTGATTGTTGGGTCACTAGTACTTAATAATTCTAAATAATGATTGGAATTCTTAATTAATAACTATTAATCCAAAAACACCAAACAAAGCTGTATTATCAGGCAGTTACACCAAAAAGGGATAATACGGGCCTTCGGACAGCAAATCCCTCTTACACAAAAATAAGCACAAAACACTTCTCTTTCTATATGTGTGTATTTATTAATTAAATATTTTAACCTTACTGTCAAATATGTCAGCTAATGAAATTGTCCACCTAAGTAACACTCAATAAACTACTGAACAAAGGAATAATAATAATAATAAAAATAAAATGAAGATTAATCAATTGATGTGCCCAGTGCTGGTGGTCTGAGTTAAGCTAGGGTTAAGCATGCGACCATATATATATATAGAGGCTATAGTCCCGGGTTTGAGTCCCGGACTCAGCAACTTCCTGTCTCCCTCCTAACAAAAAAATAAAAAAATGAAGACCTTCTGTGCCGCAAACAAACAAAAACAAAGATCAATTGATGAGTAATGAACAACTGGAAAATTTGAAATAATCAAAGCTTTGGGTCTAACAAGAATGTGAGAAACCATGATCAACATCAGTACCGAAAACAACACTCTAGCATGAAATTAAATTTATGGATGAATGGAAAAATATGGCCTTTGTATTTCAGATATCTTAAAGCATAATTCTGACTAGTCAGAATGATGTATTATTCTGTCTAGTCAAAACATCCCAGATTTTTGTAGCATTTTGGTGGCATGTTTATAAGGCATTTAAGCTTACTTGCGTTTGCTAGTCAGTGGTCTGGAATGTCAGGGCAGTCTAACTCAAATTCTTATGTTTTTAATGATGTTTAGTGCTGCAGCTGCTTATGTTATTACTTATTTATAACAGAAAAACATACTTCAATAAATGGACATTGCTTACCTGTGAGTTAACTTTTAAAGTCTGATTTTAAGCTGTATTTAAAAATTTCAGGGACATTTTCGAATAAAAACCTGACACGAACAGTGTTGTAGTGCCTGTCACTGCCACCTCCTGTTTAACACTATTAGCATATCTTTTGGCATAACTTCTTCTTTAAGGCCAAGTTCTGGTATGAAAAAGCATGAGCGCCTCCTTTAGTCACAATATGCGGTGGTCACAGAAAGACATAATGTGTTGGTAGAGAGTAGGTTTCTTAAGCAGTGTTTAAATATACAAAGTTCATGTTCTCCGTATATCCCATACTGCTGAGCCCTTTCCATATTGTGGCATTTTCTGAAATTTTTTTCCGAAACAGCCAGCCCCATTACAGTCACCCAAAATTCCAAAGGCAACAGTTTGGACAGTTCAGTGGCAGCACTAGGGGGGCTCATACGTAATTTATTTAATTCAGGAATTTAAAAATGTAATTTTGACTAGTCATAATCAGTGATGGGAATAACAGCATTAAAATAAATGGAATTACTAACAACGTTACTTTTTTCAGTAACAAGTAATCAAACAAATGACTTTTTTCAGCGTTACAATGCCGTTACCGTTTCCGACAATTAACTGGGGCGCGTTATAAACTAAAGCTACTTTTGAAGCTCTTCTCATCTGTTTTGGCTCACAGCCACAGGAGCTTAGCTTTTTTTTCTTTGGTGAAGGCTGGAACGAGTTGTGAGACAAGTGTTGATGAATGGCTAAGGTAGAGTGAGCTTTCATTGTAAGCCAATCAGAGGCAGTGTTCAGTTTCTACACAAACCACAAATGCACATGGCACCCCCGCTCATGCAAACTAGCTCCAACAATAGCAGGTCTGGAGGGAAAGATTACGTTTTCAAAGTGAAAATTCAGACACTACTTTATTCTCCTTGAGGTAAAAGGCAAGAACGTACATGTGAAGTAAATATTAAAAGTTTGCTGTAAGTATTTGTCTATGTAATTCCACTTTATGCAACTGGCTTGTGAAACCTTAGAAAAAAGCTAAATTCAAAGACATATTTAAACTTAAAAAAGGAAACGCAATAGTTACTTTCCCTGTTTACTAATTACTTTTTTTAGTGGAGTAACTCAGTTACTAAAGGTTACTTCTTGTGAGAATAAACTAGTAACTATAACTTATTACTTTTTTAAAACAACATGCCCAACATTGGCCATAATTAAGTTTGAGATATTTTGAATTGTAATTATGGATGTGGGACCCTTCAAATCATGAATCCAGTGATGTCATTTGGGATATAAGGTATTTTGATCTGTCAAAATATGATTAAAGATATGTTGCATTGTTCTTCTTACTCGTCAGAATGTAAATGAAGATATCGTAAAATGCCATTCCAGATAGTCAAAATGTAGTTGTGACTTGTCAATGCTCATTTTTGTATAGTCAGAATGTAATTGCAGATAGTCAGAGGAAGCCTATTTTATGTTAAAAAGGCCTGCCATAGTAGAGCTGGTAGAACAGTTTTGTTAGAGGTGGTGACATCACACGGTTTCCATCTTTGACTCCTCCTTCCTGAGCTGTACTAAGGGTAGTTTGGCGTGTGCAATCAAATATGCAAAGTTTCCTACCAACCTCTTTGATTGTGTACAGTTCAGTCCATGCCTAATCCCATGGCTGGGACATAACATGACATGTCCACCGAGCCCTCTGACCACCAGCAGGCAAGGAGGTTGAAGTGTCTTGCCCAAGGACACAACGACTGAGACAGACGGAGTGGGGGTTCGAACCAGCATCAGGACGAACCCCTAGCACCGTCGCCACTGTCACCCCTAAAGAGGACGTATAAAGAATGTGTCCTCAAAGTACAAAAATACTCTTGAGTCAATTTGGCAGGAATATTTTAGATTCATCACACACTTTTAAAACTCTGACTCATCACTGTGTTTTGTGTTCCTATGTGAGATGGTCTGCTTTGTGAGTACAGAGATCCTCTACACTTCCCATCAAGCAGTTGGTAAAAAGAAATTGGAGATTAATGAGCTGAAGTCATGTCTTTCTTCTAATACAAAGAAAAAACTTGTTTTCGCTCAATTACATAAATGTAATGTGTAAGGATGGCTCCTTATAGTGCTTAAATGCTGTTGAGCTAGTCTGCCAGGGACCTCTGAGATTAATCATCACTGGTTGTTGCATTATGTTGGATAGTTTGTCTTGTCAGTAGGGAGGTTTTCTAGTCTCACATCAAGCATTTGGTAAAACAATTGAAGTAACAGTTTGTTCTTGTGAATTGAAGGCCTTGTATTTATTTTGAGGCTACGAAAAGAATTGTACTGTGGTTGGTGAAGCCCCAGAATCAACTACATTTGAAAATACCCTACTGAGTCAGTTTAAGCAACTTAAATGTGTTGTTTGATTGTTTTGTTTGATTGGACTATTGTACTTGTATTTAGACTTCTTTGACTTATGATGTTGTATGATATGCATAAGTGTGGTATTTTAGTGCAGTTTTCAGTGGTCTCATCTTTGTTGGGGTACCCTTATAAAGAAAATTCTAAATCTTTCCTGGTTAAAAATTAGGCAAAAATATATAAAATTCAACAACAAAATATCACAGTTTTGTCTTCTTCAAGCTGAGTGTGTGATCAGATCATGTTCAAGATTTTGGAATCATACTGCTTATATGCAAAAACTTTGCAAAAAAGCATGAATCATACCTTGTTGCTGAGCAGAACAGTTTGTGTAATATATGCATGCCTGTAGCTTTCTTTGTACCTGCATGGGGGCATGTACACAAACGTGCCTTGTTTGTAACTGTGTGTGGGTTTAACTCACACTATTCCAGTATGATGTTTTTTCAGTGTAGCTTGCTGTGGCTCAGCTCAGTGTTTCATAGATATTGAGGCCAAGGAATGGCCAAGAGGGTTTACATTCAATGCAGCTCTAACACCTGGGTATAGCTAACAAACATTCCTTAGTAGAAATCCCCCCCTCAATAAGGTGTATGACTTTGAACAGTGTAGGTTTTTTTCGTGTGTTTTGCAGGGGGTATGTTTGTATGAGACGGAGAAAAAGAAAGATGACGAAAGAGTTATTTTGAAGGGGTAGTTTGTTCTGTGTGTGAGTTAGATGGATGGCAAAAATATTTATTATATCTACTCTGATACACAGAGTTTCAGAAACAACCTGGCAGTTCAGAGACTCCAGGCAACAGGGATGAAATGTAAAAATGGCCTTATCTATAATGGCCTGCTCATAGGAAGGCAGTGACCATGGCCGATTAAAGAGTCCTAGCACATACATTCATCAACAACCTTCTCACAGGACTCTTAGTGCTTCACTATATTCACCAGATTACATTAGAGGATATAATTCTATGTGTCTTTGCTACACACTGCCATCTTTGCATCTGTGTGCCTGTGAAAGTCCTGAAAGAATTAAACTGTTTGTCCTAACGAGTTGGCGTAGTCAGGTGCACAGCAGGATGACTTTTCCAGGGGGACTGGGGTAAATTTAGACCCCAGCTTCAGATATGTTTTCCTCTGTTTAAAAAAAGCCTCAACATTCTCTTTGAGATTCTAGACAATCAGGTTGCAGTACATATGCTACTCCAATAGGAGTCAATAATGTGGCCAAAGCCCTGCTAGAATTCTACTAAAGCCATTGTAGGACACATTCTACTACACAATGTTAACCCTTTCTTCCAGGTCATACAGCTTCTTGAGCTTACATTGTAGGTTTAATGGACACAAAGTCAAAAGAAAATATGTGAAAATATCCCACATAAATCTCAATACATGTAGGGACGCGGCACATGGTGCAGTATATACTCCTTATACAGAGGCTTCAGTCCTCAGTGGAGCTGTTGCTGGTTTGAGTCCCGACCCCGGTGACCTGTGCTGCATGTTTTCCCCCTCTCTTCATCCCATTTCCTGCCTGCTTACTTTAAAACAGAAAAAAAAATAAAGGCCACTAGGGCCGCTAAGAAATAAAAAAAATCTCAAAAATCTAAAAACAATTTTTAAAAACAAAAAAGGAAAAACTCAAAACATGCAAACACAACAGAAAACGGTTTAACTTAACTCCTTGCTTTACCAAACCTGATTCAAGTTACTTATAACTTGTAACAAACACATCCTAAATATTCCCATGATGATTTCCACTTTCTTTTTTATCAATTTTTCTAAAACAGTGCCACAGCTAGCATTTTTGATAGCATACCTGCTTGTGAAAAACATTTGATTTTATTTGCTAATACTTGTTATGCATTTATTGAGGTATGTTCCAGTATCTTTTAGTCACCACTTTTTCTTATTGTCGACAGACTTGAGTATAATATACAACAATTTACAAGATAATTCCAAACTTTTTTCAATATAGTAATAAAACTATCTGATCTAGAGCCTTTGGTTTTCATTTTCAGTATACAATATATACTGTCCTATTGAAAAGATACAACAAACCCTAACCCTAACCCTTGCCTTGCTTCTAAACATATCAGTGTGGTTAAAAGTCGTTATGGTTGATGAAGTGGGCAATGTAAGTCTGACTTTTAACATTTTTGTTTGTTGTGGCTGAATTTGGAGAGAATGATTTATTTGTACTTTCTGGGGACAATGATGACAAGGTATTGATGACCTGGAACGGCTACAGTTAAATGCTAAATTACTCATATTCCTTAAATCTAAATTTATATTTGATCAAGCAAAAAGTCTATTTATAACAATTAATTAGATAAACAAAATGATACAACATAGTAAAACAGCAACAATATTGAAAATAAAATCTGTTTTTAATTTATCTTTTAAAATGATATGTCAAAATTTTTATTTATTATTAAGCTTAATACTAAATATAATTTTTATTCATTTATATTACAGCAGTCAATTATAATTACTGACCAGCTTTTTGCATGCTTCCACTGGTATTTTGATGATTTACCCGGTGATAAGCTCCAGGTTTTTCAGTTAGAAGGCCTACTTGCCATCACCCTTATCCTTAGCTCCCTCCCCAGATACTCCATTAGATAAAAGTTGGTACTTTGGCTGGGCCATTCCAAATTGTTAGTCTGTTATTATATGCAATCAGACACGCACACACACACACACACCCACACACACTTACACACAGTAGTCACGCACACACAAACTACAGGCCCAAAGCCTGGATTCAAGTTCGAATGTGTACAAAAAAAATCTTAATTTTATTTTTTTCTCTCTCATTATGTCATCAAGTGTTCATAAAATTAAAACAGTTTTCCTCTAATTTATCTATTTATTGAGCTGGGTCCCAGAAACCTTCCACAGAATTGTACTTTACATTTACATTTTACAATAATTATTGTAAAGTAAATATAAATAAATAAATAAATAAAAATAGAAAGAACTTTATAAAAAAGTAAAGACAAATAATATGTAAAATAATGTAGAAGAGTAATATCCTTGTTCACTCAAAAGGAAGCTATGGAAGTATTTAGGAAGTTTAGTTTTTGTATTTTTGTCTCTGTGCTGGTGCTCATTTTCTCTCTTCAAAGAAACATAGATAACTGTTTGGAACAGTGTAATTTAATTTTGGCAACAGATGAATAGGTTAGACTGTATTTAGTCTGCATTAGCTCTTTCCCTTTCAAATGCTTTTGGTTTACTGTGGAACAGAACTAGGAATCTACCTCAGGAGGCAGTGACATTGGAAACTGCCAGGGAGACTGCATAATGTACAAAACAGCGTTGTAAATGCATTTGAAATAAAACAAGCAGATGAAAGATATTTTGCTGCTAGATTCTCTTTTTTTGGTTTCATGATAAAACAGTGATTAGAAGTATCCCATCCTCGGACAGCTTCACTAGCTAAAGCAAATATTAATTAAAATGTGCACAAGGTATTCCGAAAGTGAAAATAAAACAAGGTGTTTATAATTTCATTGTGCTTGGCTGTTCATGTCAAACTGTATACTGCGTAGCAAAATAAGCAGCAAATGTGGTCTGTCTTGAAGGTAATGAAACTGTTGTCCCATCTGTTGTGAAGGAAACTTGGTGTTATTTCACCATTAGTAAGTGTGTGTTCTCTCTCTCCCACTTTCATTGTGCTGCAGCTGCTGTCAGACAGCCAGATCAACATGGTGAAGGTGGTGAACTCAGTCAGCGATGCTCTTAATGCCATGCAGAAGGAAAATGTGGGTCTGAAGGCTCGGGTCAAAGCAGATCTACAAAGAGCGCCGGTCCGAGGGGCTCGGCTCAAGGGCTGCTCCAATGGTAAAAAAAAAATGTCAAGGTTACCTTTTGCACTTTTTCTTGCAGGATTAGAATTTATACTGTGATTTTTATGCTATTCTGTTGTCCCTCTGTCAATGTGTAATCATAAGCAACCATAAGCTGGCCTTTCATCTTCCTTTCCTTCTTCATGTCACAATCCTCCAATTTGCCTTCTATTCAGAACTCTGTTCCAGGGTGATCTGTCTGTTATCCATCCCACAGCATATTATATCAATAAAGCCTCTCCAGGCAATGCAGGCACATTTCTGTTGGCTATACTGTATCTCATGCACATTATTCAGTGGCCTTGGTAAGAACGTGAAATTTTTCACTTTACATGAGAGATGACTTACATGTCCACAGAGAAAGGCCCGAGGCATCGTCCCATTGGAAGCCTTTTTTCTCAGGCGTACCCGGTGGCATGCCCCTGCTGAATTACCGTTTTATAGATAGCCAAGCAGCACAGCTGAAAGTTGCTCCTGTACAGAATATAACCTACAATCACAGACAACAATTTTAATGGCTTTTCTTGTTTGAGGAAGGATGAGAAAAAAGTGGATGTTTATTAAATATTGAACATGAGGGCATCTGTTTGCATGTCATATCCTATATTACAAGCATGCAATATTATTTATAAGTCTGACTGTTATCTGGTGTTTCCTTAAGCACTCAATATACTACTGCGTGTATGTGAAAGCACGCTGCTTGGATGTTGCAGCAACACAGGCATCCCTATTAATGCCATTTTTGGCTCAGTTGAACTGTACATTTGTTCCACTCAAATGTATATTTTTATAACCTCATTGTTTAGCAATAATGTGCAGATTTGAAATCTGCCATGTCAGAAAGATAGAAGAAAAGAACTGAAAGGTAAACAGGTAATATACTTATAGTTATTAAAGACCCAAATTGGGAAAACAGCAGATCTCTCTACACTTTTCTTAAATATACGTGTTTTTGGTGCCATTGCTGTCATTAAGAGCTGAATTGTTGCTCTCAGTGTGCACAGTTGTCAGATCACAGAGGTAGAGGTGTTGGCTGGTAGAGAAAACTGAATATATACTTCATTATATACTTCATTTCAGAATGGGAGATATACACTCACCGGCCAATTTATTAGGTACACCTTGCTAGTACAGGGTTGAACCCCCTTTTGCCTTCAGAACTGCCATGATGCAAATCTCCCGTTCCACCACATCCCAAAGGTGTTCTATTGGATTGAGATCTGGTGACTGTGGAGACCATTTGAGTACAGTGAACTCATTGTCATGTTCAGGAAACCAGTCTGAGATGATTTGTGCTTTATGACATGGCGCTGGAAGTAACCGTCAGAAGATGGGTACACTGTGGTCATAAAGGGATGGACGTGGTCAGCAACAATACTCAGGCAGGCTGTGGCGTTGACACAATGCTCAATTGGTACTAAGGGGCCTAAAGTGTGCCAAGAAAATATCCCCCACACCATCACACCACCACCACCAGCCTGAACTGTTGATAGGCAGGATGGATCCATGGTTTTGTGTTGTTGATGCCAAATTCTGACCCTACCATCCGAATGTCACAGCAGAAATCGAGACTCATCAGATCAGGCATCAGACCAACCTTCTATTGTCCACTTTTGGTGAGCCTGTGCTAATTGTAGCCTCATTTTCCTGTTCTTAGCTGATAGGAGTGGCACCCGGTGTGGTCTTCTGCTGCTGTAGCCCATCTGCCTCAAGGATTGACGTGTTGGGCATTCAGAGATGCTCTTCTGCATGCCTTGATTGTAACGAGTGGTTATTTGAGTTACTGTTGCCTTTCTATCAGCTCGAAGCAGTCTGGCCATTCTCCTCTGACCTCTCTTTTTCGGACCATTCTCTGTAAACCCTAGAGATAGTAGTGCATGAAAATCCCAGTAGATCAGCAGTTTCTGAAATACTCAGACCAGCCCATCTGGCACCAACAACCATGCCACGTTCAAACTCATTTAAATCACCTTTCTTCCCTATTGTAATGCTTGGTTTGAACTGCAGCAGATCGTCTTGACCATGTCTACATGCCTAAATGGATTGAGTTGCTGCCATGTGATTGGCTGATTAGAAATTTGCGTTAACAAGCAATTGGACAGGTGTACCTAATAAAGTGGTCGGTGAGTGTAGGTTTGCCATTAGATCTTCCACAATTATGGCTTTCAGCTAAATCAAAATCCTAATAACATGCTTAATAAGGCTTAATGCATTCAGGTCTATTTGATAATGGTAGTAAAACTACAGGTTTGAGTGGAAACTATTTTATCTGTTTAGAAAAAATACTGTTCACACATTCAGGATAATTTCCAACAATGCTGAAATTTACATGCTGCACAAAGAGATGATGACAACAAAACGATTAACCTAACATCAAAATCGCACTTTCAAAAGTAAGTGGAGATATTCTGCATCCACTGATTTTTCTGTTTATTCTATGGATGCAAAATCCACCCCCTCACAAAAAAGTTTGTTTAACAAAATTGTATTTTTGTTTCTGGGAAAAGAACAGCTTTTCCCAGGACCAGAACAGCTTTTCCGTTCAGGTTTTGTTTGAATCTTTGTTTGCAGCACTTAAAAAAACTGTATGGAGGACAAAACAAATTGTTAAAGTGAAAACAAAAGAATTATAGAAAAGTAAATGAAATCTAGATACAAATCTACGTGCAAGAGCACTTTTTTTCTTTAAAGCACAAATCTTTATAACAAATACTAACACAGAGTTAATGTTTAATGAAAATCTTCACAATATATTAGCACATGAATGTTCTGCTACCAGATGAAAACAATACAATGTTCAATACATTGTAATCAATTTATACACAATTAAATTCAACTTAAATTCAAGAATAGGATTGGGACAATTACTGTGGGGATGAAGGCTTACCAATGCCATTTGAAACTTTATCCCGTGTGCTGAAAATTGGCACTAGCAGGCCACTCATTTGTTGCAGAGTTCTTGCCTTATGATCCCGCTGAGAATTTGTTTGCTCTTAAAAAAAATTGTCTGAGGCAATCAGTGAACAATTAGTTGAAACAAAGTAGAATTTAAACTTGCTATAAATAATACACTAGTTTACAAAGAAATAATTTGTCAGATCTAAGCAAAATGGTTTACAGTGGAATAATTTATTCAAGCTTACTCTTTAATGTGCTGTCTTGATGCTGTATTTTAAACATCTGCAACACAGACAAAAATAATGTTTTTCTCCCATTGTCAACGAACGAGCTACTTAATTTGTGGTTTCTCTGCACTGAATGTAAAGTTGCATCATCTGAAATTTGGAAACCTTGTGAACCAAAACTTCATCCTGCCACCAAACTGAACATATGTTTCTGCTAAAATGATTATGTCCGGACATAGTGTAGGATTTTTATGTAAAATAGAGTCGGTCTATAGTATAACAATGTGGTAACAATTACATCGGCCCTGCAGTGGCTGCTGGAAAATGGCTTAAAGGCTGTTGCAGTTAAATTTGTCTCCCACAGAGCTTCTTAAAGTTTAGCGAAAGGACTGTCAGGCTTATTATTAATTTCCTGGAAGTCCAACAAGAGAAGCTGAAAGGAGCTTTTTAACAAAATTTAGGTTTAAAATGAAGGAAAATTATTTTTGTATATCTTTTGCAGTTTTTCAGTTTCTTGTAAATAGTCTGTTGTTCTTTTGAATGCAGAATTATCAACCACACTTACCATTACCCTCACTAACCCAATTACCCTTCTCAGTTGCACATTTCTTGGAACCCATTTTTTCTAACTGTACATTATTTTTTTTCTTAAGCTTTAAATATTCCTTTATTGTGCAGTCTTTTGGTCTTGAATTCACATGTGTCCATTTGCCTTACACTTTGCTGCTGGTACACCTGAATTTCCCAGTTAAGGGAGATTAAAACTTATTTCTCTTCTCTTCTCTTCTCTTCTCTTCTCTTCTCTTCTCTTCTCTTCTCTTCTCTTCTCTTCTCTTCTCTTCTCTTCTCTTCTCTTCTCTTCTCTTCTCTTCTTTTCTCTCTATATATTTTTAAAGAATATTTCAGGAGAATATGTACACTTTCTTATGTAATTTTATGTTCTGGATTCTTCATTGTTCTTCAAATACCAAAAGCACTTAGAGTTGATTCTTGTATGATTCAATTTTCTTTTTTATACCTTTTTTATGTTGTTTGTATTTTTATGTATGTATGCATGTATCCATTGACATTCCACCTTAAAATAATAAGGGAATCTAATATGCATCTATTATGCATTCTGTCGAAAATGTTTAAAAACGGTAATTTTGCTCATCATTACCTTACAGCTGAAAAACAATCCTCCTTATGTGTCATCACAATAGCATTACTGTAGCACAGTTAAGACCAAAACACAAGCAACATATTTGTTATTCTAATTACAGTTGGCCTAATAAAATAGAAACTGAAATAAAACAGTATGCAGTCAATAACATTTTTGAAGTGATGTTATAATAAAACCTCTCTTGTTGTGTTTGAAAACAACAAACATATTTTAACCACACTTGGTTTAAACCTTCATAAATTCTGGGAGTAAAAATGAATCAGGCAGTATAAACAGCCCTCTGGCTCAAGGCTTCAGAACCATGGACAGAGTATCTCAAGCCAGAAACCTGTAAAGCAACTTTATTTGTTAAAATCCACAACACTGCAGGCAGTGGCAAAGCTGATATTTGTTTCTTAAACAACATTCTGATTTTGTTTTATTTCACAGCTGTGTGTTATTGATAATTTATATTCTGTGACCTTATAAAGATGTAAGAAACCCTCAATCCATATCTGGTGTGTCAACTGTTCACTAAATGTACTCTTCTTGGGCATGAATTTTAGATTAATTCTGGACTTTTAAAGGTGCATTAAACTATTCTTATTTCACCGTGGAACAAGCAACTTCATTGATTTGTAGAGTCAAGTTTGAATCAATTAAGTATTTTCCCCAGTTTACAGAGTCAAAGTTATGGATGTGGGCTTAAATATATGCATATACACCCCTGTCACCAGACAACGCTAATATTTAGATTCAATTTGCAAATTGCAGAAAAATCAAATTAACAAGTCATAATTCCTTCTGGAAAAAAAGTATTAGAATTAGATTAAGCTTCTTTGCGACAATTATAAGACAGTTATAAGAAATGTGTTTAAAGGAGTAAAGATGAGGCTTATAGACCAAATAACATGGTACCAACTGTCAAGCACAGGTGTGGCAGCATTATTCTAAGGGCATGTACAGCTACCATTAGTACTGGTAGTAAACAGACCAGTACCACCAGTATAGTATTACTCATACAATACTTTTTTGGTTGATTAGAACATAGCTTTCAAAAATGCAAGCAATATACGATATTCTCTTCTCATAGATTATTAAATATTTTATATATTATTTAATAGTAAGATAATAAGATTATTTTAATAAATGTAATTCTACAAAGCTTTACTGTGTTGGACAGATATATAGTTTTCCTAATATGCAGAATGGATTTGATACACCTCATCATTATGATATTTTTATGAACATGTTAGGATCAAAACAATTTTCTTATATTACTCATATTACTACCACTACTGTTAAAAACAGGCATTTATGGCCACTCAGAGCCCAAATTGTTTTCTTGAGCTCAGCATGACAAAATCAGGACTAGACTAAAGCCTCACTGTGTCAAACAAATACTAATTGTGTCTCTTAGTTTTGAACAGATGTAAGAAACCTGTAGCCAACTGTTTCTAAATAAGACCCAAGTTGCAGATGCAAGATGTATATTAACCCACTTTGATATAGGGAACAAATAGAGGGAACAATAAGAGCTAGATATTTTTATGTACACAAAACACAGATGGTAACCCTTGTGGTTTCAATATTGTCCACCCTCTGTTAGAAAAAATATGGCTGTTACTTCGCAGATGTTTATTTTGATTGGTGAACCTGGCCTCCATGGCATTATTTGATCTCCTACTGTATTTGAAGGGGAACAGAGGTGCATGTGTGATTCATCATTATTGAAGATTGCCCTGACTCCAATTGCTTTCTGTGATCTTCTTATTAATCATGTATTCAACCTCTCATGGCTGCATATGGCTTCATCTGCTGTCACTGTTAATGCAGAGCAGTTTAGATTCAAATATATTTACAGTGCCTTCCAAAAGTGTTCATAGTCCATGACCTTTCTTCACATTGTGTCTTTCTATAACCACAGATGTTGATTTTATGTGATAAATAATCACAAAGTATTGCAGAATTGTAATGTTGAAGGAGAATAATGGTTTTCCAGATTTTTTTACAAAAAAATAAATCTATAAATGTTGTACACATTTTTGTTCTGCTGCCCTAAATCAATACTCCAAAAAAACTACAAGCCATTTGTATTATACCTCTACCACCTTTGCGCATTTAAAGAATCTTTTTACCCATTATTATTTCCAAAATAGTTCAGGTTCAGCCTGATTGGATGAATTTTCAAGTCTTGAGTTACATACTCTTAATTGGATTTAGGTCTGGTCATCAACTTAGCCATTGCTGATATACTTAGATCTAAACAATTAAATCATAGCTCAGGCTGCAGGTTTAAAGTATTTTCTCCAGTTGGAAGTTAAACCTCCACTCCAGTCTCAAATCCTTTGCAGTTGATATAAGATTGCCTTACAGTATTTGTTTGTATTTAGTCCATATATTTTTCTATCAACTCTGACCAGTCTTCTTGTCCCTGCTGAAGAAAAGCATCCCAATATAACGATCTTGCTACAGCCAAGTTTCAGTTAGGTGGCTTCATAAAGCATTTTTTTGCCCAGGTTTTTGTTGCAGTACATTCACAAGATCATGCTTCCACCACCATGTTTCATGGTGTTCAGGGTGTTTTTCACCACACATAGCATTTTACATTTAGGCCTAAAAATCATAAATTTGGTCTCAAGTGACCAGGGTACCTTTTCCCCACATGTTTGCTTTGTCCCTTACAAGTTTGATCAGCTTTCATGTCTCTGCTGAAGGAAAGCAACCCCATACCATGATGTTGCCACTTTACTTTTTGATTAGATGACCTCTGAAAGCATTTGATTGTCCTGGATTTTATTTAGGGGTATCAGAGTAAAGGGAATTAGGTTATATTCACTTCAAAATGATGCAAAACCTTGTTTTGGTTTAGTATGTAAAATCACAAATATATACACTAAGGTTTGTGATTCCAAGGGTTATGAAGACTTTTTGCAAGGCACTGTATGTGTTGACTCTGAGTGCTCAGCAAGTTTTCTCTCCTTTTTTTCCTAAGAGCGTCTGTGAGAACAATCTAAAGCTAAGCAGCGTTTTTGTGAAGCATATTCTTGACATTTACAAAGATTTCAACACTAAACTAAAGAAAAACCTAAGCTAAGAATTTGTCAATGCATTGTTCTGCTCACAAGCCATCATGAATGTCGAACAGCATTTATTTCCCTTCCGACTTCCCATCCTTATTAGATAAGCAGCATATTCCTGTTTGTTTGTTTTTTGCTGTTGAAGATAACACTCATCAGACGGTACATTTTTATTTCTGAGTGTGAGTTTACTGCGTGTATGCAGTATCATACTGAATTTTGAGAAACTTACTTGCAGTCAGTGAATATACCCATGAATGTTTTTGACTGTCTTCATCTTCAGCTGAGCCTGTGAATATTTGAAGGATTCCACTCTTTACTGTTTTCGTTCAATTCCCTAAAGAACATATTGGTTTTTCAAAATTTTGCTAAAATTTAAAAATCTGACGCTTAAGGCCTGTCTATGCGCGCTACAGCGGATTTGGGGGTTGGGGGTAAAACTGAAAAGGGATCCTATTTTTCACTAATAGATGGTTGACTGCTCTGCTGAAAAGGGACTCTGGCCATTTTAAAGTGCAAATATATTTCCCACATGGAAAACGGTCTAAAAAACCCCAAAAAGATTCTAAGACTTTTTTGGTATTTACTATAATACATTAAGTATTATTAGGCAAAGCAAATATAAGTGAATGCAGGAAATATTTTATGGCTATAACCAGTTTAATGAAAACCAGCACTGTGTACAGATTTACAGCTTAAAATAGTCCAAAAATCCATTGAAATCAATGTTTTGTTATTTATATTGAAAGCAAGGTTCAGCTGTCATAAGAGGCTTTTTAGCCTCTTTAGAAAATTGATTTCAGTATAGCAAATATACTAAATACCACAGATGTTATTTTCAGCTGTTGGTATCATTTATTTACATTAGAAAACAGGGACCATCGAAGACCCTATTTTGTACCTCTCAGAGCGTCTCAAGCCCCTAGTACATTTCTACAAATTCATCAGTCAAGCATAGCATTATGACCTCTGACAATTGTGGTAAGTAACTGATAGTCTCTTCTTCTTCATAGCACCTGTTAGAGGGTGGGATTGATGAGGCAGTAGGTGACTTCGTGTCACCAAACTTTATGTGTTAAAAGCAGGATAAATGGGGAAGTGTAAGGACTTGAGGATTTATTGAAGAGTTAACTCAAAGTCACAAACGTATGGCTGGAATTTCTCCTGGATTTCCTGGTAGAGAGCAGAATTCATGGTTTCATCAGTTACTGCATGGACTTGCAGTTCTTTTGATATTGCTTTGGGTTATTTTACAACATCATGGATGAGTTGTTGTGGTTTTGGAGTAGTTTTGGGAGCCCGGCCACTCCTGGGAAGGTTCACAACTGTTCTGTTTTTTTCTATTTGTGCTCCCTCTGTGGTTCACTAGAGTCACAAAGCCTTAGAGAGGGCCTTTACCTCATAAATGTCAATGACTGTTTCACATCTGCTCTTGAATTTCTTTAAATTGGGGCACAATGTATTGTTCTCTGAGATCGTTTAGCTTACTTCATGTCATCACATACAGTTGGGTGGTTTCTTGATTCCACAGGTCTGGCAGTAATCAGACATGGGCGTGGCTAGAGAAATTGACCCGAAGAATGTGGTTAATGAAGCATTTAAGTGTGAATAAAAGAACCAAGAAAAGGAGAAATCTGTCAGGGGGCAAATACATTTCCATAGCACTGTAAGTCTGTCTATGCAGATAAACCAAAAGCAAGTTTTCAAAAATGTTCAGTATTAAACCTAGGCCACCAACTGGGGTTGTATTTTAAATCCAGAGAGCTGGGAAAAAAACATCTTTTAATTATTTTTGATAAATAAAGGAAGTCAATGAAAGTGGACACAGTTATTAAAATGTGTTCAAGTATTGTCACTGTTTCCAATCATCAAAGTTAAAAGGTAGTAAAAACTGTTATGCCCTCTTTATTCTTGCTGATTGTACTGTAGATTCTCAGGGTGATGCAAGGGTGGTGGTGTATTAGCTGGCTTAATTGGCTGTATCTGTAAAGGAGTGTATAATAAGCTTGTCTGGTGAAGCTCACTGAACGCTCACCATTGTCACTGCTGACGCATAGCATGCATGCTTTCTGCATCCCTTAGATTTCATTTGCTTTATTTAATTCAGTTAATTAGAAACTGTAATGACAAGTCTGGGATATTGTGCTTTAAGATTCCGACCCTTTTGATTCCAACCATCTTCCTTAAATAGCATGTGCTTTATCATCATGTTGAATTTTTCCAAGTCAAAATCAACCTGCGGTATTAATCTGATCATGGAGGGGGTCCTGATAAGAATTTCCTCTCTGCTGTATGGGGTCATTAAAATGAAAAGTCCTTGTTAGAATTTTACACCCTTAAGTAAAGATGTTCTTTGATGCCCTGTGGAATGTGGTTTCAGCTTCCTGTGATGAAAACGAGTGATACTAATAATACTACTTATGTGTGACGATGATGAAAGCTAGAACTTATTAACAGAAGCTGACACTGAGAAGCAGAAAAGCTTCATTCGGGACAAAGATTTTATACCGTATAAAAGCAAACTTGCACAGCTTTTTTGAAAGCTCTCCTAGCTGTTTTAAATTCAAGATTTTGACCCTGTGAAGTCTGCATGCATAATCTATACCACTGCTCCCATCACAGGGTTCCTTTTTTTGCTTCCTTGGAAATAGATTCAGTATTTCCTGGGTTACAGGGGTTTCTTAGCCACAAACAAGGATGCCTCTGTTCTTCTCATCTCCGGCGTAGGAGCTCTGTCTGTCTCTGTCACACCTTCTCTCCAGGATTCTCGTTTTAAATTCTGCAGCTTATATAGCTTCTTCAAACCTTCAGACTCTGTTCTGTCACTCAAATGTATGGATTTCCTTTCGTCCTTTCTCCTTTCTAGATTTTTTTCTGTTTCTTACAACTTAGATTATCTCAAGTTTCACCTATTCTGCTGCTTCTTCTTTGGAGTTCTAAATCCTTGCTCCATTTTTGTGGCTTTTTAGCTGCACATTTCTGTATTTCTTGATTTTTGTCTGAGCTGCTTACTAGGTTACTGGTATTTGTCATGTACAGTGCCATGCAGACAGATATTGTTAAAGGCACATTCAGTTTCTGTGAAATGAGAGCATGCACATGTATGTATGTAATCTGTGTGTGTTTCTCCGAGTTTGTGGGTGGGTGTGTATGCATGTGTTTAAGTACTCATATTTTTTTTATAATTCTGTCTGTATTGCTTAAACATGTTCAAAAATACCACAACTGCTACTACATATTAAAAAAAAAGTTTTTTAGGAAAAAAATAATCAAACGGATGTTTGATGGGCTGGAATTGAGCTTTTATTTTGCTTGGCAAAACTATTAATACACCTTAAAGTTTTTCACAACTGTCACACTGCTGTCAAAAACTTCAATGAATTTTACAAGGATTTTATTTGATAGACCAAGACAAGCTAGTGCATAAATGTAAAATTAATTTAAAATATGTTTTTGAAATTTTTTACAAAGCTGAAAGCTGAAAATTGTGGTGTGCATTTTCTATTCAGCCCCCTTTAAATCGATATCCATAGATCAAATCCAGTACAACCAGCTGCCTTTACAAGTCTTCTAATATGTTCATAAGTCCAACTGTGTGAAACATAATATCATTGTAAAAAGGTTATTCCGTGAAGGCCTTATAGCTTTGCTAGAAAACATTATTGAACATTATTGAACATGACGACCAAGGAACACAGCAGACAGGTCAAGGATGAAAATAATGGGGAATTTTAAGAAGGGTTAGGGTATAAAGTATCTCAGAGCTTGTCATGTCATGTGAACATGTCATAGAGTCTGCGGCAAGAATTAATAAGTGGCTCGTCACAAACTTTCTTCTTCAAGTCTGACAGAGATTAAACTATATTTAAAAAAAAGAATATGCAAAACAATTGCGGCGGAAGGTGGTTCAATGAATACTTGTCTCAGGTGCCTGAATACAAATGGATGCCATACTTTTTACTAAAATGTTGACAACTATCCTCTACTTACAATCTTTACAATCATACACTGCTTTGTGTTGGTCTCTGACATAAATCCCAATTTAATATGTTGTTTTTGTGGTTGTGATGTGAAAAAAATTTAATAACTTAAATGTTTGTGATGTATGGTATCAGCGCAATTGTTGCTTTTTGTTTAAATAAAGTGATTATTCTAACAAAACCTGAACATACCACAACAATATCTGTCTTTAAATAGAAGGTAGAGTTAGACAAATAACAAAGAGTTAGTTAGTTGCACTCTTTTCTCCGTAAAAATCCATTCTGGGCCTGATTTATTTAATGGGTCCTTCCTTTCACCTCTTCCAAGGTTCTCGCCCCCGCGACTGCGGCGATCTGTACGCCAGTGGTCAGAGAGAGGACGGCATCTACTCCGTGTTTCCCGTTCACCACCCTACGGGCTTCCAGGTTTACTGCGACATGACCACGGACGGAGGAGGCTGGACGGTGAGTCAGTCCTGATCCAGTGAAAAACACACAAACACAAAGCTCTTAAGCTTTTTTGTGCGTTTTTTGCGTAGTTCATATATTTATTCTAGGGTCATAATCAAGATGAAACCGTGGAAACGGAATAAGGCTGCAGGCCTTTTCAACCTATCTACTTTCATAAATCTGCCTTTACAGTATCCAGAGTAAAAGGGATTCACCAAACCTGAATCCACCTGCACACATCAATTTCTTTTAAGTCACTCATCCAGGCTTTAATGTTGTATACATTTTTTCTGAGCAACTGCTGTAATTACAGATGTACCGCCTCAGGATTCTCATGTATTAAACATTTCATCAAAGTTTCATGGAACAGATTAACAAGGAGATATCAGCAACAAGTTTTAAGTGCACCTTTTCAAAATACTTAATATATTTTTTTTTTGCACGGAAGGCAGATTTTTTTGTCATATTTGAAGTGATTGCTGAAAGAATATGAAGAAGGAGGTGCCAGATAAAGAAAGCTATTGGAACAGCACTGATGTACATGACATGTTCAGCCAGTGGAGGTAAAAAAAATGTGACATTATAGGGGAGGTGGGGATTTAAAACAAGTTTTAATCTAAATCGCCTGCTGACGCTGAGATGCCTCTCCAGATGCAAGTGTAGTGTAGGAGCGACAACTTGCACAGCCAGCACATTTTACTAAAGCTTCTACGTAAAACGATTTATCATTCTGTTTCAAAGGCACAAGAATAAGCTGTTTCCATTATAGGTGACAGATTTCTGACCTGCTCCTGTTTTCTGCACCTTTCTTTCCTGAATATGTCTGATGAAGCTTTGTAATCTTAAAAAAGAAACAGGGAAAAACACATTTAGAGCTCCTCCAACCATATGTATTTATTTTCTCACTGCAACCTCTGTCAGTTGTCTGGACCTGCGCAAGTAAACAATTCTGTTTGAATAGGACTGTATTCTGGAAGTGCTGCGTCTTCTGGGAGAGAGAGACGGTGAGGTGAACATGCACTCACATGCAGCTGTTTGAAGCTATATTGGGAATTGTAGTTCTGATGTATTTTACTCAGTACACACAAGCTCTTTCCAGTTAGACACATTTATTTCCATTCGGTTCTGAGGTGTACCAAAGTTGGCCTCAGGGAGAGCAGAGAAGCTCCAAATAAAGAGCGAGAGAGTTTTGAAATTTCAGCCACGTAAATCCATCACAATTTTTCAACTCATCTTTTTACAGGTTGTGATGCAATTTGTAAAAAAACATGCAGAGGCGGACTTTGAAATCCATTCAAAACATCCTACAGTGTAATTTCCATTTCCGTATGTGCAGAGAATAGTGATACAAGTTGTCTGAAAAGTGTTTAAGATGCTTTAGGAGAATAAACATTTTATATATATATATATATATATATATATATATATATATATAGTATATATATATATATATATATATATATATATATATATATATATATACATATATATATATATACATATATATATACATATATATACATATATACATAAGAACTTAAGTCCACATGTACTGCTGTAGCATAAACTCGCACTGAAATCTTAAAAAAATAATTAATTTCACACCAGTTATTCAGTACGGAAAAAAGATGCACTCTTTGCTCTTTTATGTTGATCAAAGTTTCTTTAAACTTCTAATTAGCAATATATTATGTTCTGTTTTCCAAGGATGTAGAAAGAACATGATACAGTCCATTTATTTTAGCAATTAGCCACTAGACTGGACAAGAACCAATGTTTATCTAAATATATCCTCAAAGCTTACAGTTGGAAACTGCTGCCCAAGGTACCCCCTTGAGGTCACCAAATCTCCATAACAACAATTAAACAGTATCAACATGCCAAAGCATCTTCTATCCTATCATTGCAAACAATAGTGTGAGTAGGTTGCTTAACTTTTTGGAACTTTAAAGGGGACATATCATGCTTCTAAATCCTTCCATTTCACACTTAAATCATTTAGTTGTTGTCTATATAAAGTGGAACCGCAATGCATTGGTCTGAACTCCTTGTCGTAGTAGTTTCACAGGCCCCTCTTTTACCCCTGCTCTGAGATGCATTTGAGAGCAACTCATTATAGTGCGGCCTCTTTAAATGCACTTTGCCCCTTTCGTCCATTTTTGTAGTTTGGTAACAATTATCTAGCACAGCTGAAACAAGGCAAAAATGGCAATAACAATGCAAAACTCTTTATGTAATAATGCTATTCAAAACATGCAGTACAGTTCCTCAGGGAGCTAAAAGCAGCACACAGCACTAACATAAGCAGAAGGCACGATGCTATTCCTATGAACACTTTGGCCAGGACATCATACCAACACACAATAAATTCATGTCTAAATGATAAAGTTTGTTATCATGTTAGCGTTATTTGCAGCTTACCGCTTTGCTGTGTCCGTCGTTTCCATAGACAGAAGGAACTGACCCCTTAACACTAGAACTCCCAGGGCCGTCAATTTGACGGTTTTGAAAGTTTGGCATGCCATAACTCTGGTTTATTAAAACTCTTATCTTACTGGCATCCTGACTTTTTCTAAACCTGTGTCTTGTATATTCCTATGTCTCTATTTAAAAAAAATAACAAAGTAAATAAAAGATCTAAGTATTTCTACTTCTAACTACCACAGCCGCTATTTTGACGGCTCTATTATTTACATTAATATTTTTTTCCTGCGGCTGAGTATACGCGCGAGCGTTGCCTAGCAACCGCCACTCTAGAACGCAGTCTGAGAAGGAAATTGTTGGCATCCTACAAATGGCTTCCAGAAGGATATTTTCTGCTCAAGAGGCATTGGAAATGCTTAAAAAATTTGATGATCGTGATTCTGGGGTCGAGAGGGATTCTGACGGCTCTTGGTCAGCATTCAGTTCCAGTGACAGCGGGTCAGAGATTGAACCACCCCCGGCTAAAAAACACGAGTCGTCCCATTAGCAGGAGGCTGTGGCGCATTATTTCAAGGTAGTAAAAGACTAGCCTATGTAACGATTTTATCATTTTAGGCTATAGTTTACAGATTAGTAAACTAATAATATATAAACTATAGAAACAGTGCCACAATCAGCGCAGGTTCAGAGACAGGGAGACGAGCCAGGTGCCCAGTGCCCAGCTCTATAAACCCAGCAATCCAGCTCCCTGGCAGGAGAGAAACTAAAAATCAAGGTACTGAAAATAGAAAAAGAAATAAACAATAAGTTAGGTCATAGATATAGTAGCCCATTAACAACAATCTATTCTGCGCTTTATAGCGTTTTCATCGCAAGACGAGCGCACACCTGGGAAGGAGGAGGAAATAGGAAAGGATGGCACTGTGTGGACAGTGGTAGGGGAGAAAGAAAGTAGAGGGAGGCGTCAGAGCCAGAACGCGTTGACAGAGCGCCAGATCCAAGATGCCCAGACCGTGTTCCTCTGCTTGGTGGATGCCGAAATGCTCATCCACGTTCAGGGCTGCAGGGTGGCTGAGACCCGCAGAGTTTTAGGAGGTGATTCCTCCTCGGACATGAGTGTGGATGAGCTGAAGGCATTTTTAGCACTAGTTTATGTCCGCGAAGTGAAAGGGGGGCGTAACATGGAGCTGTCCAGCTTTTGGTCAGATTAATAAAGCTTTTTTTTTTAAATGTACCCACTACTCTGTATTATTTTTCAGTATTATTTATGAAAAATAATAAAACTTAATAGGTTTTGATCAAATACTATTATTAATTCTTTTTAAAACCATAATTTTATAGCGTGCAAGAAAACCTTTAGCATTCTGACCAATGTAATGCGATGACGTCATCACCGCCCTCGCATCCAGAATGCTCGCCATCAAATTGACGGGCTTGGGAGTTCTAGTAGAGTTAGAATTCTGGGAGTCCTAGTGTTAATCAGTTTTCAGCAAAGTGTTTCAGCAAATCCTTCTTGATACTGGCGGAGGTTGCTGAAGGCACTCAAGTGGGGGAAATAGGAATTTCCCCACTGATGTGGGAACATTTCCATTAAGAATACAATTTAACCAGGCACTTTAAAGAGGTTCTGATGCTGGGGGATGGTGTAATGAATTGTGTGGGTTAATACACCTAACAACTGAATCGAACTTCTCTACTTTCAGCGTAGGAATTATTTGAGCTCGGACAAAATCGCAGCGAGAAATAAATCGTGCAGATACGGGAAATTGATCACCCGGAAGTCCATGACCCTATTTAACTGTTCCACAGCAAACACTTTGACATAACAGTTGGAAAAATTTAACAAATGATAGAGGAAACTGAACGGACTGAAAAATATGACCCAAACAGAGTATAAAGATATCTCCTTTAACTGGAACTGTGTGACCTAGATTGAGCATTTTTTCAACAAATACTCCAGGTGCGTTTGGCGTGAAACAAAGGATGAAAAACAACTCATGCCCACTGTAAAGTATGGTCAAGGATATGTGATGGTGCGGGACTGGGAAGGTTTAGAGTGCATCATGTCATAAAGCAGTACCAGGACGTGTTTACCAGAGGTGCCAATAAATGTATTCATATGTAATGATGTCCTGGTTTATTTTATCCATTTCCAAGCCTTTAAAAAGTGGTGTTATCCTTTTATTATTTTACAAATATATTAAAAGTAATACGAGTAAAACTAATAATATATACATTATATCTGCAATGCCTAGGCTACTAAGTGAAATAAATAAAGCAGTCTTGCAGGTGTCTGAAAGTAATTTACTGTGCACTATCCCTCCTAATTCTTTTGTAAGTGAGCTGTGTATTAATTTTAATGCATGCTGTCACAAAGTATGTGTGATAAGCAAGGTCAACCCCCCACACCCCTCATCAAATGAAGCAACTCTGTCAGGATGATGCAGTTCTAAGCAGCACTTGATGAAGCAGAGCAACATGCAGGCCTGTCATTGGCTGAAAGTGTTTGTTTGGGTCCATCTATGTAGGAATTAATGTTTGCATCAAAGTCAGGCGATCCTACATGCCGGAACCAAGCTGTTTTCAGTAAGCAGAGTGCTGTTCATGCCGTCCAGTAAAAAGGATTTCCACAGCTACTCAGATTGAGGTGATACCAAGCAGTTACTGATCCTGCCGGGAGTGTTGAGCTTCTTGTGATAATCTCTGAGCCTCATTAGTAGATCAGCATTGTGTAGTCCAACAGGAGCAGGTAGCAGGATTCTCAGGGAGCTGAGTGGCTTAATGTCTGCTGAGCTTAAATAAGGAATGAGCCATATGCTGCCACCTCATTAGCATAGTTTGACATAGTGTTGCATAAAGACTAAAAGATGAGCAGGTTACTTAAAAGAAAAGAGAGGGAACAGATGAGCTCTCGGAGGAGATGAGTTGGGAGAAGGTTAGAATAGGACATGAAAAACACAATAGGGGAGCATGAATGTCATTTTTCTTACTCCCTGTAAAGGCATGCTTCAAAAATGGCCTATAATAAAATCTTTCTCTTCTGCTGTATTGGCAGTAAAAAGGGGGCTCTTGGGGAGCCTTGAAGATAATGGAGTTATCTCAAGTGACTCTAGATTTTGAAACCAATCACTACAATTACACTATCAGTCAATTATGACCTCAGAGTAGCTTTCTTTTTTAATGTATCGAGTCTCTGCCTGCAACTGAATGCTTTGCACCAAGCAGATCGTTTTTTCGGGGTTTTTTTTCCACATCAAGATTTATCCATCTTTGTGAGAGGCTCAGCGAAAAATCCCCAAAAAGTCAAACCTAAAAAAGGCTAAATGATCAAAGGCGCTGTTTTCCATAATGCCACGCTAGATTCAAAATCAAGCTGTTCAAACTAGCCTAGGACAGCCACCCACAAACAGCCACTGCTTCAAACTTCCTGAGTGAAGGATTATCCTTTGGAATCATGTAAGCATAAAACTATTCAGTGTATAATGAAGCCTTGAGGGTATCTTTGTCGCCCCAACCATTCATACAATAAATTACTCATTAACAGATTTCTTTACAGTGTTGCCTCATCAGTTTTTAATAAATGTTTCAAATAGTAGAAAAAGAGAACCGCTTCTCACAGGGATCAAAAAAGCAGATAAATGTTCACCGCATTTATCTGATTTATTCAAAGATTGAGAAAAAAAGACGTCCAGAATGAATGTAATATTTTGGGTTTAAGCAGATCTAAAGTACAACAGAGAAACACGTGAACTAACATGTGGTCTGAGTCTCTCTGGATATAAAGAGACCTCCAGAGGAAAAGAAAACCAATCACCGATTTTAAGTGTTAACACAGGTGGGAAATCACTCAAAACACAGGTGCAGTAGTAACCTGAAGAGACAGAGCAAGCCACTGAACCAGCCAGAGGCAACATCCATTAAGTGATGCTTCTTGCTATACTTTTGAATGCTCTCCACTGATCCTGGTGATTTTTCTCTGGTTATAATTAATAGGTGGAGATGGTGGGATAAAAGCAAGTTTAAAGCACAGTTTTATGAGCCCAGTCTTTTTTCAGTGCATAGTCCGGATGAGGTCTAGGCTGGTTACTGATAAGTTACACCAAGGTTTTAAAAGTTACAGTTTCAAATCTGCTATTTCCCAGTGATTTAACAGAGTGGCCAGAGCTATACTTCATAGAATAATGCATCATATCACCACCCCTATCTGTTACTGAGGACTGCCTGACAACTGGCTGAAAAAAGGCTGTTTCACATTTCTCTTACTTAAAAAATACACATTTGGTTTCAAATATTCCCAGACAATAAATCTGTTTTAATACCTGCTTGTCTTCTTCTGTAAACAACAGAACAGCAAAAAAAATGATATTCTCCACAATATACACTTACAAATGCTACTACATTTATCAGATGTTTGCTCTATTCTTAAAATATATTAAATGCAGCTAACACTATTGTAACCATAAATGGTTGTGTTATATTATATGTTATATTACTTCAGCGATCACTTTACTTTTAGAACAAATTGTGCATCTGCAAATGTATACACATTTTTTTCAAATAAAGAACTTTGTGGCAAACTTTAACACTGATTTAACTCCTGCTGTGTTGTCTGCTGTCTTTTCAAAGAAAATCCTCTGGTTTATCAGTTTTGCTAGAGAGCCTTTATATTCATCCCTAAATGAGTCATGAATAAAAAAAAATCATTCAACTAAAAATCTAGGTGCTGAATTGAAAATGTGTGGCAGCCAAAACAAGACTAAACCAATATATCTGGCTCCTTGGAAGGAAATATAAATTATTACCGGATGACTTACAAGTTTTGCAGAGTTAATGGAACTATGAATGCCTGTGAATATAATAAAAAATATAGACAGACAAAATGACTTGACTCCAGAAGTTTGGCAGAAGAATATTTTAGCATTACAATGTTCCAAAGCACACTATCACAATAGGAAGTATTGCAGTTCATATTACCTTATAGTTTGCTCTTCATTATCCAGTAAAAGGAACATACAATGACATTTTTTTGACATTATCTATTCTTGAGAGTATATCTTTGAGTAACTAAATGCGCTGTTTTTTTTTTTGTTGTTTTTTTTTAAGCAGCACATTGTAACTTTATATTTGGACTCCCTTGGTTTCAAAATATCAAATGATACAAAGATAAACCAATAATAAAATTACACAACCTAAAAATAAATTAAAACATCTCTGAAATAAAATAAAACATATTAAAATTATTCAATCAATAAGTAATACAGTTTTGCAAGGGAAAGAATTTTAATATTTCAGCTCAGAGCAGAATACATACACCCTCCTCATCTTCATCCCTGTCCCCAACTTCAGCTTCAAATAGAACTACGATCGCGGTATCGCAGAAATTTGAAGTTCAAACCATTTTTGCTTTTACTTTGCTATGCATTTGAGCCTAGTGTAAGGCGTTTATATATTTCATTAATTTCATAAAGTATTCAGTCACTGTCATTAATTTTAATGGTGCAATGGTAATATGCTGGTAATGGTGAAGATGAAGATTCTCAGTCATCCAGGACATACTCAATCCTAAGACAATGATGAAAACATAAAAACAACTGGACCTCAGTTCAGCTTTTAAGCCGTTTGGGTGGTGTCATTTTGCACATTAAAATTCACATGGAGAATAGACTCCCTTTAGAGCTGTTTGATAACCTGGATCAATGAGAGATGTTTTTGTTCACATGCAAGAAGGTTTAAAACTAAGTATCAGGCTTAATGCTGAACTGGATGTTTTTCAAAGATTAAATCTAAGGCCTCCTCTGTTTGAAGTTGGTTTTTCTCATTTGACGTAAATTGCTTCCTTCAGTCCTCTCTCAAGCCATCTTTCTTCTCTGTCTAAATATGCACATTTTGGTCCTAAGAGTGTCCCTTATCCTTGAGATGTAGGTGCACAGCTGAGTCTTGTCCTGAGGAGCTGGCTCGCCTGTGTTGAGCCATGCGTCTGTGGTGAGGCTTTTTAGTTTCTCCAACATAGAGTTCTCCAACATTCCTCGCAGCTTTAAATTGAGAAAGCCCTACGGATGAAGAGTAAAACATCTTCAACTTTCATATCTGAAGTCTTTTTTTTCATCTTTTTCAATGCAATGGTAACATTAGAATATATTGGTTTTCAGTTGTCTTTTTTTCAATATTTTTTACACATTGTGATGGTGTATTGCATTGAAAGGCATCTTGATAAAACTCCAGAGAACAATGAGCAGGACCACATGTATACATGTATACATTATTATCATTATTGCAATATTACCTCCTCTCTCTATATACGTGTCTCTAACCAAGGAAAGACATCGATGCAGATCATTTTATTTTTTCACCTAAAAAATATATTTGTTTTTCATCTGAGTTGCTCAAGAAATATCTCATATTTGAAGGTGAATGTGAGAAACATTTTGAAATTATTTATCACGGTGTCAACACTTTTGAGATCCACTGTTTGTATTCAAAATTAAATGAATAGTTACAAAAGATATAACAATTTAATCTAAAACCATGCTTCTCAAACTGTACTACACTAGTACAACTAATGGTTCTTGGGTTGCCTTTTGTGGTACTGAGAAATATATTTTTTTGTGTCAGTGGTCAGTAATTAAATTAATTAACTTTGTTTGGCAAATATACATGAACACACATACAAATCCTTGCTTAAAAAGTACTATTTAAAATGACAGTGTAGTAGATGACATGATCTTTGTGACTTTGGTTTTGTGTTTTGCTTTATTTTGGTATTCATACTTTGCTCCCATGTACCCTGTGTGTTCTTTCAGCCTTTTCCTCCCATTTCCTCAGTTCACCTTCAATAACTTTCCTCACAGCTATACCCAGTTTCTAATCAACCACCTGCTCCTTGTTTGGTAATCAACACTAGCTTAAAGATCTCTGAGTTCGTCAGATAATTGTGTTTCTCACACCCGCATGTTTCCTTGTCGTACTCTTGTGATGTATTATTGTGGATTCTCGCCTGGATTATAGTCTTTGAATTTCCTTTTTAAAGTAGGCTTTTTTATTTTCACCTCCCTGCATTTGGGTCCTGTTCTACACCATTCCATGACAGTAGAGGATTTCCAAAAATTCATATTTTAATTTTCAGTTAACAATGAACAAGTAGCAGGTGCTAGTGACTTCTTATTCTGGGATCCATTTACCATTGAAGTTAGAACCTAAATCTGGAAAGTGTAGCAACCATTAGAGTAACCAGCCATATGTAATAATATAACTTATTTTAACTTATAAAGCCAGTACTGTAAAACGTTTTTTTAGCCATTCATCTATTTCTCAATTGCCCAAACCCACTTGTCCTCAGGGTCACAGGGGGACTGGTGCCTATCTCCAGCAGTCATTCTGTGGGCGATGGGGTACACCCACCTCTTTCCCAGTGACCACTGGAGACAGGCAACAGCCTATGACCATTTGCCCAATGTCTTGTTGCAAGGCAACAGTGCTACCAACTGTGCCACCGGTGAGCCCCTGTTTGAGCCAATAACATGTAATATAATATACATAATATACAATATAATATTTTGCCAATAATGTAACATATTGCAAATTGCAGGCTGTATAACAAATATTTAAATAGCACATGATTTCTCAGATGTAAATGTATTTCTTGCAGTTTTTTTTTTTTTTTTTTTGCTCATTAAATATAGGTATACAAGGATGGTCCTGTCATTACATTGAAATATAAAAGTTTAAATGTATTCATTTGCTGTGACGCAGCCATGTTGAATCCATTCTCTCTTGGAGTTCCGACTTCATTTTTTGTTTCTTTGAGGTTAGAACTTTTTAACAAATAAATCGAATCACGTAGCCACCTCTGCAGTGTCAATTAGTTTTTTTAATTATATCATGCAAACAAGCTAAAGTCCAGGTCCAGCTAGGGTAAGTTATCTTTTTTCTACAGTACTAGGAAACAATACCACTGTTTCTACATATAATAGTACTTGGAAACATTAGTATTTACAGAGGTGGAAGTTTATATAAGAACCGCTGATCTGAAAAAAAAATAATTGTGTTAACTGAAACTAATCTATAGAAACAATTACTCCAGTGATAAATCCTAGAGCTAATGCAGTTATTAGAAGATAACAATTTTTAAGTGAGAGAAGAGAAAATACATCATTAAGGCTTGGTGGGAATAGTTGTCAGAGGAAATTGCTTGGTATTTCTCCAACACCACAACTCAAGCTCCGGAGACTGAGTCGGTCCACAGAGGAAGAAGAGAGGATGGTAAATAGTACTGGGCCCCACACCACTCGACTCATGAGAGCACACGCCACACAATCTGCTTGCAGGGGTTAACATTATTCAAAGTCTAAAACCATATCTCAACAGAACAATTGAATACAAATTAAACCTTCATCTGTACACATAGACAGTATGTCTTCATATGTGTTTACAGTTCATCCGGTCAGACAGTTAATCCTAAAAGCTGTACACATGCAAACTCTTACCATCCAACATGATTTAGTAAAGAGATTTCAGATGCCATTTGAATAAAGCCTCTTAGGTAAGAGCAAAATCTTCTATTATTACTATTTTATTTGTTAAAAGGAAGGGACTAAAAATGACCATGGTGTTATTAATAATAAATGAGAGTAGACATGTCAGAGTGCAGCGTGGGTCTGCATTATCAAAAAGTGCTTTTATCAGAAGCACTGCAATCACTCACAAAAATTCCATTCAGCTAAGAACTGAAATGTAAAAGTTTGAGATTGAATGTACGATTGTCTGCATGTCAGAGGCTTGAAGTGCCTTTTGAGCATTTCAGAGTGTATACTATAGGCTTTCTGGTATCTCTACGGTTTATAGGTCTTCAATATTTTATCTGCTAGTTTATTCGATTAAAAATAAAGTAAATCCAGGATAGATGTTTGTGCAGTTGCATCTTATCCCTGTATATTATTTTGCAAAAATAAAGTGGTTCATTTCAGAGTAGAATATAATCTCAGCTCAAAGCATATTGCCTTCACCCTAATCAGATTCAGCAAACATCTTTACTCTGATATACATGTCCTTATTATATATAACATTTTTTAAAGGATGTGGACCTTTATTTGTGCACTCCAATACTATCCTGTAGGAGAGCATGAGTTTTGCGGCATTATCACCGCTAGTGTCGCACATGTCCTTTTGGATATTGACAACATTAGAGCAATTTGAAGGTTATGTAAGGAAAGGTTAGAGATTTGTAAAAAGCCTGTTGTAACATTCAGCTATTTTATGTTTTTTTTCCCCAACTACTATGTGACCAGACTCACAAGTAGACCTCCAAGATTCAAGGATGCCTTTTGGTGCAAAAAGCAGGAGAAAAGCAGAGTGGAAGAACCATTGAAAAGAGAAACTACTGACCCATTAGACCACAGTCTGTTTTTTACTATTTTCAGGAATTTACAATGTGCATATCTATTTATACAAACCCCCCACCAGACAAGCCACACCAACACAGCACAGGCCAACAGTTCCAGTTGTTTAATATTTAAGTAAGTTTTATATTACTTCTAAAATGTAGGCAAGCAGCAATTTTCATGTAGCCTGCTGGGACATTAGTCCTTTAGTCCTAGAAATGTTCTTCAGGTGATTCAAGGCAGACTTAATGGTTGTCTTTATGTGCCTCTGAATGTTTAGATCTGAGTGCATCACTACACCCAGATTTCAGATCTGCATATACATAATAAATAGTAGGGGTCCCATGATGGAACTTTGGGGAATCCCATATGTAATTTTGTTTCAACTCTGATGTAAAGTTACCCAGTGACAGAAAAGTCCCTGTCCTTTAAATAAGACTTAAACCAGTCAAGTACCCAGTTCTGTCACTCCAGTAATATACCATAATTGACATTGTTGACAGCTGTGCTGAGGTCCAATAATACCAGCATTGTGGTTCTTCCACAGTCTGTATTTATGCAGATGTCATTCAAGCGCAGTCTCGGTACTTTGGTGAGCACAGACCCCGAGTGGAAGAAGTCAAAGCAGCTGGTCATTAAGAAGGTATTTAACTGTTGAAACACAGATTACTCAATAATCTTACAGATTAATGAGAGATTTGAGATGGGCTTTTAATTTTCAAATAGCACTTTTTCCAGATATGTCTTTTTTAACAGTGGTTTGATAATTGCTGTTTTTTTAAGGCCTGAGAAACAACCTCACAAAAGAGATGAGCTTATTATTTGAATCAAATCAGATGCTATGACAGACACAACTTTGTTAAAGAAAGCTGTGAGTGAAACATCAAGACAGCAGGACGATGAGCCTTGTTGATGTATAAATTCCTCTAGGTTTTTGTAGTTAATTTGGTGTCATTTTGTCCAAATTTGTTTTGGTTGGAGATAGCATTGCTGCTGACCTTGATTTTGATGTACAGACTACTCTTCTAATCTTCTGAAATTTCTTAGTAAAGAATTTATCAAATTTATTAAAGTCTTTTTATGGGGGAGTTCAGGTGCTACAGCATTATTAATGTTTTGCTGATGATTTTAAAAAATAAAGATTTCCTGCAGTTTTTCAGTTCTAAGTTGTGTTTGTAAAGTTGCTCTTTATAGATGTCATAGTGAACCTTGAGTCCAGTCTTTCTCCACCTCTGTTTAGCTTTTTGACACTCCTTTTTTTCCACTTCTTACCAGTGGAGCACTTCTCCATGGAGATTTCTTCTTAACAGAGTCAACCTTCACCTTAATAGAAGCAATGGAATTAGTGAGCTCTGAAATTTTAGAATAGATATTAAGGTTAGTTTTTCACTGAATAAGCCTAATCAAAAAGGGTGAATTTTTCCATAGTTTTTAATTCTAAGATTGTGTTTTTGCCGTAAAAGAATTACCCATGGATACTAGTAAATGTGTAGGGCGCTATATTATACTGTAAATTGAATAAAGAAATCAGCATTAGCTCAAACGCCTACTGGTCCTTGGGCACATTTTTTGCATATATTTCTGTGCCTCAGCAGAGATCTACTCAAGGTAACCCAGTTTCTTTTATTGCATGAACCTTAAACGAAAAAACTGGTTTGTTTGGATTTTAGTAATCAGATCACAGCTGAAAATCAGAAAAAAAAGTTAAATACATAGAAATGCAAAACTTGTGCTTGCTTGTTATCTATGTGTGTGTGAGAGAGAGATGATAAAGAGAGGATTTTTTTTTTTTCGTGTTTCTCCCTCTGTTCGTGTTCACTGTTGCTGCTGCTACCGTGTTCGGAACACATCTGTCTTTGTGATAGGATTATAAAACACTCCCCGACAGATGTTTGCAGTCCTGTTTAAAGATAGCAATTGTGCCTAGTGCTCTGAATTTATGAGTGCTTTCATCAGCTAATGTTGAATTTGTTACCATATCATCAAAACCTTCAACAACATTATCAAATTGCTAGCAATTGCTCTGTCAGTTTCTTTTGATCCATTTTCTTGTTGCTGTGGTAGTTTTACTAGCCAGAAACCATGCTTCATTTTTATTCATTTTTAGGCTGTTTTTAATATATTGCATTCATTTTTTAATGGCTATTTGCATACAGCACATTAAGGTATACCTGATAATATGCAAATCCTTCAGAAATGTTTAATGCAGAATGTACTCTGGTTTACAAAATAATTCATATCCTTTGAACTTACCTGCCTTTTGTCACATCAAAACCACAAACATATATATAATATATTGAGATTTTACATGTTCAAACAAGCAGATAGGATTTTACACATAAAAAAGTGAAAAGTGTGGCATGTATCTGTATTTTGCAGCCCTGAACTAATAACAAAGATGATAATATTTTGTTATAGTTACAACGGCAAATCTTTTGGGGGTGTGCCTTTCGCAGCTTTAAACATTTATTAGTTTACATTTTTGCCAATATTTCTGCAAAATAGCTCAGTCTCAGTGTAGATCTGTCTACAGCAATTTTCAAATCTTGCCACAGATTCTCAGTTGGATCAGTTGGAGTTTGACTGGACCAACTCAATAAATTGTAAGGTGAATCTCAGTTCCTAAAGTTTTTCTTCCAAGACTCGTCTTTTAAAGCTTAATGCATCGTCCTATAAACTCTGAAGGGCCTCCATGTCTCTGATGAATAATCTTTAGAGTATAATGCAGCAATAACCATTGTTTGAATTTGACAGAACACATTATTCCAATTGCTTTCTGTGTTCCCTACATGGCTTTTTTGCCAACTGCAAATGAGACATCTTATGGTGTTCTTTCAACATGGTCCATCTGTGAATTGCAGAATAAGTAGCTGACCAGTAAAAAGATTCTGCCAATTGAGCAGTGGTATTCTGCAGCTCCTCCAGAGTTTCTGCGCCATGGACCCGTTAGCTGCTTCTCTGAATAATATTGACTTTTGCCCAGCATGTCAGTTCAGGTGTACAGCCATGTCAGGTGTGTAGCTGTGCCATACTATTTCAGATTCCACTGACCGGTACCCTGTCAAATATTGAGATATTGTTTTATAACCTAACCCAGTTCGTTCTGTAACAAACTTCTGAGGCCTTCACACAACAGCCGTATTTGTAACGCATTTAAATTGGTTGCACTGACTCTTATTTAAGGGATATCAGGGTTAAGAGGGCTGAATATTAAAACATTTTGAAAACCAGGTTTCCTTTTGTTTCATAAGAATTGATTTGATGTGTTGTTTTTCACAATAATTTATTTATTAAGTTCTTATTTATTAGGTTGTCTTCTTTAAATCCCATGTCTTAAATTTTCATGATTTCTTTATGGGTTGAGATTTGTAATCATTATGTGGAGATTTTATTGTAGCCACCACAGACTATCATCAAGTGACATCTGTTGCCAATGCGCCCAACATACGAACATAGTGTGCTCACTGTGCGTAAATGCCAGGAGCTAACAAGCTATTGGCACATTTCCTGTTTTCCACACAGTGACGTGCCAGATTGTAAATCTCCCAGAATCAGCTCTGGAGTGCTTGTGTTGATTCTTTCCTGTGTACTTCCCTGTCAGTTTGGGTGTCCGTCTGTGCATGCTGCAGGCTCCCTGTAGTTGACAGTAAGCTTGCTGAAGAGCTCAAGGCTGCTTGTTAAGTAGTCTTCATCTACTGTAGAGATTACAGGCAGCTTAATGTGATCATACCAGTGCAAGCGCCCCTTGAGAAAGCGTTGGGCGAGATGGTCATTAAGGATTGCGGATTGGCTTGTTAACGCCTGGTGGTCATAACTGTTTCTGTTGAAATGGTTCACTTTAAACTCAGAGTCAAATTGTAATATTGTAACATAGAATGCTGTTTTTAAATGACTCTTTTCTTTTTTGGAGAGAAAAATGGTCTCCAAACCAATTTAATGTGAAAATTGCTTCCCTTTTTGATTTATGAGGTAATTGTGATTCACCATTTCGGAAATCTAAGTTAAATTTCACCAAGGCCTTATTACTGACTAACCTTAATCAGGAAATCAGTGTGGTAGAAGCTCTTTGACAACATGTCTAAACAATTTAAAAAAGAAACACTTCATGCCCCAATCTAAAGAAATTTAAAAACAGACAAAAAAGGTAATAGAAATCTATTAGACTGGAAAGGTTTACAAAGGCTTTTCTAAGGTTTTTTTTACTTCCGTGAACCACAGTTAGAACCTTCAGATGAGTGGCTGGCCTACCAAAATTGACCTAAATCAAAATAACATTGAAAACACTGTATGCTTTACATGCCTTAGTTAGAATTAATCTTCATGATTTAACAACAAGGAAGAAACTGGACACAATGATATCTGGGGGAGAGTTTCTGGTTCAAAACTATGGCTGACCAATAAGAGCACAAAGGCCCTTCTGACATTTACCAAAAACATCTTAATGATCCTCCAAACGTTTGGGAAAATATATGGACTGAGACGACAAATGTGAAACGTTTTGGAGGGTGCGTGTCCTGTTAAATCTGGTATAAAACACAGCATTAAGAAAAGGCCAGATAATACCCATAGTGAAACTAGCTGGGTGTATAATGGCCTGGGGTTGATTTTGTGCTCCAGGACCTGAACAACTTGTTGTAATTAATTAAAATATAGATTCTGCTCTCCTGCAGAAAAGGCTCTTGGAAGTTTGGATACATTTTCCTTTCATGAATGAAATCATTGAAGATAGACATTGAGAAGACTCTTTTAAAATGATAAAACAGAGCAAATCTCCTGTAATTGGTTCAGGTTTCTGTTATCTTCTGAAGTTACATTCTGTTTAAAAGTAAAAGCTTGCTTTAAAAGCTGACAGGCTTCTGTTGAAAAGAGGTTCCATTTTAGATCCTTCTTGCATATTTTTATGCTTTCTGTAGCCTAATTTTCAAACGCCTCACTGATGATGAAAACAACCGGGTCTTCTTCCAACTGTAACATCTTCCACACTGAATAGTGTTGTGTCAGTGTAGCCTGTTAGCGCTTATGTATGGTGCATTCATCAGAAAAAAATTGACTTTTAGTTCCCAACTCTTAGATATTCCAACATCAAACATGTATCCGGGATCTGGCTATTTCGGTCACTATCCAGTCTCTCTGTTCATCTCTATAAAAAACATCCTTCAAAATCCTTATTTTACTCTGCTACATTCTCTGAACTTATGGATACTGCCTGTAATGCGAGCAGGTTTTATTAATTTCTTTTCAAAATATTTTCTCTTAACAAGTTTAAATTGATTATGTGATTTTGTTCTGGTTACCACAACAGACCAAAGATGAACTTGTAATTTGCATGTCTGAAAACATTTTAAATACTCTGAAAATCTATAAAAAGCACTGGCATTAGAGTAACAATTGTTGCAGAACTAGTAAACATGTTAGCAGCTTAATAAGAAACGAAAAATATAATAATATCGATTGTTTACACAATAAGCTGGAGGACGTCCCCTGGGCCTCCTCCCGGTGGGACGTGCCTGAAACACCTCCCGAGGAAGGCGTCCAGGAGACATCCGGTATAGATGCCAGAGCCACCTCAACTGGCTCCTCTCGATGTGTAGGAGCAGCGGCTCCTCACCCTATCTCTAAGGGAGTGCCCGGCCACCCTACAGAGCAAGCTCATTTCAGCCGCTTGTATCCGGGATCTAGTTCTTTCGGTCGTGACCCAAAGTTCATGGCCATAGGTAATGATAGGAATGAGACCGACCGGTAAATCGAGAGCTTCGCTTTTCGGCTCAGGTCTCTCTTCACCACAACGGACCCGCACAGCGCCCCCATTACTGTGGCAGCTGTACCGATCCATCTGTCGATCTCCCACTCCATTCTTCCCCCACTCCACTTGAGGCAGGAACTCCCCTCCAACCTGAAGAGGACAAGCCACCCTTTTCTGGTCGAGAACCATGGCCTCAGACTTGAAGAAGTTTATCTTTGTCTCAGCCGCTTCACACTCGGTTGTGAACCGCCCCAGTGCAGGATGTAGGTATTGGCTAGAGGAGGCCAGCAGGACAACGTCATGCAAAAAGAAGAGACGAAATCCACTGGTCCCCAAACCAGACCCCCTCCGGCCCTTGGCTGCGCCTAGAAATCCTGTCCATAAAAGTTATGAACAGGACCATGACAAAGAGCAGCTCTGCCGGAGCCCAACATGCACCGGGAACAGGTCAGACTCAGTGCCGGTAATGCGGACCAAACTCCTGCTCCGCTTGTACAGAGACCGGATGGCCCCTAATAAAGGGCCCCCGACTCCGTACTCCTGGAGCACCCCCCACAAGGCACCATGAGGGACACAGTCAAATGCAGAGGGTATAGAGCTATAATGGACCCTTAGAAATCAAATTTCTCACACTCTGGTGCATTTTCATACTGAAAACATGTAAGCCTGTAGAAATTTTGCAACTAATTTCTAAAAGGTTGCCATGGTAAGATAGACTGTTAGTGCTTTTGGATTAAATTGGAGCAGCTTGTAAAATGATTTGGGTATCTGAGCAATTGCAGTAAAAAGGGGATCAAGCAAACGTGTTTTTCTCCTCTGCTCTTGGTGGGGTCAGACGCTTTTCCACTCTCTCCTTGATCCTCCCCCATTTTTTGCCCTGCTTCAGCTTTTTGTCTATGTTTTTCTTAGAGCCTCTGTTCACATATCCTCCTAATTTGTTCATTATGGATTTGGTCAGCTGGTCTCTCAACGCAATCGATAAAAATTTCTCGACGGGAAGACAGCGTAAAGGGGAACCCTCTTGTCCAGACGGGACGTTCTTCTCCGGATACGCAATGGATTCCTGGCAGCAGTGGAAGATTCTGTGCCTGACAACAATGTCAGTCGAGGACATGGAAGATTTGTACATAATTGGATTTCTGACAACAGGATTTCTGCTTTTTGGAGTTGCTGTTACCTGGCTTATCGAAAGATTTGTAAAACATCGGCAGCTAGTTCAAGGCACTCCAAAGCTGCCTGGGATGTTTGAAGGGATCTTTAGAGCTCTCAGCACTCAGACTAATATGTTAAGAGAGCAGAATCGCAAGCTGGATGCGATCCTTGAACAGAATCGCAGGCTGGCTGCGTTTCCCGGACTCAAAGGTGATATGATTTAATCTTGGAGAAAGTTGTTAGCTCAGGATCTACTGAAAGTACCAGAAATTTGGCTATTTGGATTTGAAATTGAGAATGCCAGTAAGACTTTGAAGGCAGGCGGAAAATCACAGCTGGCCTGAACCAAAACATTTATTGTTTGTCTAATTCAGGCGACCCGATATGGCCTTCACAGGCTTCTCATCAAAACATTTCTCCTAGATGTTCTGTAAATACGACGCTCTGCCCCAGCAACCCCCCTCATCTGTGAACTGAACTGTATGGCAGTTTGATAAAGCTTCCATCTGTTTTTCAAGGACAATGGCACCTTCGTCAGTGTTGACAGTCTAATTCTTTGCACACATGATCATACTTAAATATTGGCACCCTCACCAGTCCACCATGCCCCTGCAAAATCTTTGCTTATGTGTGTTGCTTTCTCATGCTCCTTATTTTTACCTAAATGTGGATTTCATTTCTTCTCCTTTTCATAGATTTTTAGATTTACCAGTGAAAGGAAAATAATACTAGTTTCTTAAAAATTTGAACAAAAGCTGTTTTTACACCAGTGACTCAGCTTCCTTAGTTAGAACTCAGTGATTGATTAGTTAAATTTCAATGGATGCAAATGACTATTATTATTGGACTACAACTGCATTATACCAGCGAACCCAAGGATCATTCTCTCTTAGCACAAGATGCTTTCCCCTACATAGAGGACTTAATGATATAATTACCTCTTTAGAAAGATTCGTTTACAACCAGCTCTTACCAGTAAAACTCAAAGGATCATTAATGTTATCTGTATCATTGTAATTGTTGGCCAGAGATTTTTAGATTTCTCAGAAGGATTCATAGATTTTTTAGAAGGATTGTAGTATCATTTGATTTGTTTTTCTGTGTCTGTATCTGTGTTTATTTTATTTGTGATTGTATTGTAATTGTATGTACAGCGCTTTGAGTGTCTCGTTACTGAAAAGCGCTATATAAATAAACTTACCTTACCTTAGCTTACCTTAAATGTGAATAACTGATGAAGGGTTTAAGAGCTGCAAAATGAGAGCTAATCACTGACATCCCTGAGTTCTTCATCATATTTATTGTACTAATGTTGAGCACAAGGAGATATGTTGCAAAAAAAATAAAATAAAATGAACTAAAATGTGTATTCTTGAAGTTTCACATGTTTATCTGTCCCATGAGAACAAAGATATATTTAGAGGTGGTTCCAGTAGCGTTTATTGACTTTGCTGCTTGTACTACATGAACTCACACTATCTTACTAAAGGCAATGTATGGGAGTCTTTGCTCAGCATTTAAGTAAAATGGCCACTCTGTCATAGCTGCAGATCTGAGTATATGTGTATGCATTGCCTGCCCTGCAGAAATAGCTTGTGACCTTCACTAAAACTCCTTTGATGTGAAGTACAGCCCCCTAGCGAGACATTGTGTGTAAGGAACTGTCAGTCGGGATGTTAAGCTGCTTCTCTGTGTAAACTACATTCCTGCGTCCATGTATAAGGGGCCTGGTGAGAGGCCACAGCAGCCAAGGCTCAATAAAACAGAGGCATCTGAGACACTGCAAACACAGCAGTCGTAAAAGTGCAAGCATGCAAATTTTCAGACAAACACTTGAATTAGATGACAGACTTTTGTTCCCTTAATGATGAAACTGACAATCTGGTGGATTGCAACTGTGTGGATCAGTTTTTGAAGAAAGTTCTCCACAAATAATCATGATGCAAAAGTGAGCACAGACGGTAATTAAATGTATCTCTGAAGGCTGACTATTAAACTAGCATGCAAAGCAATAAAAACAGGTGCTCAGTAGGAGAATCAGTAGTCAGTGTTTCAGCCAGTGTTTGGAGTTTGTGTGCGCGGCTAAGTGAACTGTGAGGTGCTGGATAGCATAAATCAAAAAGATGAATGGAAAAGACAGGTTGGACCTGGATGAGAAAAGGGATATATAGAAATTTATTGCACAGGGCCCTTCCCTCTCCAACTAACATTTCCACCTACACTGTATTCAGGAGAGAAAACATATGCAGTGTAAACAAGAAATACAACCCCCTTAACTACCTATCTGCCTCTTAATTGCTTATGTCTACCCTCTGTATAGTACTTATAGACTTTATCTTAAATGCACAAATGTCTGCATGAAATACAGATTCTTAATCACACACACACACACACACACACACACACACACACAGAAATTTAACTTAAAGAGACTTTGGCATGAATGTTAGAATCTTTTTTATTCAAACAAGTTTTTGTTTAGTGAAGGTTCCAACTCTGATTTTAGTGTGATTTAGGATATGGAGACCCTACAGGATGGTCAAAAAGATTGAAGACAGATGCATTATTTTAAATGAAATTAAATATATTGAATGCATATAAAGCCTAATTTGAAGTCCCCAAAAAAGACCAAAAACTGAAACTGCTTAACTGAGAGTCATGCACAAGTATGCACACAGCCGGGGAGTCACTCTAAACAAATAGATTATAAAGAAAAATGATGTACACAAAAGAAGAGAAGCTGCACACGCTGCAATATCCTCAATACACCAGCAATATTTTCACAGAGTGAGTAGTTGGCCACCGTTGTATATTGTTTTAAATATAAACTTTGTTCTCTGCCTCTTACTGCCACCTGCAGGAGAATTGTTTTTTTTTTTTTTTTTACTTTTAACCTGAAACGAGTTTCTGGAACACAGCACAAGGATTCCTGGCGGAAACATAAATTGTATAAAGAATATTTTTTCTGTACAGATGTTTTTGAAAAGCCAAGAAAGAGATTACGAGTGAAGTGCATGTTTAGGTTACTTTTTATTTTATTTTATGGAGGTCTTACTCTACCTGACATTATCAGAAGTAGTAATACCATAGATGGTGCACTAATACTCTTCTTCACGTGTTTGTACTTTGTTCTTCACATTCACTATAACTTTGATTCAGTAAACATTCTATTTTTTGATAAAGTTTTTTTGCATCATGTTTTACCGATCTCCCCACATTTTGGAGAAAATTGAAATGTTACCAAACAGCAAAGCAGTTGACGAACTAGACCCGCTTGACATTACTTTCAATTATGTACGACTATACCAGGGTTGCAGGAAATATTGATCCAGTATCATCTTTCTATCTATCCAATACTATATTATATGTAATTTGATCTCCAGATAAGCCAGATTACCATAAAACTTTGGGAAATCTTGAAATATTTTGTGGCATTAGTGTTGCAACTTAAAGATTCAATATATACTACAAATATGCACCACTGTCGTGGAGTTGATATTAGTACTACTCATAACACAGCCGTAACCCAATAATAAGGTAAATATAATCTCAGTGCAAAAAGGCAGCAGGCTGCATTCTTACCTGCTCACAAGATCCGATTTGAAGGTGTGCTCAATGCTCATACAGAGCAAAGTAGGTGCTACGTTTCCATCATATTTATGGATCATAATCTTTACATAATAACCGATCATCTCTATTTCTGTTCTCTCTTTCCCAAGCTGTGACCCTGTACCTTTACCACAAGAGGTTCTTCCTACATCATATTTGTTGCCTAGCATCATTTTTTTTTACTAGATTTCATTCAATTCAAATTCAAAATTCAAACATACTTTATTAATCCCAGAGGGAAATTAAATGTTGTTGTAGCTCATTATGTAGGTTTCTTCAAAGAGCCGTTGTAGATGCTGATGGCTGTGGGCAGGAAGGATCTCTCCTGTAGCGTTCTGTCTAACACCAGATCTGAAGAAGCCTCTGACTGATGCACTCTGTTGTTGTAGGACAGACTCATGAAGAGGATGCTCAGGGTTCTCCATAATGTTCTTCATTTTATGAAGAATCCGTCTTTGCACAATGATCTCCACAGGTTCCAGAGGAGTCCCCAGAACAGAGCCAGCCTTCTTTATCAGCTTGTTGAGCTTTTTAAGTCCCTGGCTCTGATGCTGCTACCCCAGGAGATGATGGCAGAAGAGATCACACTCTCCACAATAGACTTATAGAAGATATGCAGCATCTTGCTGCAAACACCAAAGGACCTAAGCTTCCTCAAGAAGTACAGTCTGCTCTGTCCCTTCTTGTAGACGGCTTCACAGTTGCATCTCCACTCCAGTCTGTTGTCCAGGTGAACACCAAGGTATTTATACTACTCCACCATCTCCACCTCTTCTCCCATGACGGAAATAGTTTTTGACTTATTCCTATTTCTCTTAAAATCTACAATCATCTCCTTTGTTTTTGCCACAAAGCAGTCCACCACCTTCCTGTACTCATCTTCTTGTCCATCTCTGATCCACCCCACAACTGCAGAATCATCCAAGTATTTCTGCAGATGACAGGAGTCTGTCTTGTACTGGAAGTCTGAGGTGTACAGAGTGAAAAGGAATGGTGAGAGTACAGTTCCCTGTGGAGCTCCTGTGCTGCTGACTACCTGGTTAGACACACAACCCTTTAGTCTCACAAACTGTGGTCTGTTTGTCAGGTAGTCTTTGATCCAGGAGATTGTTGAGGCCTCCACCTGAGTCTTCTGGAGTTTCTGACAAAGCAGATCAGGTTGGATTGTATTAAATGCACTGGAGAAATCAAAGAACATGATCCTCACAGTGCTGCTGGCTTTGTCCAGATGACAGAGGGTTTGTTGAAGCAGGTGTATGATGGCATCTTCAACTCCAACTCCACAGCGATAAGCAAATTGAAGGGGGTCCTGATAGTTTATTATTTGCTTACTCAGGTGGGTCAACAGGAGTCTCGCTAGGACCTTAATTATGTGGAATGTCAGGGCAACAGGCCTAGAGTCATTGAGGACTGATGGGTGAGTTTTCTTTGGAACTGGAACAAGACAGGAGGTCTTCCACAACACTGGAACCTTCTTCTGGGCCAGGCTAAGATTGAAGACGTGCTGCAGAATCCCACAGAGCTGCTCTGCACAGGCCTTCACGACTCTAGGGCTGACACCATCTGGACCTGCAGTCTTATTCTGATTCAGTCTCTCTACAGTTGCATCTTCACCTGACTTCTTGAGACACACAGGTGGAAGGGGGAGGCAAAGGGAGCATCAGCATCTTCTGATATGGTTGAAGGTAAACAAGTAGAAGCAGAAGGGTCCATGGCTGAGGTGGAAGATAAAACATTTGAGGTGTTACTGGACAGCTGTGGGTCCTGTGGGTCAAAGGAGGGTGAGATGTCTGTTTGGCTGTGAGCAGGAGAGGAGGATGCTGACCTTGTTTCTGAACTGAACCTTTTGAAGAATGTGTTCAGTTCACTGGCTCTATCTAGACCTCCATTGGTCTGATCATCCTTCTGCATTAAGCCTGTCATCTTCATCCCTGACCACACATCTCTGATATTGTTTTGCTGGAGCTTGCTCTCCAGCTTCCTCTTGTACACCTCCTTGCTGTCTCTTATCTTGACTTTAAGTTGCTTCTGTATACTCCTCAATAATTCTCTGTCTCCCTCTCTGAAGGCTCTTTTTTTCTTGTTAAGCAGGTCCTTCAGGTCACCAGTGATCCAGGGTTTGTTATTGGGGAAGCATCTCATGGTTCTGATGGGGATGATGTTATCCACACAGAAGTTTATATAGTCGGTTACACACTCAGTTATGGCATTGATGTCCTCTCCATGTAGCTGGAACAGTGCGTCCCAGTCTGTAGCCTCAAAGCAACCTTGCAGGGCTTCTTCAGCTTCCTGTGACCATTTTCTCACAGTCCTCTTTATTACAGGTTGTCTCTGAACAAGGGGCTTATATTTCGAGCAGAGAAAAACAAGATTGTGATCTGATTTGCCTAGAGGAGGTCTTGCTGTAGAGATGTAATCCAACGTTTTGTTTTCTCTGGTAGAGCGGCTGACAAACTTTTGAAACGTTGGAAGTGTAGCAGAGAGTGAGGCATGGTTAAAATCACCAGAAATTGGCACAAACGCATTGGGGTTTTGTGTCTGTAGCTTAGCAACAACTGAGCTGATGGCATCGCATGCAGTGTCGGCAACAGCGGAAGGTGGAACATATACTGTTGCCAAAATAACACTGGTGACCTCTCTGGGTAAATAATAAGGATGAAAACCTACTGCCAAGAGTTCAATATCTGGACTGCAGAGACGACATTTCACAGTAACATGTCCTGGATGACACCATCTGTTGGGGACACAAGTACTGCCAGTCCACCAGTCTGCTCGTATGGTCAGAAAGCCCGGCAGAGAGACGCTGGAGTCGGGGATATGATCCTGCAGCCATGTCTCAGTAAAACACATAATACTGCATTCCCGGTACTCTGGCTGGGTCCTTTGTAGGGCTTGGAGTTCATCCAACATGTTTCCCAACGATCTGACATTGCCCATCATAATCGACGGAAGAGATGGTTTGAACTTCCTCCTTCCCTCTCTTCTCTTAGCTCCTGCTCTGCATCCACGGCATCTCCTTTTCAACTTATCAGGGATTTGGGGTTGTAGTTGAAGTATTATTTGAGCTTTTGAGATCTTAATCAGCGGCTCCCGGTTGTAAGAAACAACCCCGTTGCCATGGCAATGCATCATAACAAATGTCCAAAGGTAGAAAAGTATTAGGAAAAATCCTCCAAGCTGCAAAGCATCCGACACCGGAGAGGACAGTCATCCAAAAAAAATCAAATGTATCCACCACAAGAGGAAGAGTTCCCAAAAAAGGATCAATCAGAAACAAAAGTAACAGAGCTCCTCCAACCTGCTGCCACCTTGAGCGGCGCAATTCTAGAAAGTCGGCACTTCTTCATTCACCAACTTCTGATATCTGCTGCAGTGTTATGAGGGTTGCAAATGTAATGAAACCAGTGACAAGGTCTTGTTTATTTTGATCTTGTTTGTGTCTTTGACAAAACATCAGACATTACGGCATTTCTACGTCATTTTATCAGATTGTAAATTAAACAAGTCGATGCCAGAATTAACTTTCACACCAGTATTAGACCAAGCAAGGTATTATTTCTTACCATGGCAGAGTTTCTTTGTATACCCTCAATCTGCTATAGTCCCTGCAGTCCCACTCTTAATCAGCAGGAATCACTACATGGAAAAAGCAAAAAGCTACTCACCAGAAATGGCAACAGAAGAATGTTTGTACAGTGGACAACCTCTTTACACACAAATGTAACTCGAAATCTTCAACTTTGTGCAGAACCAGCAATACTGTTTACATATTTTGATAACCTGGTAAACGCTATGAGCAACAAGACTTCTCTGTGGAAAGGCATCACTACGCATATTCTGCATTGTTCAACCTATGACATGTGTACTCACTTAAACATCTTTTTTCCCCTATATCCATTTGATTCTTGAAACATGAAAGGATTTGCTCATAGAGTAAACTCAGTGTCGAGACTTCACAGAATCCATCCTTCAGGGTCAACATGCAATTAAACCTCAGATTTTCTGTCACGTCTTTCTGAGAGGCTTGACGTTCCGAGAAGCCTGGACAGCAAGGCGAGAGCATTGACCCTCAATGTGAACTGAACTACTTGTTGGTTACCTACTGAGGTTGAGTGCTGCTTTATGTGATTACTGGCAGTTTCTCACTGCCACAGTGATTAATGCATCCATGTAGTTGCTGTTGTGGGTGGCTGAAGATGTTTAAAATTGGGTGCAACAGGCTGCTTCTGGTTCATTTAAGAGTTTGCTTTTCTGTTGCACACAATCCTAAAACAAAAGTTCTAGTCATAAAGATTAGCTAAAGCGAATAGGTCTGCATTCAATAATTTCTGCAGACAGTATGTGTCTATGTTTCCAACTGAACATGTTTCAAAGATATTTAGTTTCTTCTTCCCAACTCAGATGGCATTCCATTATAAACATACAAGAAAAGATTTGCCTTTTAATAGACGTGAAGATGTTTGTCACAGAGATGTTTGCAAGTCCTTTTTTCCAGGTCAAATCAAATCAAGTCTCAACTCTAATATGAGTTTGCAAAAAGGCCCTTATGTCCATGTGATGGTTCTGTTTGTGTACTTGGCTTCCTCCTACAGTCCAAAGGTATTCATGCTAGGTTAGTTAGTCGCTCAAAAATCACCTTTGGAAGTGAATCTTTGCAAGCAGAGATATTTGTCCTGTCTGTGAATCACCCTGTGATGGTTTGGTGTACAAGGTGCACCCCACCCCCACCAATTGATTACTGAAGATAGATATCAGCCCTTGCAGAAAACCTGCAAGAAGCAAGTATTGAAATTGGTTTGTAGTGACGTTAGCTTAATTGAGAGAAAATAATATGTTAAATTTGTTTTTTATGAAATGTTCTGAAGTTATTTAATTTGGAGCTCAGTTTGAGAAACATTTGTGTGGTCATTATGAAGCTAGAGCTAAGATGAACAGATTGTTAAGAACCATTAACAGCAAATGCTCCATGAATGGTTAATAAATCATGTGGATCCTTTAACAGGAGAATATGCGCATCTCAGTCAGAGTTACAGTCTGTGGTTTATTTACTGCAAAGGCAGGCTTGATGCTATCAATAAAAATGCTGAACTTGAAAGCTAACCTTTACTCCTTTTTGTGGTATGAACTTTTAAAATCATTATAGAGCATGCATACGTACTTGTCCCTAGCATTACTATGATAATCAATCATTTGGACACACTTTGGTAATTTGGAGGGAAAAATATTAATCCATCCATCCATTCCGCTTTTTTGGGGTCGGGTCACGGGGGCAGCATCCTAAGCAGAGAGACCCAGACTTCCCTCTTCCCAGCCACTTGGGCCAGCTTGTCTGGGGGAATCCCAAGGCGTTCCCAGGCCAGCTAAGAAACATAGTCCCTCCAGCGTGTCCTGGGTCTTCCTCTGGGCCTCCTCCCGGTGGGAAGTGCCCGGAACACCTCAACAGGGAGGCGGCCAGGAGGCATCCTAACCAGATGCCCTACTCTACTCTGAGTCCCTCCCGGATGACCGAGCTTCTCACCCTATATCTAAGGGAGAGCCCAGACACCCTGCGGAGGAAACTCATTTCGGCTGCTTGTATCCGTGATCTCATTCTTTCGATCACGACCCAAAGGTCATGACCATAGATGAGGGTAGGAACGCAGATCGACCGGTAAATCGAGAGCTTTTTGACTCAGCTCTCTCTTCACCATGACAGACCGGTAAAGCGCCCGCATCAGCTTATGCAGCACCAATCCGTCTATAGATCTCCCGCTCCATTTTTCCACTATTCGTGAACAAGACCCCAAGATACTTGAACTCCTCCACTTGAGGCAGGACCTCCCCCCCGACCCGGAGAAGGCACTCTACCCTTTTCCGGCTCAAGACCATGCCCTCAGACTTGGAGGCACCGATTCTTATCCTGGCTGTGAACTGCTGCAGTGAGAGCTGTAGATCACGAGCTGATGAAGCCAATAGGACCACATCATCCGCAAAAAGCACAGACGCAATCCTAAGGCCACCAAAACGGATCCCCTCAACACCTTGGCTGCATCTAGATTCTGTCAGTAAAATTTATGAACAGTATCGGTGACAAAGGGCGACCTTGGCGGAGTCCAACCCTCACCGGAAACGAGTACGACTTTCTGCCAGCAATGCGGACCAAGCTCTGACACCGGTCATACAGGGACCTAACAGCCCATATCAAAGGGCCTGGTACCCCATACTCCCAGAGTACTCCCCACAGGAATCCCCCAAGGGACACGGTCGGACACCTTCTCCAAGTCCACAAAGCACATGTAGACTGGTTAGGCAAACTCCCATGTACCCTCCAGGAACCTGCTGAGGGTGTAGAGCTGGTCCAGTGTTCTACGGCCAGGACGAAAACCACACTGCTCTTCCTGAATCCGAGGTTCTACTATCCGATGGACCCTCCTCTCCAGAACCGCCGAATAGGCCTTACCAGGGAGGCTTAAGAGTATGACTCCCCTATAGTTGGAGCACACTCTACGGTCCCCATTTTTGAATAAGGGGACCACCACCCCGGTTTGCCAATCCAGTGGAACTGCGCTCGATGTCTACGTGATGCTGCAGAGTCACGTTAACCAACACAACCCTACCGCATCCAGAGCTTTAAGGAACTCTGGGTCAATCTCATCCACCCCCGGGGCCTTACCATCGAGGAGCTTTTTAATCACCTCGGTGACCTCAGCACCAGAGATTGGAGAGACCGCCCCAAGGTCCCCAGGCTCTGCTTCCTCAGTGGAAGACGTGCCGGTGGGATTGAGGAGGTCTTCGAAGTACTCTGCCCACCGACCTACAATGTTCCGAGTTGAGGTCAACAGCACACCCTCCCCACTGTAAACGGTGTTGGTGGTGTACCTCTTCACCCCCCTGAGACACCGGATGGTGGACCAGAATCGCCTCGAAGCCGTACGGAAGTCATTTTCCATGGCCTCTCCGAACTCCTCCGAACTACCAACCGAGCCGCACACCGCTTGGACTGTTGGTACCCATCAGCTGCTTCCGGAGTCCCACAGGCCAAAAATACCCGGTAGGACTCCTTCTTCAGCCGCGACAGGCACCAACAACCTTGTGACCACAGCTCTGGTAAGCTGCCTCAGCAATGGAGGCACGGGACATGGCCCACTCGGACTCAATGTCCTTCACCTCATAAGCACAGACAACAGTCATAACCCTTCCCCCCCACCCGTAGGCGGAGGGAGGCAATCCTCTCGTTTACCGGGGTGAACCCCAATGTACAGGCACCGAGATGGGGGCAACAAGTAGACCCCAGAGCCAGAGCCGTGCGTCGAGGTGAGCCCGACTATTTCTAGCCGGAACCTCTCTACCTCGCACACCGACTCAGGCTCCGTGGAAACGTGGTTCCCCCTCCGATGGGCTCATCACCAGTGGGAGGGGCCAAAGGGGTCGGTTGCAATGTGGCATGGGTGGCGGCCGAAGGCGGGACCTTGGCGGTCTGATCATAGGCTCCAGAAGCTGGCTCTTGGGAAAAATATTAATCATTTCCTCAAATGATCTTCACTTGCTGGCTTACTTTCACAACTGATTACATTAAATAAAGATTGCTTGTGAAACTCAAGTCCCAGAGCTTGGTGAGTGGTCTATGGTGAGTCTCCAGTCTAAGTCCAGTGAAAAGTCTTTGTTTTAAGTCTAAGTTGCAGATTTAAGTTCCCATCTGTAGGTTCTCGTGCAATGTGCATCATTGCTTATAGGAATTTTCCTCCTGCATATTATCATCCAAAATCATTTTCAAAAAGTGTTCACTGACACTGTTTCTGTTTGGATGTTCATTAGCACATTTTATAATTTTGCTTTCTAATACTCAGAGAACCAAGGGTGGAGACAAATTAGAGATGGATTAAAAGGAAAAGTTCATGTTCAACATGCTAATATCAATTTGTAGTCTCCTCTGTTTCAGCTCATTTGACTGCAGGAAAGAGGAGGGGGAAAAGGAGGCAAGTAGTAAGATAGGAAAAGCCATTATATGAAGGCAGAAAAGTTGCCTCATCACATTAAGGAAAGAGCTGCTTTTAGCTCAGATACTTGTGTGAATAAAAATACTTAACTCAGGTAATCAGTGAAACGAAACAGGTGGGCTAGACCTTATGTCTGCTCGCAAACATTTGGTGCCCTGCTGAGATATCCACAGCAAAGGAATGATGGACTGACATCATGGCAGTTACTGCACTGCAAACCTCATTAGTGGGGGCTGAATAACGACATTTGATTGCAGTAGAATGTTTTAAAGAATGAAAAGACAACCTCTTAACTTTTAAATTTCACTTCTTCTTCTTATTCTTATTTAAGTCGTAATAAAAATAGTGAAATCATGAAGGTATCTGTAAATGCTCAGTAAAACACAAGGGATACAATCCCACAAAACAGTGAGAGGGATGTCCTTATATCCCCCCAGTAATGAGAATGTGTACTGGGCAGTCAGTGTGCTACAGTGAGGGACAAGTGAAAAAGTTCCTAGTTGTTGTTTTATTGGTGACATATGAATTTTGTAAGCCAAGTGACTATTTTTTACAGGTCAATAAAACTTGAATTTATACCAATGCATAAAACACTACTATTTTAACAGAGCCCTGTGGCATCTTTGAGAGTTGCACAAGGTTGTTGTTTGTAATCTTAAGCACTGACTGCAGCAATATAACACACCGAGACCAAAGTGTCTCATAGCATTCTGATGTTTTTACTGTGAACAAATAAGAGTTCTCACAACTGTACTGGGCTGGAAAGTTGTTGCACTTTAAATTCGCCACATGTCACTTGAAGTCTGGTTTTAGATAGCTCTTTTTTCCACATTTTTTTTGTGATTCACTATATTTTTTTCACTTTCTTTTTGCTTCATGTTAAACAAGTTTAGGCCAAAGACTGCATACAATTTTTTTCAGAGATTTTACATACATGTATAACTAGCTGTAATGTAATATGTACTTATACTGTAGGTATACTAACTTATCAGCTTCTCTTCTCTGCGTGGCCTCCTACAACGTACCACAACAAAAACAAGATTGCAACCAAAACTAAATAATATAAAAAAATTAAAAATGTTTCATTATTCATTGGATTTAGCATCAATTGGAGAATGCCAGAATGACTGCTTAACTAAGCCTATTAATAAAAAGGAGTTGGGAGTTGAGAACAAAAAAATTAAAAACCAACACAACACCTGGTACAGACAGTCTGCCAGCTGAGTGGCAAAAGGCATCTGAAGAAGAATTGTCTCCAGTATCATTACAGGCATTAAATTGGACACTAGTGAAAATGACAACATCATCATCGTGGTCTGAAGCAGTTATATCAGTTGATGCAATTCATATAGACCTATATCAGTTCTGAACCAAGACTATAATTTATATGCATCTATGTTGTCTAACATGCTGAATTAATTTGTCTCAGAGTTGATTGGCAAAGATAAAGCCTGAAATGATTTTCTTTTTCTGAAGGTTCAATTTATAGTATAAATACAATATATTCAACACCTACTGCGAGAGTCAAGAAAAAGTAATGATTAACAGACCAGACAAAGCTGGAGAGATCCTCTCAACAGGGCTGTTGACTCTCCCCAGCTCTTTTGCCCTATAGAGCAGCTTGCCCAGGCAATAAGTGAAAGTAATAATATCCTAAGTATTTTAATTGATTCAAGAGAATATAAAATAGTGATATATGCAGATGATGTGCTTATATATACAGGGGTTGGACAATGAAACTGAAACACCTGGTTTTAGACCACAATAATTTATTAGTATGGTGTAGGGCCTCCTTTTGCGGCCAATACAGCGTCAATTCGTCTTGGGAATGACATATACAAGTCCTGCACAGTGGTCCAGAGGATTTTAAGCCATTCTTCTTGCAGGATAGTGGCCAGGTCACTACGTGATACTGGTGGAGGAAAACGTTTCCTGACTCGCTCCTCCAAAACACCCCAAGTGGCTCAATAATATTTAGATCTGGTGACTGTGCAGGCCATGGGAGATGTTCAACTTCACTTTCATGTTCATCAAACCAATCTTTCACCAGTCTTGCTGTGTGTATTGGTGCATTGTCATCCTGATACACGGCACTGCCTTCAGGATACAATGTTTGAACCATTGGATGCACATGGTCCTCAACAATGGTTCGGTAGTCCTTGGCAGTGACACGCCCATCTAGCACAAGTATTGGGCCAAGGGAATGCCATGATATGGCAGCCCAAACCATCACTGATCCACCCCCATGCTTCACTCTGGGCATTCAACAGTCTGGGTGGTACGCTTCTTTGGGGCTTCTCCACACCGTAACTCTCCCGGATGTGGGGAAAACAGTAAAGGTGGACTCATCAGAGAACAATACATGTTTCACATTGTCCACAGCCCAAGATTTGCGCTCCTTGCACCATTGAAACCGACGTTTGGCATTGGCATGAGTGACCAAAGGTTTGGCTATAGCAGCCCGGCCGTGTATATGGACCCTGTGGAGCTCCCGACGGACAGTTCTGGTGGAAACAGGAGAGTTGAGGTGCACATTTAATTCTGTCGTGATTTGGGCAGCCGTGGTTTTATGTTTTTTGGATACAATCCGGGTTAGCACCCGAACATCCCTTTCAGACAGCTTCCTCTTGCGTCCACAGTTAATCCTGTTGGATGTGGTTCGTCCTTCTTGGTGGTATGCTGACATTATCCTGGATACCGTGGCTCTTGATACATCACAAAGACTTGCTGTCTTGGTCACAGATGCGCCAGCAAGACATGCACCAGCAGTTTGTCCTCTTTTGAACTCTGGTATGTCACCCATAACGTTGTGTGCATTTCAATATTTTGAGCAAAACTGTGCTCTTACCCTGCTAATTGAACCTTCACATTCTGCTCTTACTGGTGCAATGTGCAATCAATGAAGACTGGCTACCAGGCTGGTCCAATTTAGCCATGAAACCTCCCACACTAAAATGACAGGTGTTTCAGTTTCATTGTCCAACCCCTGTATCTCTCCAACTCAGTGCTATCCATCCAGGCCCTTCTAGAGTTGCGAATTATAAGTAGAATAAAAATTGTGTTTTAACTCGTACTCATACTCGTCGTCTTCTGCTTTATCCGGGACCGGGTCGCGGGGGCAGCAGACTCAGCAGAGACACCCTGAGGTCCCTCTCCCCAGACACCTCCTCTAGCTCTTCCGGGAGGAGCCCAAGGCATTCCCAGGACAGCCGAGAGACATAGTCGCTCCAGCGTGTCCTGGGCCGTCCCCTGGGCCTCCTCCCGGTGGGACGTGCCTGGAACACCTCCCGAGGAAGGCGTCCAGGAGGCATCCGGTATAGATGGCCGAGCCACCTCAACTGGCTCCTCTCGATGTGGAGGAGCAGCGGCTCTACTCCGAGCCCCTCCCGAATGGCCGAGCTCCTCACCCTATCTCTAAGGGAGTGCCCGGCCACCCTACGGAGGAAGCTCATTTCAGCCGCTTGTATCCGGGATCTCATTCTTTCGGTCATGACCCAAAGTTCATGGCCATAGGTGAGGGTAGGAACGTAGACGGACCGGTAAATCGAGAGCTTCGCTTTTCGGCTCAGCTCTCTCTTCACCATTACGGACCGGCACAGTGCCCCCATTATTGCGGCAGCCGCACCAATCCGTCAGTCGATCTCCCGCTCCATTCATCCCTCACTCGTGAACAAGACCCCAAGATACTTAAACTCCTTCACTTGAGGCAGGAACTCCCCTCCAACCTGAAGAGGAATAGCCACCCTTTTCCGGTCGAGTACCATGGCCTCTGACCTGGAGGAGCTGATCTTCATCCCAGCCGCTTCACACTCGGCTGCGAACCGCCCCAGCGCATGCTGTAGGTCTTGGCTAGAGGGGGCAAGCAGGACCACGTCATCTGCAAAAAGAAGAGACGAAATCCACTGGTCCACAAACCAGACCCCCTCCGGCCCTTGGCTGCGTCTAGAAATCCTGTCCATAAAAGTTATGAAAAGGACCGGTGATAAAGGGCAGCCCTGCTGGAGTCCAACATGCACCTGTAACAGGTCCAACTTAGTGCCGGCAATGCGGACCAAACTCCTGCTCCGCTCGTACAGGGACCGGATGGCCCCTAATAAACGGCCCCTGATTCCATACTCCTGGAGCACCCCCCACAAGGCATCACGAGGGACACAGTCGAATGCTTTCTCCAGGTCCACAAAACACATGTGAACCGGTTGGGCAAACTCCCATGAACCCTCGAGTACCCTGTAGAGGGTATAGAGCTGGTCCAGTGTTCCACGGCCGGGACGAAAACCACACTGCTCCTTCTGAAGCCGAGGTTCGACTATCGGCCGGACTCTCCTCCCCAATACCCTGGCGTAGGCCTTACCAGGGAGGCTGTGGAGTGTGATCCCCCTGTAGTTGGAACACACCCTCCGGTCCCCCTTCTTATGAAGAGGGACCACCACCCTAGTCTGCCAGTCCAGAGGCACTGTCCCCGACCGCCACGCAATGTTGAAGAGCCGTGTCAACCATGACAGCCCCACAACATCCAGAGATTTGAGGTACTCAGGGCGGATCTCATCCACCCCTGAAGCCTTGCCACCGCGGAGCTTTTTAACCACCTCAGTGACTTCACCCTGGTTGATGAAAGAGTCCAACCCCGAGTCCCCAGCCTCTGTTTCCACCAGGGAATGCGTGATGGTAGGATTGAGGAGATCCTCGAAGTACTACTTCCACCGCCCGATAATGTCCCCAGTCGAGGTCCGCAGCCTCCCAGCCCCACCATAAACAGTATTGGCGAAGCACTGCTTCTCCCTCCTGAGGTGCCAGACGGTTTGCCAGAATCGCTTCGAGGCCAACCGGTAGTCCTTCTCCATGGCCTCACCAAACTCCTCCCAGGCCCGAGTTTTTGCCTCTGCCACAGCCCGGGCCGCAGCACGCTTGGCCTCACGGTACCCGTCAGCCGCCTCAGGAGTCCCACAAGCCAACCACAGCCGATAGGACTCCTTATTCAGCTTGACAGCATACCTTACTGCTGGTGTCCACCACCGGGTTCTGGGATTGCCGCCGCGACAGGCACCGCAGACCTTACGGCCGCAGCTACGGGCAGCCGCTTCGACAATAGATGCGGAGAACATGGTCCACTCGGATTCTATGTCTCCAACATCCCCCGGAATCTGGCCGAAGCTCACCCGGAGGTGGGAGTTGAATACATCCCTGGCCGAGGGCTCCACCAAGCGTTCCCAGCAGACCCTCACAGCAGACCCTCACTATGCGCTTGGGCCTGCCAAGTCTGTCTGGCTTTCTCCTCCTCCAGCAGATCCAACTCACCATCAGGTGGTGATCAGTGGACAGCTCAGCCCCTCTCTTCACCCGAGTGTCCAAAAAATGCGGCTGAAGGTCTGATGATACGACAACAAAGTCGATCATTGACCTCCTGCCTAGGGTGTCCTGGTGCCAAGTGCACTGATGGACATCCTTATGCTTAAACATGGTGTTCATTATGGACAATCCATAATGCACAGAAGTCCAATCACAAAACACCACTCGGATTCAGATCGGGGAGGCCATTCCTCCCGATCACGCCTCTCCAGGTGTCACTGTCGTTTCCCACGTGGGCGTTGAAGTCCCCCAGCAGAATAATGGAGTCCCTGGGAGGGGCACTATCCAGCACCTCCGACAGGGACACCAAGAAGGCCGGGTACTCCGCACTACCGCTCGGCCCGCAGGCTGAAACGACAGTCAGAGACCTATCCCCAACCCGAAGGTGCAGGGATGCGACCCTCTCATCCACTGGGGTAAACCCCAACATGATATGGCTGAGCTGGGGGGCAACAAGCAGCCGCCACCCCAGCCCGCCGCCTCTCCAGAGTAGAAGAGAGTCCAGCCCTCTCGAGGAGATGGGTTCCAGGGCCCACGCTCTTTTTTTCTAGTCGATATCTCTCGACCTCTCACACAAGCTGAGGCTCCTTCCCCCCCAGCGAAGTAACATTCCACTTCCTAGAGCCAGCCTAAGCATCCGGGGATCGGACCGCCGAGGTCTCCACCTTCGTCCGCCACCCAATCCTCTTTGCACCGGTCCCTCACGGTTCCCCCTGCAGGTGGTGGGCCCACTGGAGCATGGCCTCGCGTCTCTCGTTCGGGCTTGGCCCGGCCAGGTCCCGCGAGGAGCAACCCGGCCACCAGGCGCTCTCCGGCGAGTCCCGACCCCAGACCTGGCTCCAGGGTGGGACCCCGGCTCCGCCGTACCGGGCGACGTCACGTGCCTCGATATTCAGGTCCTCATGAAGGATTCTTGACTTGCTCTATGTCTGACCCATCACCTAGAGCCTGTTTGCCATGGGAGACCCTATGAGGGGCATTTAAGCCCCAGACAACATAGCCTCTAGGATCATTTGAGCACTTAAACCCCTCCACCACGTTAAGGTGGCAGTTCAAGGAGGGGAGTGGCAGTTCAAGGAGGGTGTTTTAACTATTGTTCTTTAACAAGACAAAATCTGTATTGAGTGGTCCAAAAAAAAACTAATCAGATGTGTGGGTGACACACTTTCCAAATGACCTGTACATACAGTATATATCTATATATATATAGATATATATATATCTATATATATCTATATATATACAAAGGAAAAGGGGGTTATCACTGCCAAATCTGAATGATTATTACCTTGCAGCTTAACTTTAAACAGTAATACAGTGGTGTGATGTTGCTTGTGAGGCTAGATTGAAAGAAATAGAGAGCATGTGTGGAAATATTCCTATACAAACTTTGATTAGGAATCAGAAACTTACAGCACCCTGTCAAAAACACTAAAATATGTTGGTACCTTTTACACTATTGACCTGCTTTGAAGTTGTGAGATAACTGAGTCAAAGGCAGGCCATCTGATAACTTATATGTGGCTGCTCAAACTTAGAGTTTGTACCTAACCAAATTGACTTAAGTTTTATTTTATTTATTTAAATATATTTAAATAAATAATCTTTATTTTATGTACATTTATATAAAGTGAAAGCTGTATATAACAAGATACTGGAATAGAGTACTTTACCGAGCTTCACTGCAAAAGAAATATGATTTATTTTATTTTAGATATTTACAATTACGACAGTATAATTTTTCGAACACATAGAAAATTTGTATTCCAGAGCCCAACAAGATAATTCAACTAGTCTCTTAAACTTACTCTAAGCGATGTAGAGCTACTTCTAAGCGATGTAGAGCTATTTCTAAGCTCTATCGGGGCTTGTTCAATGGCAAAGGAATCTCAACAGATTATGTTAAAGAAAAAAGAATTAAATACTGTAATATGTATACAATAGGGCAATGTGTGTGAGTCTGCCACCTAGCCTCCTCCTCAATTTACTGGCAAGAGTTCAGTTGGAAAAATCTGGAGCGGTTTTGTATAGTGCCACTTATATGGTATAGTTTTATGGAAGCTCTAATGCATCTATATGCTGGAGGGGTTGTGGGGACACGGAGACAAACTCCACCCACATTTTTTTCCTGTATAGAAATCCAATCTTTTTGGAAGGATGTTGGGGAAAAAATAGAACTGAGTTTGGGTTTTAAATTATGTTAGTAGTGGTTCTTGATGGATTGAAGACCATTGATCAATACTTAATAAAAGCTTAGTGCTTCAGCCAAACAGGTTTTCACTCGAAAATGGCTACAATTTGACCCACCAATGGTGGAGGACTGGTTAGAAATGGTTGAGGAAACCCACAAAATGGAAAGGTTAACATTTATAGACTGCAGACTGAAATTTACAAGATGGAACAAATGGATGTGTAATTGTAATTTCTTGATCACAATTAGTGTGGTTTGCCTCATAGACCTGTGAAATGATGTACGCTGCTCGAATAATTATATAGGTGGAAATTTAACTACTATTTTATACCTGTAATTTTGATGATCATTAACATTAGAGTGTCACTGTTGCTGATATTTTAGTAGATATGAACACCTTTTCTCATAAGCCTTTTAACTTTTGATTTTACCTCTTCTTTCAGATTGAAATGTTTGTTATATCTTATTTAGGTGAGACATCATGGCAGTTACTGCACTGCAAACCTCATTAGTGGGGGCTGAATAACGACATTTGATTGCAGTAGAATGATTTAAAGAGTGAAAAGACAACCTTTTAACTTTTAAATTTCACTTCTTCTTCTTAATCTTATAGTCAGAATAAAAAAAGTGACTTCATGAAGGTATCCATAAATGCTCAGTAAAACACAAGCGATACAATCCCACAAAACAGTAAGAGGGATGTCCTTCAGGTTATATCCCCCCAGTATTGAGAATGTGTACTAGGCGAGAATGTGTAGGGGAGGTGGGAAAAGTTTTTATTTGTTGTTTTATTTGTGATATATGAATTTTGTAAGCCAAGTGACTATTTTTTACAGGTCAATAAAACTTGAATTTATCCCAATGAAACACTGCTATTTTAACAGAGCCCTGTGGTGTCTTTGAGAGTTGCACAAGGTTGTTTGTAATCTTATGCACCAACTGCAGCAATATTGTTTGTGCTCTGTTCTGTATGAAAAAAATTATAAATAACTAATAAAAACAGTCAAAAAAGAAGTACAAGTTTATGTGTACATGGTTGAATTTATTGTTAATTTTCTCTAACCACACCTACATTAAATTATAAAAACATGTATAAATATACTCATATACCTTACTAATATTTTGTGGAATGCCCTGTAGCCATTTACAAGGTCTTACCATAATGCTGGTTAAATATTTGGCCAGTCATCATATCAAAAATGGTAGAGCTCTCCTAAATTGGTTGATTTCCCAATGTTAACACACCTTTTAAGCATAATCCACAAATGTTTAGCAGGGTTGAGGTCAGGGACATTCGAGAAGCTTAACATTAGTCTACTTCATCCATTCCAAAACAAGATTTGATGTGTGTTTGAGATATGGTCCATTTAGAACATCCAGCTAAATCCCAGTTATAACTAATCTGAACCAAACTGTCCCACTAGCTGAAATGAAAGGGGTTATGATTTACACTGTTCAGAAGAAAGTAAAAAACCACCAAAGTTCAAGCTGATGTCAGATTATAGAATACCAGTGACTTTGTCCACAGTGAAGCCAGTATAAGCATCAGTGAAGACTGAGAAGGTGCCAACGAAGAACAGAGTGCTGCTCCAAAATCAACACCTTCAAAGAAGACTAAAATAATGAATGTTTAGGGTGGACAAACTGAGGTTTTTTTAAGCCAAAGGAAACTGCACCAACTGTCAGGCATTTTTCTGTTAGCATCACGGTGAGGGTCTGTTTTGGTGCCACTGGTACAGTGCACAAAGCGGATGCAATAATTGGACTTCCTCCAAAGGTGTCACAGTTAAATCAACAGCTAAACTATTGAATGTCATTTTTGTAGAAAAACAAGAAAGGGATCCCAAAAGCACATAAAAACTGGTTTTGGAATGCATATATATGGATAAATAAATATCCAGAATTGCCCTGATCTCAGTCCCTTATGAAAATGTATTGATTATTCTTAGAAAACTGTTCTATGCCAGGAAATCAACCACTTCAAGTACAGCTTACCAATTCAAATATAGAGTCCATATTATGCCAGAAAGTTGTTGATGGTTACCTGTGGTCAAGGTGCAGTTTTCAAAGGAAATTTATCCAAATATTAAAGAGAGTGTAGGCAGTGAGTTTGACCCTGTTTGTACACTATATCTAACCTTTATTTAATCCGGTAAGTAATTAAGAACAGATTCCAATTTACAATAACGACCTGGCGGGAAAGAAGAAACTAACCGGCAGATATGGCAGCATGTCATAACAACAATGTACAACTTAGCAATTTACCAGCAATAAGAATACTATTAAAATCATAAAAACAATACTGTGACCTACGAATAGATTTAAATTAAACACTAAACTTTTAGCTGAAATGTGCAGGTTTCAGACAACATATTCACTAAAATATATTCAAAAAGCTTTTTTTAAGCTTCTTCCAGTCTTTCTGCAGCATAATAAAAAGATTCTTCTCCAAATATTGGTTTAATTTTGGGAACATTGAGCATAAATAGGTGGGCGGAGTGTGTACTATAGGGAGACATGAAGCGTGTAACAAATTACAAAGATAGGGTGGAGTTAGATATATTGGACATTTGTATATAAACACATACCAATGGATTTAACTTCAGTTTTGTAAGGATGGCCACTTTACAGCAGAATACAGACAACAGAATCAGAATCAGAATCAGCTTTATTGCCAAGTTTGTACATACAAACAAGGAATTTGACTCCGGTACACTTTGCTCTTTGGTTTTTGTTTTTGCACTACAGAAATACATATCTACAATGTACAAATATACACATATATAAATAAATAAAAAAGGTGCATTTGCAACATCTGTATGCTGTTGTTTTGTACTCTATTGAATGTTCAACAGAGAAACAGCCTGGGGGAAGAAAACTGTCTCTGTGGCGGCTGGTTTTTAGTGAACAGCGCTCTGTAGCGTTGGCCTGAAGGCAGAACTCTAAAAAGTTTATGTGCAGGGTGTGTGGGGTCTGCAGAGATTTTAGCAGCTCTTTTCCTGACCCTTGACCTGTATAAGTCCTGGATGGAGGGAAGGTCAGCCCTGATGATTCTCTCTGCAGTCGGATTATTCGTGGCAGTCTGGACCTGTCCTGTTTTGTGGATGAACCAAACCACACTGAGATGGATGAAGACAGGACAGACTGAATGATGGCAGTGTAGAAGATGACCACCCAGCTCCTGTGGAAGGTTTACTTCTTGAGTTGCCTCAGGAAGTACAGTCTCTGCGGGGCCTTCTTTCGAACAGTGGTCTATGTGTGAAGCCCATCTCAGGTCCTCAGAGATGGTGGTTCCTAAGAACCTGAAGTGATCCACAGCCGACACGGTGTTTTTGAGGATGGTGAGGGGGGTGTATGGAGGTGGTGTTTTCCGAAAGTCCACCACCATCTCCACAGTCTTGAGTGGTTTATTTTCCAGGCAGTTCTGACTACACCAGTGTATCAGGCGGTCCACCTCCTGTCTGTATGCAGACTCATCACCGTTCTGGATCAGTCCAATGACAGTGGTGTCATCTGCAAACTTAAGGTGTTTCACGGACGAGTCCGCTGAGGTGGAGTCATTTGTGTACAGGGAGAAGAGGAGTGGGGATAGAACACACCCCTGGGGGGCACCAGTACTTATTGATCTGGTTCGGGAGAAGATGCTCCCCAGTCTCACCTGCTGCTGTCGGTCTGTCAGGAAACTGTTGATCCACTGACAGGTGGAGGCTGGGACGTTGAGCTGGGTGAGCTTTTGGTGGAGGTTGTCTGGTATGATAGTGTTGAAGGCCGAGCTGAAGTCTACAAACAGGATCCTGGCGTAGGTCCCTGGGCGGTCGAGGTGTTGCAGGATGAAGTGTAGACCTAAGTTAACAGCATCATCTGCCGACCGTTTGCTCGGTAAGCAAACCTGAAAGGGCGTCCAGTAGTGGGCCTGTGATGTCTTTCAGGTGCTTCAACACCAGCCGCTCAAAGGATTTCATGGCCACAGACGTCAGGGCTACAGGCCTGTAGTCATTTAATCCTAGGATGGTGGGTTTCTTGGGCACTGGGATGATGGTGGATTGTTTTGAAGCAGGAGGGGACCTCAAACATCCAGTGACTTGTTTAAGATCCGGGTGAAGATTGGAGCGAGTTGATGTGCACAGGGTTTCAGACATTGGTGGGAGACGTTATCAGGTCCTCCAGCTTTCTTTGTTTCATGCGCTGAAGAGCCTATTTTAAACATCCTCAAGAGATCTTTAGTGCAGGCAGAGGATCTGGAAGTAGGGGGTTGTTTGCTTTACTGGTCGAATTTTTTCCTGAATGGGATGTGGAGGAGTTGGTTTGAGGAGTGAATGGCTTCTTGTCATGTCTGCAGTAGAAGCCATTCAGACGGTTAGCCAGGCGAGGACTTTGTTCAGGAAGGGTGGTGGGGCTTCTATAGGCAGTCATGTTTCTCAGACCAGTCCATACAGCCGAAGTGTCACCAGTAGAAAGGCTGTTTTTCAGCTTCTCCCTGTAGCTTCTCTTGGCTGCTTTGATCTCCTTTGTAAGTCTGTTCCTGGCCTGCCTGTACCGCACCCAATCTCCACTGCTGTGAGCTTCTTCCTTGTCCCTGCGCAGATTCCTGAGGTGTGGAGTAAACCATGGCTTGTTGTTCCCAAAGGTGCAGAAGGTCTTGGTCTGCACACACATGTTCTCACAGAAACTGATGTATGATGTCACCACATCAGTTAGTTCGTTTAATCAGTGGCTGAGGTTTCAAAAACAGTCCAGTCTGTGCATTCAAAGCAGGCCTGTAGCATCTGCTTCGATTCCTCAGTCCACTTTCTAACAGTGTGAACCACGGGTTTGGAAGCTCTTAGTTTCTGTCTGTAAGTTGGGATGAGGTGGATAAGGCAATGATCCGAAAGTCCCAGAGCAGCCCTGGTAACAGCATGGTATGAGTCCTTAAAAGCTGTGTAACAGTGGTCCAGTGTGTTTTTGTCTCTGGTGGGACCCTTAATATGCTGTCTGTATTTTGGGAGCTCATTGGAGAGATCTGCGCTGTTAAAATCTCCCAGTATTATGATGAAAGAGTCGGAGGGTTTTTTCTCCACGTCTGTAATCAGCTCAGCAAGATGTATTTCCGAGGCAGAAGTGCAGCCATGCGGAGGAAAATATGAGCCGATTATTATGAACGAGGAAAACTCTCACGGTGAGTAAAACGGTTTACAGATTATGGAAAATGACTCCAGATCCGGACTACATTTTTTCCCCAGCACTTTTATGTCTCTGCACCAAGCTTCGTTTATATAAAAGCAGATTCCGCCTCCTCGCTTCTTCCCCGATAGCTCCGCGCTGCGATCCGCTCTGAACAGCTGGAAGTCCGGTATCAGCAGTGCGCGGTCCGGGATGTTGTCACTCAGCCATGTCTCGGTGAAGCAGAGAACCGCTGATCTGCGGAGGTCCGAGTTTTTACCGGTGAGAAGAAGTAGCTCGTCCATCTTGTTGCTTAGAGAGCGGACATTTGCCATTGACATTTGTATTGAAGGCAGTGGTGTGCGAAGTCCTCTTTTGCGTAGCTTTACCAGGGCGCCAGCTAGCTTTCCCCTCCGACGCCTCCGGCGCAGTATCCCGTAGAGCGCCGCCGCTCCGCTTGCCAGAAGCTCAGTGAACCTCGGATCAGTGAAGGATGGTGAAAAAAACCCAAAAGAGGACTCTCTGATGTTGAGAAGTTCCTCTCTACTGAATGAGACCACCGAATTGTGCCCCGAGACCACAGTACTGTGGCTCGAAAAACATATAAACACACAAACTACAAAAACAAAGAGATAGCGAAGCTCCGAGGCTGCCATCGTCGGCGCCATCTTGGTTGGTTACAGTGATGTGTATTAAAGGAAGGATTTTGTAGAATAGTGCATAACATCAAGATTCTGACGTGATGACTTAGGATCTAATTTGAATATGGTGTCACCATAGTCAAACATAGGAATATTACCAAAGGTATTCAATCGACCATCCAAATAATTGAATTCAGGTGTTTGAAACACTTCAATCACTGGTGTATAAAATCAAACTCTGGGCATGCACACCGCTTCTACAAACACGGGATAGATCATTCTCAGGAGCTCGACAGGATTTCACCTATGCCCACTTGGGAAATTCCCCTACTACTAAATATTCCACAGTGAACTCTTGGTAGTAATATGCCAAAGTGTAAGTGACTGGAAACAAGAGCAAGTAAGTCATAAAGTGGTATCACAGAACAGGATCAAACAGCAAATGGTGTGACCAACTTTCTGCAGAGTCAATGGCTACAAACTTCCAAACTATATTTTGGCCTTCATGTTCAAAATAGCCTAACCCTAACCCTAACCCTAACCCTAACCCATGCTCAAAATAAACTCAGTGTGTAGCGGTCTTCAAAGAATGGGATTCCATGGGCTACCAGCTGCATCCAAACCTTACTTCCCCTATTGTAATGGAAAATGTTGGATGCAGTGGTGCTATGCACGTCACCACTGGATTCTAAAACAATGAAGATATGTTCTCTAAAGTGATAATTCATGCCTCTCCGTCTGGCAATCCAGTGGACGAGTCTGGGTTTGGCACCTGCCAGACTGTTTTGAATCAAGTGCAACGTTCATTTCAATGGGAATTATGAAGTGGTACTGTTCCTCAGGAGTTAGGCTCTGGCCCTGGATTCAAGTGAAAGGAACTCCTAAGGCTTCACGAAAGCAAGGCATTTTGATTACTTTAATGCTCACAAAAGCTTTACACGAATATTTGGAAGTTTGTTAAATTATTCCTCCCTGAAAACAGGACAGTTAAAAAGCATCAGTAAAACCTAAGATATATCAAGAGTATGCAGTCACTATTGATGTTGTGCCCTACCTGGTTGTGATGTAATAAGCCAAAACTTAAGTTTAAGATATCGCCAGGCTTATCTTTGTATACAGCCATGAAAGGCATCAAGTTCTTAGAATTTTTGAGCATATTATGTGTAGAGAACTGTATATTTACAGATCAGGACCATCTACAGTGATTTCATGCAGTGATAATTCTTATTTTAAATTCAACTTCTAAACCTAAGACTTCTGCAATCACTTCTGATGTAACCGAGAAAAAAATAAAAATAAATGAATAAATAAATTCATGTTTCCTTTTATGATGAAGAAAAAAAAGCTACACATCTGAAGATGATGTAGATTAATGATGATTAAGATAATTGAGACAAAGATAGTTATGCGGATAAGGGGATATTTGGGATAATTGCTATTGCTCAGCTGGATTCCTTTGTCGGTGCAGATGTTAAAAGGGAAAATGCTGTCTGTGCCATTTGGTACTTTTTGGAATGTTAGATTATTCATGGTGAAGATTCATTGTCTTGAGGACTTTCCTTTGCCTTTAAAACATTAGCAATCCCCTCTCATTATAACTCTTCAGTTATTTTCAGGCATTGTCCTCTTGAAAAGCAAATTTCAAATTTCCCTTCTTTATCAGCTTGTCATGTCAGCAGTTTCAGATTATATTTTAATAGGATATGCAGATGCGTGTGCACAGGGTAAAGCAAAATCTGCTATTTGCTTATAATTGCATTTTTTCCTCCTACTGAAACGTTTGTGTGTGTGTGTGTGTGTGTGTGTGTGTGTGTTTAGAATCATTGTTTTATGAATATAATCTCTGTTCTGGGATCTCAACTATGTATGCAGATTCCATGCCAATTTGTTTCAAAGTCAGTCAAGATTTAATGGATTCCCTTTATTAGCTTCCAACAAATTGCCTTTTTAGCGGATAGAGTGTTTGCATAATTCATTAGCGAAAGAGCAGGCATTTATGAGTTCATTTAGTTTAGTTCTACTTGAGCTTAGCAACAATCATTGGGACAGAGAATGACTCATCACAAAGAATGATGAAGTGCTCTGTGTGAGATGAAAAACCATCTGACCTCTTTGTCTGTCGTCTTGCTGTCTTGATCGTTTAGGTGATTCAGCGCAGGGAGGATGGCTCGGTTAACTTCTTCAGGGGATGGGAGTCATACAGTGAAGGATTTGGCAAAATCACCGGAGAGCACTGGCTAGGTAAGTGGATCGCTTAGTGTTTTTGGCACCGTGTGAGAAACGCATATGTCCAGTGGGGCTTGTTAAGTAAAATCAAATGAAATCATAGAAGGTCAGCTTAGGTTGAATAGACTATACCCTAAGCTACTACAGCCAGCAGAAGGACAGCACTCAAAGCAGGAGGAAAAAAGAAAGTCAAACTGGGACCTCCAAAATTACACCTAAAATAAATAGACAGTAATTTAAACCTTTAAAGCTTTATCAGTAAATGAAATACTTCAGAAACTGCTTTAACTATGATGATACCCACTGAATATAGCCACTGTTTGGAACAACACATACATTTTCCCTTCATTGTTTTTTTTTTTTTTTTTATACAGTATGTCAAGCGCACCTCAGAAGGATTTTCCGTTTTAGTATTGCAGCATTTTAGTAATCATTAATAATTTTGCTGCTGCAACGATACATTTGTTCTAAAATTTGACAAGGAGAAACTGCCAACAGACGAATGTATTCAGCTGTGAAATTGTTACATTTTCTAAAGCCAAATTCCTTGGTTTTACACTTATAATGAAATGAATTAAAATATTTTTACACAGACGGGAATTGTATCCATTATTGTTATTTTCTGGCTCAGGTTCAGCATTGTACTTGGTGGCGAATAGGCATTATGTAATACATAGTTTATAAAAGCAGCTACAGGAACTTAGTCAAAAACAGGGAAACAGTACAGCTTGTTTTGCAATGTTTTGTTTTATACTGTATTTATCATTTTAAAACATGTGAATAGAATGAGACTTTAACATTACGTATTACCTGAATTTATTCTCATGCTCAAACATAAAAAATAATCTGAAAGGCTTAAAGGGTATAATGAAGTATACATCTTCATTAAAAGCTCTTTGTCATGAAATATCTTTTAAATAACACTGTTACTTATTCATGTAGCTCAAGATTGCAGTCTGAGACTAAATTATTAAGACCATGAGTTAATTTGGAATCTTATGGGGATGAAAATCAAGTAGGCATAGCTGACTAGGAATGGAGAAGTTTTTTGTTTTCAAAACTATTTTCTATCATACCCTCTAAACTGTTAACACATCTCAGTGCATTAAAAAGCAACAATGATACTTCCAAATCAATAAAATATATAAATATTGTTAATGCAAAGCTGCATATTGCCGAAATCTTCTTTAAAGATTAATTGCTTTAACTGATTTACTCAAAATGCTTTGATTGAATTACATAATAGACCCCGTTAAAATGCTAGGTTTTTGTGACGTAAAAACTATGATAAATAGGTTCAAAATAATTTGAAAATACTTTTATGAAAAACATACATATATAGAAGGAAAACATAAAAAAAATAGTCTGCATTAACCCTAAACCTTACACTAATACTTTGCTGAAGTACTGTTCTCAGCAATCAGTCTAGAGTTCACAGCTACTTTCAATTCTAGTGAATCTGATTAACTGTACATAAAGTTCAGCTGTCATAGCAGAATATTTTTGACATTTACTCGTTTTCATCTTTTGCCAAACATCATAGAAAATATAAAAAATACTACACTGAGAGTGGTTAAACATGCTACTAAGAAGCAGACAGGAGCACTTAATGAGCTGCTGGAATTTTCTGCTGGAAGTGGGGATAATGTTCTGCTTGTGAGAACAATCTCCTGTATTCTCTATATCTTTTCTTCCAAAGGAAACATCCAGGCCTATAAAATGTCTTGAAACGTTGTGTGAGAGTTTACTATGGTCAGATAAAACCAAACGTGAACGTTTTGGCCCCAGTTCCATAAGATGTTGTATATTTGGCAAAAAACACAGAACACAATACCTGCAGATACATAAGGTGGTGGCAGAATCATACCATGGGGTTACTCCCCTTAGTTCTGACTGGTTTCTGTCAAGGTGGATAAAGTTATGAATACCTTTAGTTTTAAGCAAGAAAACTAAAAGTAAAGAGGGATTTCATTCTTCATCACACTGAGTCCAAGTATCGTAATCATGAAAACAATGACTTCATGAGTGGAAATTTTAAATTTAATTTTGAACTTTTCTGTTTTTAAATGACAGTAGTTAGATCTTCTGATACATTTTTTTTGTTGTTTGCTTTATTTTTTTATTGTAATATGAAATTGTGGTATTGTACAAGCTTAGCAACAGCAACCTTCAGAACTTTCAACATAGGAGACCAATCTGCTCTCATGGAATCGATTAAAATATTTTTACACAGACAGGACTGCTTTTCTATACAATATAACTACATATAAAACCATATTTTGCTACAGAACACAGCTTTCTTTATTTATGGCTTTGTCCAACTGCAGATCACAAAAAATGTGGAAACATTTATTTCCAATGAGAATCTCTTGAAAGTTAGAACATAATCAAATGATGATAGCCTCTATTCAAGCACAGACTCTTTCAGTCCTGATCCTAGAATCTGTGGGCTGCTCCCACTCACCACATGCCACACATACTGTGACTGCTGTGTAATCCCTGGCTGACTGAAATTGTTATGCTGATAGCAAGTTGAAACTGATTAAATGCTTTCTTGTCATGACTCACTTAAAACAAAATTTTGAAACAATTTAGCCTATAAGCTTTATAAAGCTTCGTAATGTACTAAAGATTACTGGAGGAGAATTCACAGAAAAAAATAATGTGGTTGTAATCTACAACTTCATGTTTTTGCAAAAGTATTGTCCATTCAGAGACAATATCACAACTTTTCAATACCAATCTAAAATCAGCCACACACCAGCAGCATTGTTTTTCGATGAGATCTGGTTTGAGCAGTGGATTCTTAATGAGCAACTTTATCACTAACCTTATTCTCTCTTCATCTTTGTGGTTTTCACAAGTTCACACTGGCAGAATAATTAGAGTTTGAAAAAGCCTATTTCAGGACGGGCACACAGTGGTCATGGTCAGGGTCATGGAAATCATACAGCACAGCTGACATTCTTTCCCATTAGCTCTGTAGATTAAAGCTCTCTTTCATACATGCAATAAATTATTTTGACATAACACCATGGACATTAGTGTCTGTTGGTGGCTTGTCGATCAAAAGCCTATTATGTTTATTATGTATCATTTGCGCGTGGAACAGAGAGAAAAATTGGAAAAGTTAGAAAATAGGGTAGGACTGAAACTAAAACTCGAAATCTTTAATTTACAGAGACTACTACTACAACACACTCACAAGTAACTTATTCTGTTATGTGAAAAGATCCTAGTATATTAATGAACTCAAACTAAGAAATTGCACATTATCCCACTGTGGGCTAAGCTTTGTTACCACAAACTAGAAACAAAAACAACAATTTTGAGATGTTAACAGAGGGCCAGTTATTAAATAACAAAAACTAAATCAGAAAGTTGCCAGACAGTTTCTTGCAATAACCACCAGGTACTGAATTAGTATCGATGGCAGGGGGAAGCTTCAGGACAGCCCTGATGAACCCAAACGTGTGGTTAGGGTGAGCTTGAAATGTCTGGCGGTAGAACCTGTCTGACTGCTCTCTAATTCACACTTCTGGGAGAATTTCTGTTATTCCCCAATGGAGGTCGGGGACATGCCTGTCGCGGTGGCAACCAGAGAACCTGCTGGTGAACAGTAGTGGTAATGGAAGCTGTCAGGCTGAAGAAGAGGTCTTTAGGGGTTGTTGTCCAGCCTGAAGACTCTGGAGAATGCAATTCCATCAGTGTGGCAGAGGTCACTGCGGTAGTTAAAAAGCTCCCTGGTGGCAGGGAGCCAGGTGTGGATGAGATTCAGCCTGAGTTTTTGAACTCTCTGGACATTGTGGGGCTGTCATGGTTGACCAGCATCTTCAATGTTGCATGGAGGACTGGGATAACACTGTTGGCTTTTGTCTTGGCCTTGGAAAAGTGAACGAGATCTTTACCCTTGTGGAATTGCTAAAGATCACGGGAGTATGCTTCTCCAGTCTACATGTGCTTTGTGGATCTGGAGAACCCCTAAACCCATGTCCCCTGATGTACTTAGTTGTGGGTGCTGCGGGAGTATGGGGTATGTGAATGGCTTTTAAGTGCTATCCAATTCTTGTTTGCCCATAGCAACACCTGTATCCGCATTCTCAGCACAATCATTGTAAACCACTTATATACTCCATTTGCTTAAATAACCCATACCTTTATATTAGACAGAGAATTCTGGGTTTTTTGATTGTATGGATAGACTTGCAAAATAAATGGTAAATGAACTGAACTTATACAGCGCCTTTCCAGTCATAAAGACCACTCAAAGCGCTTTACACTAGAGCGACTTTCACCCCATTGCACTCACTAACGCTCACACATTCATAGGCAAGTAGGCAAGTTGAGGTTAAGTTCCTTGCCCAGGGGCACATTGACATATGGCAGGAGGAAGGTGGAATCAAACCCACAACCTTTCAATTGCAAGACGACTACTCTTCCTACTGAGCCACAGTCACCTCAAATACAGGGACTGCTCTTCCTTTTCTAAATCATTCAATGCCAGCACATCAACCAAATCTCATGTTTTGAAAGGGCAAAAATTACATAAACAAACATGCATGGAAAAATTTGCTGGTTACCTGATTGGCCTGTTTTACACCTGACCACGATGCGGTCAGCTGTTAGAAATGAAAAATTCAGTCTTTATTTTTGATCAGTGAATCAGTGTAACACACTTTGGAGTAGAATTTGTTTCTTTAAGAAGAAGATATTAGCTATTTTCAGAATCAGTGAGGTATTTAAAATGAACCCAGAGGAAGCACAAGGGCTGGTAAAGGCTTCTAAAGGAAACTAATTTCTACAGAGGCATGTTGGCTGTTCAACAGGTGTGTTTTTAGGGTCTCAAAACATTGGGGGCTTTAGCCTAAATCCAAAATACCTAGATTTCAATAAGAAAATTTATAGGTAATTTAAAATTAAAAAAATATAGGACATATTGTACCAGTTCTGTGTCTCGCCTGGTTTTAGACTGAATGTAAATTATTGTGAATCAAACAAAAAAAGTTTGCAATAATTTTACTTTTTATTTTTGTTAGAAGCTGAATGAAGGACAAGGAGAAACAGAGTTTAGGCCTGATGAAAAACCATTTTGCTGAAGCAAATAATGACACATTTTGAGGCATTTAGAAAAGAACTGACAAAAGTTTTTCTTAAACTCAGAGATGTTTACTTTGGGCCAGATAAATGTGCTTCTTTTGTCATCTATATAAATTACCTTTTTAAACATTATATTCTCATCAAAGTGTTCCACTCCTGAGACTCCATTGTCTTTATTCTTATATTTCAAAAAATGAAAGTGGTATAAAGTTGATTTTCCTAAATCTTAATCAAATAGTAAAATCCTAAAACACATTTATTTTATTATGCCAAGAGCTTTCGAAACATTTTATTAAAATTGTTCCTTCTTTTATGATCCTGTTCTCTTTTACCACCATCTTTTCAGGCCTTCATTCCACTTCTGAAGAAATTTGGCCTGCCAAAAATAATAAATGAAACATTTTTCAACCCAGTCTTTTGTTCTGCACTGAGCATGTGAGACATTATTGCAGTTCTTCCTATTAAACACTTTGAGAGGAAAGGGTGTTAAGTTGTGGTGTTTAAAATATAGCATAGAGCTTCATCCTGGACCTTATCAGTACTAATATTACAGTTATTAATAACTGTATACATATGCTATGTATGTCTCACCTTCAGTAAAACTGTAGGACCAGATATTTTCATATTATGATGCAAATCCCGCTAGAAGCTCACAGAGAAAGTTGCTACTGTTTTGTATCACAGCCAGATCATTTAACTTTACCTGTAGCTCAGGTGAAAGTTCCTCATGATGACCCTGATGATGCTCATTAGAGTAAACCTTCACCTCATGTCTTGCTGGGTGAATAAGTGATTAGATGTAACAATTAGCCCATTCCAAGTCAGCATTCAGGTTTTACCGCTATCTTCGTCTGGGTTATACCGCTCGGCGTCCACCTGTTCCTGAACACACACACCCACCAGGTTCCCACTCTTCGGTTGGCTCCGCGGTTGCTCTGAAATGAGCCCTGTTTGAGCCACTCAGTGTAACTTTTCAAGGAGGCAGGTCGACCAGGAGTAAACTGCTGTTCTGGACTTCTCCAGAATGGAGTCCGTCTCTTGCAGTGTGCGTAGTTTCGCATTAGCGGTGTGCGCAAATAACTATTTTTTTGTCTTCTCCTTTTAACTCGTCAGGTTAGGTGGAGTGGGGGTTGATTATATGGAACACAATTGAAAAAATCTGATTGTTTTTAAATAAAAATGTGAAGTCCAATACCATTTTGTGGCTGCATCTTTTTAAAAGCCCAGGTATAACTACGCGCCTGCTGTTCAATCATGAGATGTTCGCAAATACAAAGAAGCTGAACATAAAGCAAAGTTGCTATGCTTTTAAAGAGTCTCTTTTTATCTTTCAGGGAACATGCTAGACTGGAAGATGTTCGCAAAATTTTAGAAGCCTGACATTAAAATCCTCTGGTCCTAATATAGGTAATTAATGACTGTTCATGACAGACAGGCTGCTAAAGGCTTTTCTACAGCTACAACAAATTAATCACTAACTTAATGATCAATCACATGACAATAAACAAAGACACTGCTGTTGTTTATATTGAATTAGTCTTGTGAAAGACAAAAATAATGTCTCAAAGTTAGCTATTTTGTAAAGTAGATTTTTTTCTAATTCTTTTTAGTTTATTCAGAGTTTTTATTTGTACAAATGCCTCTGTCTCATAACATGGAGGATTTTACTATATTTGTGGATTTTCGCTGATGCAGCGAGACAGCTTTGTAATCTCGAGCTTTTTTTAAGAAAATTGTTTTATTTTATGATGAATGTTTTAGCATTGAGACAGATTTTCCATTTATGCAGAAAGTATTTTAAAAGTATTTATTATTATCAGCTGGTAGAAGTAAAACAAAATTAGTGATCGAAAATAGGCTAAAAAAATAGTTAATCTCTAACAATACATATTTTACATTTTGCTATTAGTATTCAAGCAAAACTGTGTTAAGTCTCCAAATTTTCATTAAAGTCATGGTTAGAAAAGAAAAAAAAAAACATTTAGTTGGTGTGTTTTAATCCAAGGCTTTCTATGTGATGTTTTGTAGCCTACTTATATAATGTAAAAGTTTAAAATTTTTAAATCAGAATCCTAATAAAAGGGCTGTAATCTGACTACATTAGTTTTAAGTATGTTTTTCCATATGCATTCATCCAACACCCTCTTAAAACCTTGCAATTAAATGAGAAATAAAATACAGTGCCGATGTGTCATAAGAAAGAGTATATGAGCTAGGTTTTATTAAAAACATGGACACATGGAAGTTTTGACACAAAGGAGATCAAGAATATAAATTTTAAAACAAAAGCATAACGGATGCCACCACTTGGAAACTGATGGACCCTGAAAAAATAGGGGCTTCAAGGACATAAAAAGCAAAAGACCATCAGTAAGAGAAACACTTGTTTGAGGAAAACCAGTGAAATAATGAGTTTATGTTCTGGTTATGTACCAGACTTAGGTCCCCTTCACAACAGATTATACCTGCACTACAGTGTCCACAACCTCCATGACCTTTTTGAAAGTGGCTGGATCATGGAAAATTTGTGAAACTTCTTTCACCAAGAAAGCAATAAAGATGCTGCTGCTTTCTCAGTACTAACCAAATAGGGTTTTCTCTGCTGCTCTTCAGGGTATCTTCCACAAATATACTGCCACAGGTAGCATGTCTGCAGTAGGATGTTTTCTTAACCTTGTCACTATCTTCAGAATTTCTCTATTTGTATGGGCATTTTGGTGACGCCATCATCAGTTGCAGCCTTGCTGCAGAAGATACTCCATGAGAATGTAGGTGAATAAATATACTCCACAGAGCACTGCAAAACACTAAATGTGACATCATACCCTACATTTTAACCCAGAATATATTGGCAGGTTTATTTAGAAAGAATCATGCACAGAAAATAAAAAGAGCCTATACATTTTTCAGTAATCATTGTAAGCCGGTCACAAATGAGGTTTTGATATGTGTTTGACATAAGTCTGCAACTCATACGAAATTATATTATGAATCCTAGTAACTGCTGATCATATTTTTCCCTCTTCTTGTCCACTGTCATTACTTTTTTACTTACTTGCTTTTTCATGTATTTACCTATTTACCTGCTTTATTTAACAACGAAAGTCAGAAAAAGATACAATTAAATCTGCCAGGGAGTCCTATTTAACATGATCATTAAAAACGTCATTCCAAAATAAACTACAAAAAACAATACAAATAACCAGTTTAAAAGCAAAAATATTCAAAAGATATAATAACTAATGATGCTTTATTCGTTTGACAATCTGGTACATTCTGTATTTGTACTTCCTGCCTGAAAAGTTTGCCACTTCCTTAATTCTCACAGCAACCATCACAGCAGAAATGTGAACGCATGATGTGTACACATATTTCCTGAGCCCTACTCTGTAGAGGAGCCCAGCAAATACAAAATTACATGTGCAGTAGCTCAATTGGCATTGAAAGCATGGCCTATTCATTAATACTATGCGATGTGTGTTGGAATAACTTATTTGGAGCACTGTCAGCTCACAATGTGTGATGTGATTGTAGCCTTGGCATAAGGTGATCAGTCCTTCTTCAGATTCTCTCCTGACCAAACCGGTGGCAAAATGCCCATGTGCTGCCATCATGATAATAAAACTACAACAACCTTCCTTAGGACGTTTGGTGAACGCTGAAAATGATCTCACGATCTTTCACATGAAATAGGTAGGCCACTGTGCTCCAGAAGATCTCAGCAGGAACTTCCATGACCATCCATGATCTGGCAGATTTCTAATGTCATAATGCTGTCTTAATCTGGCGGGAAGGGGGTCTCAGCTAACAACTGCTGGCACTATGTTTACAGTGTTGCAAAATTAGCAACATTACAATGTAACAGACTCAGGGGGTCAGGAAGCCACTGAAGGATCACAGGACCAGATAAAAAACCCTAAAAGCCAGGAATTGGCTGGTAGACTATTAGTCACATAGCACATGGTCTAAAAAAGACAATATGTCATGCTGATGAGATGGTCTAGGAATAGATCAGTTCTTTGAAAAGATCATCAGCTAAATTTTACATCTTACAGTCCAAAATTGCCATCTAACAGATTCTCTTACCTCACCAAGTTTTGTACACCTGTGTCATGGCAGCCTGCCACGTATGGATGTATGGAAGCATTTTCAAACAGGGTGCCACAACTGTTATCAGTGTCCCATGTTTCTTAAATCAAATGTCATTTAAATTCCCCTTATACCTTTACCTCCCCTCAACTGCATACAATTGGCTGAGACAGTAAAGGAGATTACATAAGACCAGTGTGCTTAATAAGACTTTTTAAAACCTGCCCAACCCCCAAAAAATACATGATGACAAACCAATAAAATAAAAATAAATAACAATAAACAGTGAAGCTAACACATACTCCTCTAGCATTAATAGTTGCCGTACATCATATTTTTACAACCTCAAAGTGGCACCTTTTTCTCTGCCTGTTTGCATCTGTCTTTTGATAAAAACCATGAACACATTTATAAATCAAACGTTTTAAAAGATTTTTTTTTTTTTACATAAAACAGGTGCTTCATTCATTACACATCTGTAAATCTTGGAGAATTATAAATCCATTCAACCTGATTCTTAAAAATTATTTTAACCATTTCAATTAAAAAGCAGATTCCAGATTCATACTTTAATCTTATTCTGCAAAGTGTTAACTCCACCACCTGTATGCTGTGTCCTTGGTGGATGTAGGCCTGCTTGTATAGTTTATAGCATTTGCGGAGTTTATATGAATTAATGGAGATCTAGGACTCTTTGCTGACCTGAGGCCATTACAGTATGTAGCCCATAATAAAAACATGTTTAAAGTGCCAGCTAGATGTCCCCGCGGTACGCTGTAGAAACTTGGTAGGAATGTCGAAGGCTCTGGGTTTAGCAGACAGAATTTAAATGAGCCAGCAGGCTACTTTGAACCTTTCAGAGTACCCTTGCTCATTCAGGTTGTGCTGTTGTCTCGTCAACCTGATCATCGATTACCCTTTGGGCAAAAAAGAAAAATGGATTTATGCCTGCCTGTAGCCTAGGCAGAAATTTATTGCAGTTACCTTCTACCTGACCATGATTGCCCACTTTCGCCATCACTTGTATTTGAAGGACAACACATTTCTCATTACCTTATTATTCTGTTCATATATATCTATATCTAGAATATAGATATATATATTATATATATCTATATATATATCTATATAGATATATATATATATATATATTTTATATATATCTACATATATCGATATATATATATATATATATATTATATATATATAAAATATTAAAATATATATATAAAATATTATTATATATATATATACAGGGGTTTTGGACAATGAAACTGAAACACCTGATTTTAGACCACAATAATTTATTAGTATGGTGTAGGGCCTCCTTTTGCGGCCAATACAGCGTCAATTCGTCTTGGGAATGACATATACAAGTCCTGCACAGTGGTCTTTTGAACTCTGGTATGTCACCCATAATCAGAATCAGAATCAGCTTTATTGCCAAGTTTGTACATACAAACAAGGAATTTGACTCCGGTACACCTTGCTCTTTGGTTTTTGTTTTTGCATTACAGAATATACATATTTACAATGTACAAATATACACATATATAAATAAATAAAAAGGTGCATTTGCAACATGTGTATGCTGTTGTTTTGTACTCTATTGAATGTTCAACAGAGAAACAGCCTGGGGGAAGAAACTATCTCTGTGGCGGCTGGTTTTAGTTAACAGCGCTCTGTAGCATCGGCCCGAAGGCAGAACTCTAAACAGTTTATGTGCAGGGTGTGTGGGGTCTGCAGAGATTTTAACAGCTCTTTTCCTGACCCTAGACCTGTATAAGTCCTGGATGGAGGGAAGGTCAGCCCTGATGATTCTCTCTGCAGTCCTGATTATTCGTTGCAGTCTGGACCTGTCCTGTTTTGTGGATGAACCAAACCACACTGAGATGGATGAAGACAGGACAGACTGAATGATGGCAGTGTAGAAGATGACCAGCAGCTCCTGTGGAAGATTGAACTTTTTGAGTTGCCTCAGGAAGTACAGTCTCTGCTGGGCCTTCTTTCGAACAGTGTCTATGTGTGAAGACCATCTCAGGTCCTCAGAGATGGTGGTTCCTAGGAACCTGAAGTGGTCCACAGCCGATAGAGTGTTGTTGAGGATGGTGAGGGGGGTGTATGGGGGTGGTGTTTTCCGAAAGTCCACCACCATCTCCACAGTCTTGAGTGGGTTTAGTTCCAATGTTGTGTGCATTTCAATATTTTGAGCAAAACTGTGCTCTTACCCTGCTAATTGAACCTTCACACTCTGCTCTTACTGGTGCAATGTGCAATCAATGAAGACTGGCTACCAGGCTGGTCCAATTTAGCCATGAAACCTCCCACACTAAAATGACAGGTGTTTCAGTTTCATTGTCCAACCCCTTATATATATATATAAGATCACTTTATGTCCAAAGCACTATGTGATTAGGTTGCTTATTTTGTCTTTCAAAGTGTGAATGCTGTTTCTGTTTTCAGAACACTTTTAAGGCAGAGGCAAGGAGGCCAAAGAGGCACTGGATTAATTGGTTATTAATCCGTTAAATGGAAATCAATTCTTATTACAGCACGGTTGTTACTCACATGGTGTCATACTCTGCCTTTCTGGTCGAGACACCGGCCTTTACATAGAATACTGAAGAGAGCCACGCATGGCGCTTTGTTCTGTCTCCCAGATGAGAGGTGTAAAACAGTCCAACTCAAACATGCTGGAAGAATCTAAGGACGTAGTGAATTTGAAACTCAGCAAAAACCTTTCTCTAAAACCTAGAAAGAATATCAACCAAAGCTGCAAGGAAAAAACCTACATATTGATCGCATCTGGATAATTAGGCAGTCTCACACCTCTCTTTATAGGTACTATAAATTTTCCCCCTTAACCACATAAGGAACTTGTCACTCGCTTGCAACACTTGCTGTAAGCGTGTAGTAATGTAATGACTGTTTAGATTTTTTTTGTTTTTTTCTTTTTGTCGTATCACTTACTCCACAAACTTTCTTCTTAGCGATCTTAAAGACTCCCCTTGTTGACTAGCCATATTTTTAGTCAATAGAAAGTTCATTTGGCTGGTAACTGAAAAACAACACTACTACTATACTGCCACTCATCCTAGCTGTATTTCTCCTAAGACTTTCTTGTTTAAGTGTATTTTCTGTCTAAAAAATAGAAATACATATGTGTTTCTCTGTAATACAGTTAGAAAGAATAATATGATTTCTGCGTGCTGCATAGCTAAATACAAAAACTGACAATGAATATACAGGGGTTGGACAATGAAACTGAAACACCTGGTTTTAGACCACAATAATTTATTTGTATGGTGTAGGGCCCCCTTTTGCGGCCAATACAGCGTCAATTCATCTTGGGAATGACATATACAAGTCCTGCACAGTGGTCAGAGGATTTTAAGCCCTTCTTCTTGCAGGATAGTGGCCAGGTCACTACGTGATACTGGTGGAGGAAAATGTTTCCTGACTCGCTCCTCCAAAACACCCCAAAGTGACTCAATAATATTTAGATCTGGTGACTGTGCAGGCCATGGGAGATGTTCAACCGCCTTCAGGATACAATGTTTGAACCATTGGATGCACATGGTCCTCAAGAATGGTTCAGTAGTCCTTGGCAGTGACGCGGCCATCTAGCACAAGTATTGGCCCAAGGGAATGCCATGATATGGCAGCCCAAACCATCACTGATCCACCCCCATGCTTCACTCTGGGCATGCAACAGTCTGGGTGGTACGCTTCTTTGGGGCTTCTCTACACCGTAACTCTCCCGGATGTGGGGAAAACAGTAAAGGTGGACTCATCAGAGAACAATACATGTTTCACATTGTCCACAGCCCAAGATTTTCGCTCCTTGCACCATTGAAACCGACGTTTGCCATTGGCATGAGTGACCAAAGGTTTGGCTATAGCAGCCCGGCCGTGTATATTGACCCTGTGGAGCTCCCGACGGACAGTTCTGGTGGAAACAGGAGAGCTGAGGTGCACCTTTAATTCTGCCGTGATTTGGGCAGCCGTGGTTTTATGTTTTTTGGATACAATCCGGGTTAGCACCCGAACATCCCTTTCAGACAGCTTCCTCTTGCGTCCACAGTTAATCCTGTTGGATGTGGTTGGTCCTTCTTGGTGGTATGCTGACATTACCCTGGATACCGTGGCTCTTGATACATCACAAAGACTTGCTGTCTTGGTCACAGATGCGCCAGCAAGACGTGCACCAACAATTTGTCCTCTTTTGAACTCTGGTATGTCACCCATAATGTTGTGTGCATTTCAATATTTTGAGCAAAACTTTGCTCTTATCCTGCTAATTGAACCTTCACGCTCTACTCTTACTGGTGCAATGTGCAATTAATGAAGACTGGCTACCAGGCTGGTCCAATTTAGCCATGAAACCTACCACACTAAAATGACAGGTGTTTCAGTTTCATTGTCCAACCCCTGTATGTTCCTATCACAAGAAAGCATAAGGCACTTTAAAGTGGGACACAGCACTTCTATTGTCACTTTGAAAGCTGTTAAATAGCAATTTGCCAAGGCTGATGTAGGCTTTACAACCTATAACATTGGTTTAATTTAGTCTGATTTAATCCCAAAGAGGGTAACCCAGTTTTCCAGGTGTCCTGTTAGAAAAGTATAATTGGTTTGTGGTAAGAGCTGCACCTAGGTGTTGCAGAAGAAGAAAACAGAGATATTTTCTATGTGAGTTGTATGTTGTTGTTTTTTTTTAATAAATGTTTCTCTCTGTGTGTTTCTAAATCACACTTTTAGTTTGTCACTGGTTTCTCATCCTTTGCAAGGGAATCTTTTATTAGGTGTCTTGTTCACTACTTGATGAAAAAAAAAAAAAACTCCTTGATTGCTTTTTTACCTAACGGAGTTGAAGAAATTCACTTAAACATATCTATTAGTTCTCCTGCAACAAATTAGATTTACGAAATAGTTAAACAAAGATTAATCATTATCCTGTACTATGTTTTTAATTCTGTTTTTTTTTTTTACTGTATTTATTCCAAGCAAAAGTATTTTGGCATTCAACAATCACAAACTGGGATGTTATTTAATAAACCAATATAAATCAGCTACAAATCTTTGGGTATGTCTCTTCCAAATTGGAACATTGTAAACCTGAATTTTTTGTTTATTCTTCCTTGCTCAATAACTCAGTCAGACTGGATAAATTGTGTCTGTGAACAGCAATGTCCAAGTCTTGATGCAGATTCTGAATTGGATTTAGTTCTGTTTAGGGTCATACCAGGTTTTGTCCTGTATTTAACTCCATTCATCTTCCTATCAACTCTTACCAGTTCATCTGTACTTGCATCCCCACTTCATGATGCCATCACCACTATGTTTCACATTGGGATTAGGTGTAAGATTCTCCCTGCCTATATAGCCATGCCTATTTTCTTTGTCGAAATAACGAACTGCCCATTGGTCAATGAGATGTTCAAAACTGAACATAGTGTTTTATAACCTAACAAAATTATCTCCACAACTTTATACCTGACTTGTCTGCTGTGCTTCTCCATGTTTTTCTGATGCAGTTTGTTAATTACTGGTTTCACAGAAACCATTAATTAACAAACAGCTTTTAGATTGAGATTAAATTATGCACAAGTGGACTCTATTTACTTATCTGGTGATTTGTGTAGGCAATTGGTGGCACTGAGTTTTATTTAAGGGTGTCAGAGTAAATCTATGGCACACTTTTAGATTCTATATTGTAAAATATTTTAAAAACCATTTTGATTTAACGTTTTGATTCAACTTCACAAAATCTTAAAAAGTGAATAGAGCTGTACAGAACCACGCTGAGTAGAAACAAGTGCAAAAAAGGGGCATTATTCATATTTCAAATTGTAGATTTTATTTCCTACTTTTATTCACTTGTACTTATACCTTTAAATTTACAGCTTTAAAATGTTTACTCTTTTGCATTATGGATTTTGTTTTGCATTTCCATTTCACGTCCAAGACAAGAATAATACCTAAACTGAAATTACATGTACTAACATTGAGATGTTTGCAGATTTCAGTGTTTGGACTGTAAACATTGAACATTGAGCGTGAACATTTGTGGTATTTGTACTTTGATCTTTGCTGTTTAGGAGCATCAGAAACAGGCATGACAAAAAACAGGACAGATATGCTTATACATCTTCTCAGAATCAGAATCAGTTTTTGCCAAGTTTGTACAAACAAGGAGTTTGACTCCGGTACGCTTTGTTCTCGGTGAGGATCTTTTTTTTAGGTATTTTTTATTTATTTATCTCTTTTATATATAATAGCGGAAATACAGAAAACGAGAGAGCAAAGCTCCAAGGCTGCCATCAGCTGCACCATCTTTGATGCGATCTAAAGCTTCATCAGTGCATAAACACATCTGATTAAGGTTGACTCAGTGCACATTCTAGTTTCACAAAGTGTATGTACTCTGTTATGTTTTCTCAGCTTTATATTCAAATTTAATTGAAATTATAGAAGATAAATGTGCTTTTATGTCACTGAAAGTAGGTGTGTTGATGTTATGATGTGATATAAAAGGTGTTGCTCCCATTTTCCGGCTATTTCCTTTAGCCTTTTTGTTTACAGAATGAGACATTTGCCTTTATTCAGGTTGTGTTTATAACTGTGAAGCTTTGTGGCACTTGGCTGCCCAGATTCAGAGCATGGAACAATCATGTTCTCATTATTTGCTTAGCAGAACAAACCTTTGCCAGGATCTGCACAAATCAACAATGTATACTAAGTTTCCCACAAGGGACAACACTGTATTGAAGGATGCTTAGCACTTTGTTCTCCATTAAGTTCCTTATCACTCCTACTCTTTCAGCCCCAAGACTATTTTAGGAATAAGGTGGGTTTACAGTCAAAAAGAGAAAACTTCATCACACAAAGGCTTAATATCCACAGAAAAGATGAATAAAAATAAATCTAGCCACATTGGGAGGGAAATTGCTCAAAAAGAAAAACAGAAATCATACCTATGACTGGCCCCCAGCCACTCCATGTGCAGCTTCCAATTTCAGCTGCCTTCCCCTGACTCTCCACGACAAAAAGCCCTAGGCCTGCAGTGACAAAGTGGCTGGTGTCTTCAAAAAGATCTTCTGTTTAGTGAAATTCTCTTATGCTTTAAATTGACTTTTGGAAGCCCTGGAATGCAACTGTGAGAAAGGGAAAAAAAGTGTTAAGATACATTCGTGGACATTGATGTCAATTCTGTGATAAATTAAAAGCAGTGTGTGGTGGTTTAGTATGGAGAATTCAAATTAACCACAAAGAAGACAATAATGCTTGAGGTGTAAATATAGCTCTGTCTCATTTACCTTTCATAATCAGAAATAAAGATAACATATTTATTTACTGAGCATTGCAAATGAGTTTAAACCACTTGACTTTTTTCACATTTGGTCAGCTTACAGCAACAAAGTTATGTTTTTGTGACTTTAATTAATCATTGGAAAATGAAATGAGTGTGGCCCAACTGCAACTATGCATGCCAAGAGCAGCAATAATCACATTGTTGAAAATAAAAGTTTACTAGATGTCATGTAGGGGAGACAGCAAACATGATGAGATGAACTTATCAAATGAGACCAATGTTAAACCTTTTGTTGTATATGGATAATGATGTGTGTGGCATATATACCCACGTTGAAGCATGGTGGTGACAGCATCTTGCTGTGGGGATGCCTTTCTGCAAAGACTAAAGATTGAGGCAGAGGTTCACCTTCCACTGGGACAATAACCCGAAACATACAACCTGAGCTACAATGGAATGGGTCAGATCAAAGCATATCTGAGAGTTAGAAAAGCTAGGTTAAAGTCTGGATAAAAATCAAATACAGAATATGTGACAAGACTTGACAGTTGCTGTTCATAGATACTTCCCATCCAATCTGTCATAACTTCAGCTATTTTGTAAAGAAAAACATGTAAAAGATTCAATCCTACATGTGGAAGGCTGGTAAAAACCTACCCTGGTGAAATGTAATTTTACAAAGCATTGAATTAGGGGAGGTGAATACAAATGAGTGTGTTAGATTTCTAAAATTAAAAAGTTGAAAACCATACCTTCTGTCCTTTGCACTTTGGTTGATCACATAAAATGCCAGTGACATACATTAAAGTTTGTGGTTGTAATTTAACAAAACTGAAATAAAATCAAAGCATATGATTTCCTTTGCAACTCACTGTCGAGTTTATTGTAGTACACCCTGAAAAATGCCAGGAACCAATGCAACAAACTATGAGAAATAGTACAGATATCAAAATAGCGGATTAAAGAACTGGATCCAGTCTGACCTCTGAACCAGTTTAATGCCGTTTGGAAATTGTATAGGTGCAAACATGACCTTTCTGACAACAATGAGTTATGCACTAATGTTGTTAGGAAAGTTTATGATTATTGAATACAGACTTAAAAGAATGTCAGGCAACACAGAGATGAGAGCTAAAGATAGCAACCAGCAGAGCCTGTCATGTCTTCAGACTTTGTGAAACTGATGATAAAAAGGAAAATTGCTGACTACAGTCTTATCTCAGCAGATAAATGCATCTGTTTTGATTTGATTCATTTCAAAGTAAGTCGAGTATGTCCATCAATATATTTTTTTTGTTTCTTTTGCGCAATGGAATTCTACAAGGCACTACTCAAGATCTACGGGGCACTCAAACTATGTCCTTCCCTGCCAGTGTTTTATAAATGCATGGTCTAGAAAGAATCAACAATAACACTAAGGCTGCATGCAGAGATCCATGTCCACCCCCTTCCTTAGCTCACACATAGTATTCTACCTGTGGATCATTAAAATTCATTAGCTCTTCTGCTCTTTTTCTAAATGTTCTCAACTTTGGGCACACAAGTTTAATCTCAAAACTTTACTCTTTCTACAACATCGTTCCTATGCACAGCGCTGGCTAGAATGAAAACGTTTGTAGTCAGATCAAGCTTTGTAAAGAGGAAAAGCAGAGAGTGTTCTTTTAGTGCCACTCTGAAAAGGTCATCTTTAATTATCAGTGTACATTTGAACTTTTTTCAGGCTGTAGTAATCCTACCTGCTTAAATGGGACAGCAAGACTTTCTTTCAGTTGCTCAGACAACTAACGTTTCCTAAATGATCTTCTGTTCAAACTAACTGCTCAGGCATTTTTTCTTTTAAAGTAGTTTTTTTATTTTATTTTAAGCAATATATATTTTCAAGTTTTAGTCCCTCTGTGGTGGTGTAGTAGGCTAAGTTCAAGTCTTTAATGTGAGGAACCCGGGTTTGGAACCCGGGTTTGAATCCCCGTTGCATCAGAAAGGGGTGTAAAAACTCTGCCAAATATGTGTGCAAGTTGTAATGACTTGCTGTGGATGCCCATGAATAAAGGAGCAGTCTAAAAGGACTTTTTATTATTTTATACATTTTCAAGTTCTTCTAGAGTTAGGCCTCTTTGATTTAAATTCTATATTTGTTTTGAGGGTCCAGCTCATGCTTGTGGGGCCAATTGCATCTAGAATTTTGTTGCATTGCAAGCTAGGCATGTTCATTTAACATAGTAAAACTCCATTTCGAAAGGTGGCACCAATAGCAAATTATACAAACTTGATATAACCTGGATGGATGTTTCACCTCAGGAGTGAGACAACTCTAACATCATCATGGAGGGAGAGTGTATTACCAGGAAAGCAGCTCTTGCTCCCAAATCCACACCTTCGAACACGAGTGACATATGCAGCTGCCCACATGGGCAAGGCACATGCCTACTGTTTATGTTGTCAGAGAAGAAAAAGGCTGAGCAATTTGACCACAAAGAATTTTGTTTGTGGAAATCCTGAGAACATCATACCAATGCTGAGCATGGTAGTGACAGCAATAATGGTGAGGGCCTGTTTCGCTGTTGGTAGTACTGGTGTGTTGTAGCCATATACAGATACTACGAATACCTCCAAATTCTTCAACTTTACTTTAAATCAAAATCGGGTTTATTTAAACATAGACACAATTAAGGTGTCAACAGAACACTAAATCCTAGCACACATCAAAAGCGGTACCTATTCATAATTTAAAGATTATTTTTAAAATCTGGTTTCATCTCAGGAACAAGACAATAATTCTACCAATTCTGTCAAGAATAGTGGTTAAATATCAGGCCACATGCCCAAAGCTTTTTCATGATAACAGAAAGTTAGTGGTTGAGGTGCAATTTCTCTTGCTACATTTATCCAAATATTACTGTGGATAAATGTAAATATTGAACCTATATGTATAATTTATAGAATGAGAGTAAATCCAAAATATAGTCATATATGTACACTTCTAGATCACTAAAGTTGTATGTTTGTTTTACTCTCAAAACAGAAATTAGAAGACCAAAACTTAGAGTGTAAACATCTTAGTGGCACTGTACATTCAGCTGACAAAACACAGCTGTCCCCAGGCACTTTTACCACTGTGTCAGGTGTGAGAGCTAAATGAGGATCCACTGCTAGCTAATTACCCAGAACCGCAGGACCAGTCAACTAGAAGGAAAGCAAAAACCTGTTTCAGAAGAAAAGAGAAAAAATACTTTCAACATAAACTGTGAGGAATACATTTATTTCTCTTAGCAAAAACAACCGATCATTCACACCAACCTGCCAAGACTTCTGAATCAGCTGTGCCAGGAAACACATTTCCAATTTTAGCAAGAACTGTCTTAACTGATAGCTTCTGGCAAATAATTCAGATTAACCGACTGAAGGGGACCAATATTACACTCCCACACTGTCTTTCTGCTGTATTTCTAAGATTTAATCTCCACTGGTGAAACGTATACCACAAAATCTCTGCCTTTACCCAAGAAGAAACTAATCCCTTTCACACATCACAGTAATGATTTCATGGGAAAGCTCACTGCACAATCTCACAGGGCAAACACAACACATGTGGCCATATGGATTGTTTTAATCTGAGACAACGTTGCTAATATAGTTACTCAGCTGTTTAATAGGCCAGCTGTGGAAGACATGAGCTGAGAATGAGCTGTATAAAATTCCCTTTAAAAAGGGATGCAGCCTTAGTCGGCTAAAGCAACAAATGAAGGAATTTGCTGCAGATTGCATCCCTGTTTTCTTTTACTGTTTTTGTCATCTACCATAACAAAAGATCCAAATCAAACTGAGAAAAGTTTCTCTTGAGAGCAGAAGTGATTAAGTGTTACAGTTACATGCCAGATACTGAAAATTGAGGCTTTATGTAACTGTTTCTGGTGTAGAGTTGGTTTCCAACAACAACAGCAGAAGAAGTAAGACATCTGTAAATACATGTGCCTCAATGCCGCAACAGTCCAGGCATGGCTTCATTGGTTCTGCAATGTTGGTTTGATCTTTAAAAGCTCAAATGTGTGCGGGATATTGCTGACAGATTTGTGATTTATGTTTATCAAGAGGAACCTGGGAGAGAGGCTCCTCAGTTACTGAATGGTTGTGTTAATAAGCTTTTTGCCTAATCTAAAAACCACACCTTTATACTTTAGGTCCAAAATGAGTTTAGTAAATCCCATGTTTATATTTGTGCTGGCAGGACAGAGAAGGTTTTTTAATGGCGTGTCTCCAAAACAACCAGGTGGCCTGCAGATAAAACCTAATGGTTGTCATGGAAGATTGGTGACCGCAAGAAGTTAGTTGTAGCCCTCCCACTGTGACCTTTGGAGATTTTTGTGTTTCCCTTTCTATCCTTATCTGTGTGTGGTGGCAAAATAAACATGGGTCTTAATCTATCTTACGGGCTAGTGGTTATAAAAGAAGGCCTTTGTGTCCTTTCATATTTGTAGTTAAGGCCACAATTAATCATTTCCCTGTCACATTTAGGTTTAAAGTAATATTTTAACATGTTTTTTTTTTTTCTAATTGAAAGTAAAATTACTCGACTGGAATCTGAGAGAGAATCTGTGGAGTGAGCTAAAGATTAGGGTAATGGCAAGGAGGCCTTCTAACCTCCAAGATGATGGAGCTCATCACCATAGATACATTTCCAAAATACCGCTGGAAATATGCAAAACACTGGTCAGAAATTATAAGGTTTGATTGGTGTAATTCCAAAGATTTTCCAATGATTATTGAGAATGCTATACATAACATACAGTAATAAATAGAAAGGGACTATCAGGGATGCTAACAATTGTGTCACTGGTGATTTTATTAAATAATTTCTCAACATGCGATTTTTTTTCACCACTGATGAAAATGTAATCAAGGTTAGACTTTTTAAATCTCAAATTTAATTTTTCGAATGTGAGATTTCAGTAAGGTAAGAAAAAAATTATTATTTTTAAAGATTTTAAAGTTATTTTTTTTCAGAAGTCTCCCTGTGTCTGTAGCTCAGACTAAAATAATTACTGTTAACCCTAAAATATTTTACCACATCCGACTACTTGTCTAGCTGGAAGCAGTTAGCATCCCACCTCTGACATTTTAGCACCACAAAATAAAATAAAGAGCCATGTCTCTGCTTTAACTATTCTCTAATGATTTTTGATCATCTGTAGTGATTGCAGTGCACATGAGGAAACGGTATAACAAGGCCCATGTTTCTTTGCTGCTCTGCCTGGAAGTGGTCATGTCTCCATCAAGTATCTTGTTGGAGTCTAATATTCCTAAGTTAACCGTCTCATAAAAAAAAAAAACACAGTCGTCACAGTAAGAGAACACAGAAAAACACAACCTTTTCTTCTTCTTTTCTGCTGTCTGTCACTAAAATTGCACAGAATTTCACTCAGTATTACAGTGTTAACCACTTTGCATGCTGCTCACCTTTAACAACTAGTGCTGTAATTGAACTCTCAGCCCACCCTGAGATTTCTAAGCTTGTGTGATTATAGGGAGATGAGCCACAAAGAACAGGGCATTTTCTGTGATTGTATAGAAGCGTACATCTATGAGAGAGTTAGAGGGAAGATGGAAAACAGGCAGCCGGGTGCTTATATTTTGGATGCTTGGTTGTTTGCATCAGTACTAAAAGAGGGACGGCCACATCAGTTCAAAAGGTCCGACTGGAAAGGAGAGGACATGAAGCAGCTAGAGTTGTTTACTAAGAGACAGTGGGACGGCACAAAGCAACAATAATTGAAAGTGAAATCCAGACCAACAATCTGACACACACATTAAACTTGGTAATTAACAAACACATTATGTAATTACCAAGAACGTTGTTATAAATTATTTATTTTTTTCCTTTTTTCCCTTTGTAATATTCCTCCTAAATGTTATCCTGTTTATGAGGTAGGATTTCTTCCTCTGGTTTTGTGAAAAATCACAGAGTCTGTGGCAATTAGCTCCCAGCTGGTGGAACTACTCGGAGCTCCAAGAAGCAGAGAAGCCACACACAGCAGGGGAGCTCATTCATCTTCAGTTTGGCGAGAACACGTTGCCCACAAACACACAGCAAACACAGCTGTACCATGGGACAAAGGCTATAGATGCAATGGCTCCAAAAAGGTTTTAAAAAGAGTGCTTCCTTTTGTTTTCTGTACAGTGCTTTCACTAACATTAAGATATAGGAGCCGATTTTCTGCTCTGCTGTGTTTATATATCACAAGACTGTGTTATTATAAAAATGTGTCAGTTCACAGCTGAGCACCTCATTGCAGCCATGCTTAAATATACTTGGTATCAGGCTTTTGTTTTAATACGATCGGAAGACATGATGCCTTAGGAAAATAATACTCCCACAAAAATCATAATTATGATCTCGTTACAAGCTCCGAGCTCCAACTTCAGTTTCAAATTAAACACAGCATGTTTTCTTGGGCGTTGTAAGTCTTCAACATAAAATGCTATGGTGATCACTTTCTGATTGTTTTTTGGGAATTAAACTACTATTAAGTAAATTACGTATTTAACTTAAGATAACAAATCTTCTTCTCTTCTATACATTTAGTTTTAAAAGTTTTTTTTATCCTGGTAACCAGATTGATTTTAAACCAGTAAAAAGGGCTACCTCATTGCCATAGGGTGAGGGCAGCATCATATTGTGTGAATGCTATTCTTTAGCCAGAACAGGGAAGCTAGTCAGAGTTCATGGAAAAATAAATGTAGGTAAATATAAAGGTCAACCCTTGAAAAATAAACAGTTTGAGGCTGCATAGGTTGATGCGTCCAGCAGATGACAATAAACTTACAGCAAGTGCTATAATGGAATATCTTCCATCAAAGTATTTTTATATGTTAGAGTGGCCCAGTCAAATTCCAGATGTCAAATTTAGAATCTGTTGCAAGACCTTTAAATTCATAGATCCATCCCATTGTAGCTACCGACAGAATAGAGAGCTCATTATCATGAGTCAGTCATATGTAAATGCACTATTTCTCTACACTGCATTGTGATTCTGTTAATATGTGCTATCATTACAAGAGAGATGTAGTTCATCTAATGATCACTAGATACTGCAAATTCCTCAAATAAAACTAGTTATATTTGCTGCATCAACCAGTTACACAAGAGGATGTTTTTCGGTGGAAGGTCTTGAAAGAAACAAAGAAACTAGCAATGCAGCCATTAAATACAGCCCTGTCCACATCTTTAACTTATGCATTATTCCATCTTTTTTCATTTCTTTCCCTCACACACCTATACATAAAGACATCGCTACACACATTTATCCACAGCCTGCCTCTATTATGGAGCGGTATTCTGAATCCCGTATTTACATTCTTGTCACCCACCGGGCAATTTGAAGAGGTCTGTGTCTACAAAGAGAGCACAAATCAAAGAACATCACAATTTCTATGAGGAGGATAGCTCATTTTGCCTGTCTTTCTTTATGTTTTTTTTTTTATTTTTTATTTTGTTGTCTGTGGACATTTTATTTCAATGCGAGTGAAAAAAGCCATATGAAGCTCCCACTGCAAGGAAAGGAAGGGCCCAGGGTTTAAATAAACATTTGATCAAACACATTGAAACTACTCACAAGGCTAAACCTTTTCTCCACCTTTACTTTGTGTGATGCCAAAAACCAAGATGGAACAGGAACTCAAACAACTGCAGCTATTTTTGCATCTATAGAGAGGTTTGTTTTGAAAAGAAGAGGAGTAAAAAAATTGCAGCAGATGTGACTTGACCCAATCACTCCCACTGCGGCATCTTCTCTCACCTTTACAGAAAGTGTGTATTTCTGATAGCAGCAAGGTCAAGGGTCAATGCCTTTTATCACTCACAGGTTAGCAGACAGAAGAGGATGGATTGCTGATCGATTGCACTCTGGGAGATTCATTATTCCCCCATTCAATAGATTGGTGAGGCCTCTGCCTCACTTAAAGGTGAGGCATTCAACTGCAGAGCTTGCCAATTTCCATACTCATACAGTTTGTGAAGGTATATTATGGACTGAAACATTAGGAGTGTTAGTCATAGAAAATTTTTAAAGGAAGGGAGTGCTAATGAGGACAGGAAAATTGATGAGCGGGACAAAAAAGAAACAGCTGACTGATTTAGCAAGGATTTGCTTGTGTTCACAGAAAGATAGAGGAAAATCTCAGAAATGCTGTGAGTAAGAAACAGATACATATAATACCTTGGAAAAATATTCATAACCCTAAATGTTCCCATATTTTTGTTATACTGTTACCATGAACTTGGATGTGCATTTCAATGTGATTTTATTAGAAAAATCACACAAAATAGTGGATAATTGTGAAGTGTGAAAATCATGCATGGTTGTAACATCCATCCATCCATCTTCTATAACCGCTTCTTCCATACATAGTCACGGGGGAGCTGGTGCCTATCTCCAGCGGTGTACGGGCGAGAGGCAGGATACACTCTGGACAGGTCGCCAGTCCATCGCAGGGCAAGACAGAGACAGAAAGGACAAACAACCAGGCACACACTCATTCACACCTACGGGCAATTGAGAGAGACAAATTATCCTAACAGTCGTGTTTTTGGAATGTGGGAGGAAGCCGGAGTACCCGGAGAGAACCCTTCCATGCAAACTCCATGCATGGAATTGAACCCAGGAACTTCTTGCTGCAAGGCAACAGTGCTACCAATTGTGCCACCGTGCAGCCCCTGGTTTAATACTTTTTACAAAAAAAAAATAAAATGTTTGAAACTTTGGCATGTATTTGTCTTACGGCCCTCTGACACAATAATTTGTGGAACCCCCTTTTGTATCAATTAGATCTGTCTCTTGAGGTACCTTTCTCCACCAGCTCTGCACTTCTGAAGAATAAAAAAATTGCCCATTCTGCACTGCAAAGTAGCTGAAGCTCTAACACATGAATATGCTAAAATCTAAACATTGTAGCACTGGTTGTTTAGGCCATTGTCGTGCTAGAACGTCCAAGTCCTAGGTATCCTCTAACAGGTTTTCTCTCCCCATTGTCTTGTTTTTAGCTTCTTCCAACTTCCCATTAACTCTGACCAGCTTCTCTGTCTCTACTGAAGAAAAGCACTCCCACAGCATCCTGGTACCAGCACCGTGTTTTCACCATGAAACGGTGTGTTTAGGGTGATGTGCAGTGTTGATGTTCAACAACACGTAGCGTTTTGCCATGTCTTTGTAAGTTTACAGTTAGGTCATACTCTTTATGTGTAATGGATTGTTCATTGCTTTGTAAGATGTTACCTAACCCGGCTTTAAGCTTCTCCACAACTTCATCCCTGACCTGTGTGGTGTGCTACATAATACTGTTTGTTCACTAATGTTCTCAAACAAGCCTCTGAAGCCTTCATGGAATGGCTGCATTTATACTAAGTTTTAATTACACACTAATGGACTCTATTTACAAATCAGGTGACTTCTGAAGGCAATCATTAATAGTGGTCTTCATTTATTGGTATCAATGTACAGAGGACTGAATACAAAGGCAAAACACACTTTTCAAATTTTATTTAGTTATTCTTGTTAGATTTTTATAGTATTCTTTTTATATCACTTAAGCACTGCTTTTTTGTTGGTTTATCCGATAAAATCTGCATAATATATATTGAAGTTTCTAGTTGTAACTTTAAAAAATAGTGAAATGTTCAAGGGGTATGATTACCTCTGCGTGTCACCATAAATGGAAACCTGAAATGAATGGCAGACTAATAAGAATCAATTTAAGAATTACTATTCCTTTATTCATAATTTAATAATGAAAATGTAAAAGACTAAATCTATAGAGGCTAGAGAGCATCAGGTGCGTAGTTAGACCTGGGCTTCCTGTTTTCTGAATTGCCTCGGACTTCTTGATAGTAGAAATTTAGAAGTATTAAAAAGATGCAGCCACAAAATGGTATCGGACTTCACATTTTTATTTAAAAACAATCAGAATTTTTCAATTGTCTTCCATATAATCACATCCCGCTCCACCTAACTTGACAATGAGTTAAAAGGAGAAGACAAAAAATAGTTATTTGCGCACTCGCAGTATCGCTAATGCGCAACTACGCGCACAGGTAGAGACGGACTCCATTCTGGAGAAGTCCAAAACAGCAGTTTACTCCTGGTCGACCTGCCTCCTTTATTACCTGAAAAGTTACACTGAGTGGCTCAAACAGGGCTCATTTCAGAGCAACCTCGGAGCCAACCGGAGAGTGGGAGCCTGGTGGGTGTGTGTCCAGGAACAGGTGGAAGCCAACCGGTATAACCCAGACGAAGATAGCGGTAAAACCTGAATGCTGACTCGGAATGGGCTAATTTTTTAAAGTTACAGCATAATCACTGATTCACCCACCTCGGGGGGGCAAGACACTCAGGGATTGGATTTTTCCCCTCTCAAAAGAAGGTTTTCTTTAAAAAGGGGGGGGGTCCGAGGGACGGAACCCCCCAAAAACACCGACCCACGGGTAACAAATCAAAGGGAACACATCTGAAAAAAAGGGTGAAAAAAAAAAAAAAAAAAAAAACCCAAGTAAGCAAAAACCTTCTTTTTTAGCTTCTACCCGGGAAATTTGGCATCATAATATGAAAATATTTTGGTCCTTTACTTTCGTCAAAAAAAAGGCCTTTTAATCCTAACGTACCTGAAACATTTAAAAAAGGTTTCCCTTCAGAAAACCTTTTTGGGAATCTCAATGGCCTGCACCGGGTCTTATAGTCTAGTTCAAACTTTGTAGACAGAAAAAATTTTGCTCAAAAAAAACCAGAAAATTTATCTCCGGGTTTCCAGTTAAGACGTCGTAGAAACCCAAAAGTAACCCCTCCCTCTTCTCTTTCATTTTCTTCTGTGCTGATTCTAAACAAAAAAGCTCTGGCTTTAAGATGCAGTATAATTTTAAAAAATAAATCATAACAATTAATCACAGGTTGGGCCATTGATAAATTTAAACCTATTTTTGTTTTTTCGTATTAAACCACATGAAATATTATATAAACTAAACTAATTGAACAAAGGATTAACATTTTTTACTGAAGGTGAGACATACAAACCCCATAGGGGTATCCATTTAAATTAATAACTGTAATTTTTAGTATTTGAAAAAAGGCCCCCGGGGGGAGGCCCCTTGCTATATTTTTAACACCACAATTTTAACCCCTTTTCCTCCCCCGTGTTTAGGAGTACGAACCGGCCAATTTTTCCTCACTTTGCCCTCAGGTGCAGAACAAAAGACTGTTTTTTTTAAAAATTTGTTTCTTTTTATTTTTTTTGGCAGGCCAAATTTCTTCAAGTGGGATGAAGGGCTGAAAAGTTTGTGGTAAAAGAAACGGGTTAAAAAAAGAAGGAACGTTTTTTAATTAAAATTTTTCGAAAGCTCTTGGCATAATAAATAAATGTGTTTTTAAAGGATTTTACCAATTGACTAAGTTTTAAAAAAAATCCCCCTTTTTTACCATTTCCCTTTTTTTTTGGAAAATAAAAGGGAATAAAGACAATGGAGCCTCAGGAAAGTGGAAAACATTTTGATGAGAATGAAACGTTTAAAAAAAGGTAATTTATTAGATGACAACTGAACCCAAATTTATCTGGCCCCATAGAAAACTTCTCTGATTTTTAAGAAAAATTTTTTGTCAGCAAAAATTAAATTAAGTTCTTTTCAAAATACCTCAAATGGGGTCTTATTGCTTCACCAAAGGGGTTTTTTCATCAGGCCTAAAACTGTGGTTTTCTCCTTGTGCTTCATTCCCAAAAAAAATAAAAAGTAAAATTATTGAAAATTTTTTTGTTTGATTCACAATAATTTTTACATTCAGTCTAAAACCAGCCAGAGACACAAACGGGTCCCTTTTATTCCTATATTTTTTTTAAATTTTTAAAATTACCTATAAATTGTCTTATTGAAATCTAGGTATTTTGGATTTGGGCTAAAGCCCCCAATGTTTTGAGACCCTAAAAACGCCCCTGGAGAGCATGAATGCATACTGTACAAAAACCTAAATACATATGGAAAACCCAAAGCCTATGTATGTCCTGTCTCCCAGTCTTATATAAATGAGGACATAAAATATGCATAAATAACAATGTCAAGTCCATAAAGGTTGCTACTTTGCAGGACAGAGAATATCTCCAGAAAGGTCTGCTCAGTCTCCCCCCTGAACACTCTGGGGTTCCTGTTAAAAGGGTAAAAAATTTCCCTCATTATTCCCCACCTTTTCACCCCCCAGGGGCTTGGCCCCCATTTTTCCAAAAACCGGGTTTTCCTTTAAAGCCCCCTTTCCCTTTTTCCAATTCTACACGAAAAAACCCAATGTTTTTTTTTCCCCTACCTAAAAATTCAAAAGGCCCATACTAATTTCTTTAAATTTCCCCATTTTTTAATTTATAAAAAGGGGTAAAATTTTGAAAACTTGTCGTTTGACCTTGTTTAACACCCTATTAGTTTTTTTCCCCCCTAAGGTCCCGGGTTTTCCCCCTTGTTTGTTTGAATTCTTGGTTTTTTATTTCCCTTGGAAACTTAACATTTTTCTTTTAAACAAAAATATTAACCTTTTTTGCGTTTATCTTTTTTGTCTTATAGGTTTAGACCACTGACTTTTGGTATAATGATTTTGTTTTCCTTTCCCGCCCTTTTGGGGTTTCAACGGAAATTTCTTTTTGGGGGGTTTCCCTTTAAATCCTGAACCCCCCTATCCAAAAAAACGGTTTTTATTTGGGTATATAAACCACAACAACTGCCCAGAGTCGGCCAACCCAGGCATTTTGGGAACACACCTTTAAAATTTTTAATTCCTTGCCCCCCAAAAAGGGGGCCCAAAAATTTTAATAAAAGGGGTCTATTTGAAGGTTTCCCAAAACCAATGGTTTCCAAAATAAAATGGCCTGCGGATTGAAAGGGTTTTTAACTGAGCCTTGGGAATTAATGGAATCTTTTTTCCCTATCCCCTTTTCAAACATGAAGAGGAGAAAGTTAAATCCGTAGAAGAGGGAACCGCCCCTGCATTCACATGTGTTTTTGCTTTAGTAAATGTTTCTGTTTGGGGTCCTGATTTAAGGGGGGGGTTGTGGTGCTACATATTTTTCCCCTTTGTAGCCTTTTTAGTTACTCTGAAGGGCCCCCACATTTTTTCTTTCAAACAATTTCCTTTACAAATGTGTTTTTTTTTTCTCTTGCTCTCTAAAGAAGTTTGTCCTTTACTGTCAAAATGACATCCATACTCTTTTAATGCAGACACAATAAAAAATGACACCAAAACTCCCTTTTTGAAGTACGGGAATCCCCCTTTTTCTTTCTTCACATTTTGTCAGGTTGAAACCACAAGCTTTAATGTATTTTATTCGGATTTCATATGACAGAACACAAAAAAAAGTTTAACCCTAAATAACTATAAAAAAAGGAAATGAATACACGTTTTATGTTATTTATTTTTTTTATAAATAAAAACTCATCAAAGCTTGTGGTTGGAATGTGACAAAATATGAAATAGGGGTATTTTTGCAAGTTGCTGTAATCTTTTCAATTTTACTGTAATTTAATTTAAAATAATTTTCCTTCCCTGATTGGGGAAATTTTTAAACCCCGTTTAAGCATTTTGTTTTTTTCCCGGAAGTGAGGGTTACAAAAAATTTCCCCAATAATTGCTCATTTATGGGTTAAATTTAAGGGCCCAGCGCAAGTACAATTTGCAAGACAACTAAATGGGGAACGGCTATTATAAGGGTTTTCCCCCACCCGGGTTCCCTTAAAATACAAAAAATTTTAAATCTCAATACCAAAATCCCCCATGACAAAAAAGAGTAAAACCAAACAATCCCCCTTACAATCTATTTATTTAAAAAAATGTGAAAGTTTTTTCCCAATTTACTCCTTCTAATATTTCCTTTCCCCTTTCCAACCCATTTTTTCCAATTTTTGGTGATTCCCCCCTCAGTGAGCCCGAGACACTTTATGGTTTGGCCCACAGTGGCGGTTTCTTATAGAATAGTCCCCGGGGAAACCCCCCCTTTTATCCCCTGTCCCCCCCCCAACCAGGGGCAAAGTTTTCAGTGAAAAACCTTTTTTTAAAGAATAATAAAATCAATCATTTTATTTGCTTTTTTGTCAGGCCCCCCTTCGGGTCTAACGTGGTCCTAATTCTGGAAAGCACGGGCCCTTTAGTTTTTTCCCCATAATAAATAAAAGGCCTTTGGGGTCCCCCAAATTTTTTGTTTTGGTTGGCCAGAATTTAGATTTTTTTAGGTTTTTAGATCTAGAGCTGTTTAAATGCATCCCAGTTTCCCAAACCCCACTTTAGTCTTTTTGCCGGGCGGTTTTCAGAAAATTTTTAACCCCTTTCATTTTTGCAGCCAATTTTTCTTCGGGGTTTACACGGCGGTCAAAAATAAAAAATGTTTTTTTTTTGGGCTGATCTTTTATCCCTCCCTTTTGGTAAGCTGGCACCCTGGTAGTGACCCCATTCACCCTTATAAAAAATCCTTTGGGTTGCTGACCATGCGGGGTGCCCCCGGCCCCCAGGTCCTTCTTTTTATTTAGGAGGGTGTGTTGTCCCCTAACTGCTGCAGCTGTACACTGCCAGTCATTCCATCTGCAAAAGATTGGGGGCATTGGGGGTGAAAATAGGGTGATTTGCAGCAATTCTCTTTGGAAATTTTAAAAATTATGAGGATTTTGGGGCAACGTGTGGGTTCCCCCCCCCCCCCCCCTCCCGAGACCCCGGGACTTCATTTGGGCCCTCACTTCCCCGCCTTTGGTCTTTCCTTTCCCCCTTTCTACTTTGCTGGCGCCGAGTCCTGTCTGCTGCATATGAAGCACTTTAAAAAGGGGAAGGGTTTCATTTCCAGGGGATTAAAAAAAATTTTTGAGCAAAAATCTGCTCTAAAAGGGTGTTGAAAAACACGGGTGGGATGATTGAAAAATTTTTATTGGGGAAATTTATGGAATAGTCTACATGGAAAAAGTTTCCCGAAAAGTCCTACACCCGGGGAAAATGAAACCCCCCCACCTTTAAAAACCCCTCTTTATTTTTGAAATTTAAAGTAAAGATTTATTTTAAGTTTCCTTTGGGTTTTCCTAATACTCTTCCTTTTAAAACCCCCTTTTTAGCACCATGGCAACCTTTTTTTTTTTGGTTTCGGCTAGCCCCCAAAATAAAAAAGATAGAAAATTCCTTTAAATTTTCAACCCGGGAAAATTCCCAAAGGGTAGCTTTTCCCCCGGGGGTTGGAAAACCCAATGCTTTTTTCCGGGTTTCCCCTTCCCTTCTTGTTTTTTGCTTTCCTTTTTGAATTTAAGGTTTTTTCCCAAAAGGACTGAAGGTTTTTTGGGTTTTGGGTTTTAAAAGCACTTTCTTACCTAAATTTCACAAAAACATCTGGGAACTAAATGTTTTCCCTTTTTCGCTAAAAATTTTTCCCCCTTTGAAAAAATTTTTGATTGGGCTTTTATCTCGTTATTTAACTGAAGAGGTCAGACTGGGGAGTTTTTCCCTCTTTCTAAAGCCTTGACATTTTCAGCTTCTCTAATTAGTTAGGGCTTTAATGATTTCTCTTCACTAAAAACCCTTTTTGGTTTTTTCTGCCCTCAATAAAATTTTAAAAAAAGTTGGGGGAAGGGTAGACAAACGCTCCCGAGAATTGTAAAAATTTTGGGGGTTGCTTTATAATTAAATGGGTAAAGGTTTTTGTAAAACCTAATTAAAACCAAAAAGGCTGAAGATGTTACCCTTTTGGGCAAATCCCCCTGTGGGGTTTTTACTTTTTTCCCCGGAAAGAGAGAGACCCCAGCAGGACCGGCCCCTTTGCTCTCCCAAAACCCCATAGGGGCCTTCCTTTTTCCAATTTTTTTGGTTTTCCCGGTTGATTCTAACCTTCCCTAAAACCCTTTTTACTTTCCAAACCCATGTTAACCCCTTCCCCCTTGGGGGGCCCCCCTTTTAACCCAAGATTTTTTTTAAAAAAGGGTGTGGTCAATTAAAAGCTTTTGCCTTAACCCTTTTTCCAAATCCTTTTTTAAAAATCTTTTCCCAATTTATATTTTTTCTAAGGGTTCAACTCCAATAGGATATTTTATTTTCACTCTTGGTTTTAGGACCCAAACCCCAAGGTTTTACCCCTTTTTATTGTCTTGTTCCTCAGTCACAATTTTTTCACAAACCAAAAGGGCACTATTTAAAAAACCCAAAAAAAAAACACATATAAATCCTGATTTTTTACCCTAGCTAATAAAAAACTTTTGTCCAGTATTTTTGTTTCCCAAATTTTTTTTCAGTAGGGTTCGTTAAAAAATTTAAACCCATTTTTCTTTCCCGCATTGTTTTTCCCAGCATTTTTTTTTTATTTTTTTTTCCAGTTGGGGGCCCCCTTTTCCTTGGGTAAAGGCCCGATCTACCTTTGGGGGGGGGGGGCCCAAAATTGAAATTTCTTTTTTTTTTTTCTTAACCCCCCGGGTTTTTGTCCTAAAAAATTTCTGTGGTTAAAAAAAGTTTTTTTGGGGAAACTTTTAAGCTCCCCATTCTTGTTCCAAATTTGGGCCCAAAACCCGGAATTTTTTTACACACAAAAAGATGGTACGGAAAAAAATTTCCCTCACTAGGAATTCCTTTTTTTTGTGAAAAGTTTCTGAGTAACCAAAAACAGTCAAAAGCAATCTAGGGAAAAAGAACTGTTTTGGGTGTTAAAAGGGAAAACACTGTAAAAAAAAAAATATCAAATGGGACTTTTAAATAAAAGCCCTTTTACTGATTTTAAAACTTTCTTCACTTTTATGTTTGGTGGTTGCTCTGAGAAGATAACACTTTACATTCAGTACATCCTTCAAACACAAAGATTATTGGTGGTGCACTAGCTCTTACACCTTTTAGGGTTTTTCAATGTTAGGATAATGGGTTTTTTTTGGGTTTTATAAATTTTTTTCCCCATGCAAAAGTTATTTACAGATTCCAAAAGTTCCAATTATTTAGTGTTTGCATATCCCCTAAATAACCCAATTTTTGAACCCCGGGGGTTGTTTTTTTAAAATGGCAAAAAGGTTTTTGGGTCCTTTCTTGGAAATAACCCCTTTAGTTTCAAGGTCTCCAAAGGCAAGGATGGATTGGTTTTTACACAAAATAAAAAACACCCTGGTTTTAAATATTACCTTCTTATTACCAATTTTAAAAAAAAAACCGGGGGCCTTCAAAAAACCTGAAAATTCTTTAAGGGTAGGGAGTGTCCCTTTTGAAAGGGTAATTTTTAAAATCTTTTAGTTTTTGGGCTAATGGCCCTTTCCGGGGGTCACATCCGGGGGTACTAATGGGGGCAAACCAAAAGTTTTGGAAGGGGGGGAGTTTTTTGTTTTTAATTCCAAATTTTTCAGTTTTATTTAATTCACAAAATATTTGCCCAAAGGGGACTTCCCCAAAAGTCAGGTTTCAACATTTCCCCAATTAATTTCCCAACCTTTAACAGTGCAGTTCCGAATTTTTGGGTTTTTTATTTTAAAATTTGGTAAAAAGTTTTTTTCTATCTAAGGAAACCCCCGATTGCAAACAGTCAGAGGGGTTTGTAGCAGTCCACTCCTGGTGGGTTGATTATTAGCGACATGGACAGTTCCCCTGGGTTGACTTTTTCAGCAATCCCTCAAAATTTAGGCCCTTGCACCCCTTTTTAAAAGGAAAAACCTTCCGCAGAACCAGGTTCAGGGGTGGGGGGAGGGTGCCAATTTTCCACCCCCACCCGGAAAGTTTGGGGGGGTTGGAGAAAGAGCTGGGGCCCCCAAAAAGGGCAAGAGCCTGATCCAGGAGTACTTTTTTATGGGAAGGAAAAAGTAAATGTTTAGTGGATTGTCCTTTTAGTCCGTTTTTTCTAGAAGAAAAAACGATAAAATTTGAGGCCCGTTTTTTAAGGTTGAGTCGAAAGAGAGCACAAAATAATTATAACATAAAAGCTCAGTCAATTTTTTCCATTCCCAGGGAGAGAAAGGGTTAAAAACTGGAAAAAACCGGGCCCCGGGGGAAACTCTTTTTAAAAAAGGGGTGAAGGCCCTTAAAGTTTGTTGGCCAAGGCCCGAAAACTTGGACGATTCCCCCTCTCCAAAAGGTGGCCCCCCAGGGGAAATACCCAGGGGTCCCGGCCAGGTTTTAAACTTCTAGGAAGGAAAAAAGGAGGACCATAAAGTTGAAAACTGAATAACGAAATAATTCAAAATTGGAGAATAGTGTGAGAAAGTGCCAAAAGGGTTGGGAAAATGGGTCTTCTTTTTTAGCCCTGTTTAATCACCAAAAATTTTTTTCGGTTTAATTAAACGCTTATTTCAAAATTTCATTCTCAAAGGCCCCCCCACAAAGGGTCCTAAAAGGCGCGGGGCCGCCGGGGGGCCAGAAAACCAAAACCCCCCAAGTCCCAAACCCGGGGCCCCCCCAAAACGGGTCACGTGGGGGCACTAATAAAAAAAAATAAATTAAAAAAAATTTTTTTTCCTTTTAAGCCCCCCCCTGATGGCCCTTGTTTCTAAAAACCCCAAAGGGGGGGGGTACCCCTCTCTGTCAGACCCCGGATTAAAAACCATTGGAAAAAAGAAGGGGGCATCAGGTTCAGAAAGGAGGGGGGTTTTGCACCTCAAACCCTTAACTGAAGTTGTTTGGCCCAAACCCCCGCCTACCCCCTTTTTCTCCTCCAACCCGGGGGGGAGGAAAGGCGGAGGTTTAAAAAAAAGGGGGAAAAGCTCCGGAAACCTAAAACCACTCTAACTATAAGCTTTATCAAAAAAGGAAAATTTTAAGCCCAGCCCCAAAAATAGACAGGTGGGCTGCTTCACGGACCAAACCGGGAGCTGGTTCCCCAAAGGGGAAGGGGCCTGATTTTCTAAAGGATCCCGCCTCCCCTTTTACTTTTAGAGACTCTAGGAAAATCTTAAAACCCGCAGTCCCGGGGAACAAAGTCTTCCCGTTAGAAAAATGGGGAAAAATCAGATCCTGATGTAATTTATGGAGCTAAAATCATTTGGGGTTTTTTTTTGTAGGAAAGAGAATTTTTAAAATTTTAATTTGGAAATTTAACAGGGAGGGCCCAAAAAGGGAAGCTAAAAAAGGGAGAAAAATGATCCTCTTTTTAATTTTTATCAGAACTCCCTTTCTGCCCTTTTGTCAGCCCGAAAGGGTTTTTTTAAATGCATTTTTTTGGACTTCCCCGATAGTAAAGAAATTACAATAGTCCCAGCCCTTTAAGTATAAAAGCATGCTATTTTTTTAGCGTTTACTCCTGGATAGGATATTTTTTTAATTTTTGGCAATGTTCCAGAGATGAAAAAAGGAAAACCAAAAACCTTTTTAAAATGGGGTTTAAAAACATTTCCTGGTCCAAAAAAAAAACACCCAAAGGGTTTTTTACTTTTTTTAAGGGGGCAAATTTTAATTTCCATCCAGGTTAAGTTTTTGACTAAGGGAGTTTCTTTTGTAAGAAAATCCGGGCCCCAAAACGACCAAATTTTGGGCTTGTCCCGAATTTAGAAGCAAAAATTTTAAAATCCCTCCAAGTTTTTAAAGTCTTAAGACTGCTTGTAGTCCTAAACTGCTGGTTTGGGGTCATCAGGATTTTTTGTAAAGCTGAGTATCATCACGTAGCAGTGAAAAGTATAAAAGAAAAACCTTTGGGTACTATCCTTTAAAAAGGGTAGGTTAAAAACATACCTAAAAAAGGGGCCCGGGAATCAGAGGGGAAAACTTTCCTTTAAAAATTTTTTTTTGGATTTTTGGGGATTAAAAAACAAGTTTTTTAAGGTTTAGGTTTAAGAAAAAGTAAATTTTCTGATAACTTTTCCCCCGGGGAAGCTTCCCCCCGGATAAAACAGGTTTTTAAAACACAGGAAACAAATTCTTCAGTTTTTTTCCATGTTGTGTCACTTGCGGGGGAGAAGTAAACATCTTTGGGGTAAAGCAAAGGGGTTTTTTTTTTTTAATTTTGAATCAATTTTTATTTTTTAAAAAAATAAATCCCCCATAAGTTTTTACCCGCTGAGGGGCTAAGGGAAATTTTTGGGTGGCTCAAGAGGGTATGACTCCCGTTGTTAAATTTCAACCCGTACCCCAAAGAGAAAACCTAGGGTTATTCTTTTCTCCTTTTTTTAAAGATTTAGAAATAAGGGTGTTCTGGGCTTGGCGAAGTGTCTTTTTTAATTTCCAAAAGTAGGCTTTTTTGATTAAGTAGGGAAACTTCTGGGGGGGTAGGCGCCATTTTTTTCTCCAATTTTCTAACATTGTGTTTTAAAAATACCAGATCAAATTAAAAAACCCAAAGGTCCTCCCCATATGAATTTACATTCTTTTCAAGGGGGCTGCCTTGGGCTAAAGCACAACCAAAGATGAAGGGAAAAACCCCATGAAAAAAGAAAATCAATTTTTGAAGGGGGAGAAAAAAAAATTATTTCCCTCCACTTGTTTTCTGTGATAATGAGGAAACCCAAAGGGGAACAGATTCTTTAAAGGGTTTTTCTGCATTGTCCCGGATAAAGATCTACTTTTAAAGAATTTTCTTTTAGGTGTGGAGTACCCCGGGTTTAAAATTTAAAATCAAAGGTTATTAAGAAAGGGGCGACAGGACAGGGTTTTTTAGAAAAAATTGTTTTTGTCTTTTTCACTCAATTTCCATTTTCAGCAAATGTTTCCGAGAAAGAAGACAAAGTGGGGGAGGTTGTTAATGTTTTGAGCAAAACCAAAAAGAGTGGGTGGGATTAAAAGGGCAAATTTTGCTATCACTTTCGTTCAGCAAAGTTTTTTTTTTTTTTTTTTAAAAACCCCCCCTATAATAAACCCCTTTTCTGTATTTTAAAACTAATTTAGATAAAAGGGCTGAAAACCGATCTAAAAAATGAGATTTAAGGGCCCCGTGGACGGTACAATAACAAAAAACAGAAGGTTTTTTGGCTTTTTCAATTTGGATGAAAGGGGGAACTAAGGTTTAAAGTTTTTAAGATTTTTGCTATTTATTTGGGCTGGATTAAAACAATAAATTTGGGGCTTAAAGATGGTTGGGGGACTCCTTTCCCCGCCCATTTTTTTGAGGAATGTTTAACATTTAAAAAATTTTTTAGGAGTTGACTTTATTTAAAAGTAACATAATCCTCTTTTCTGCGCGCCCGGTTTCTGTGAGGAAAATAATCAATCTAATTGTCACCCAAACCAAAGGGGGCTCCCACAAGTCTTGAAAGAGAGTCTTAGGTTTGTAACCCACATTTAATTGTTTTATTTTTTCCCGTTTTTTTTAAATTCTCAGCTTTTCCCAATTTTGTCTCATATCCTTTTCCCCTCTCATCTCTCTTTTCAACTTTATGGAAAATATTTTTAAAAAAATTGACTAAGGCCCCGTTTTTTTGCAGAAATGGGGCTGACATCCATTTTTGATTTTTTTTTTTTTAGTCAAAAGTCAAGGATTAGACAATACAGTTCAGGGTTCCCGTCCCCAGTTTTTGTTACCCTTTCCCCCCGTTTCGTAGGGTAGGGCAGGGGGAGTGTTAACCCTGTCCTTTGGGTTTTTATCTCTTTCCCCCTTGGGGGGAAAATGCCACTTTCTCTTTGGTATTTTGGGTTTTGTTTAAAAATCATACGAAAAAGCAAGGGTTTAAAGCTAACAGAAAAAAAAAGGGCTTGTGGATAAATTTTAAAAATGGATTCTTAAAGGACCATAGCGCAAGATCTGTGATTTTTGCAGACTTCTGCCCCCTCCGGCGACAAGTTTACGTGACACCAGTGTTGTGCATGTGCATGAAAGAAGAGAAAACAAGCTGTCATCTGCGCCTGCCCTTTTAACCCTTTGGGTTTTTAGGGCCCTAAAGTCTTTTAGGGGGTTTTAAAGTTTGGGTTTATTTCATTTCTAATATTAAAAGAAATATTTTAAATTTTATGGAAATTTTTCCCTAACGAGTCTGTCCCAAAAATTTTTTTTTTTGGGGAAAAAAACACTTTCCCCCTTTTGTTTGGGCCAAAAACGTAGATATTTCCTTGGCAAAATTTTTTATCATTTGTTTTGTTTTTTATATAAATTTCAGCGTGGGATTTTTGGTATCTTACCTTTTTAGCAAAAAAGGGCCCAACTTCCCGTCCCCCCTTCCCTTTTCCCCGGGGGATCTGAAATCCCTCCTTCCCTAATATTATTTTGCTAACTTGATAAATAACCCCCAAATTTAAACCCTTTCTCAAAGATTTGGGGTTTTTATTTAAAAAAATATTTCTTTAAATATTATTTTAATAAAAAAAAGGCACCCAATTAAAAACTGTTGAAATTGGGCCATTTCCCGAAAATTTGGGTTTTTTTTAAACAATCCTTTTAAAAATATTATTTTATTAAAATAAAATTTTTTTCTGATCTTGCCCTTTGAATGGGTTTTCCCAAAAAGGGATGCCAATTTTTTGCCTAAAATTAGTTTCCCCAAGACTAACTTAACTTTCACCTTTTTGAAATTTTTCCGAAAAATCCTTTTTTTATCAAACATAAAACATTGCGGGGAAAATTTTTTCACTCTTGCGGGCAGGGTTTTCAAGGGAAACCCTTTTATCAAATTGTTTTTATTTTTTCTAGCCCTTAGTCTTCTTTTTCTTTTATTCTGCCTGTTTTTTAGCTTTTGGGTTGTTTTAGTATAGTAAAAAGTTTGTTTTGGTTTTAAAAATGTTTTGACTTGAGTTGACTTTTTTTTGTTAAAAAATTTTTTTATTTTTAAGAAATTTTGTTTAAATTTATTCCATGGTGTCCCGGTTTTGCTTTCAAAAAAAAAGTCAGAGCTTGGCCTCATCCTTTCAATTTTTTTGCCCCCCCCTCCACCCCTTATTTGGGGTGGTAAATTTCCCGGACAACCCCCTTAAAAGACCAAAAAAAAATTTTTTAAAAAAATAATAAAAAATATATTTTAAATAATATTTTTATTTTTTAAAATTTAAACAATGCCTTCAAAAAAGACTTAGTATTAACATTGCTCATATCCAGATGCTGGATGGTTAAAACTGAAAGGGAAACTTCAGACATTTGTACCTGTGTGAATATTTTGGCTATCAATTATCTGACCACTTGGGGGCACTCATAGATAATTAAAATTTGCATTTGAAAAGTTAAGCAAAATATGAAAATAAATCTAACCTGAGACAGAAAAGTAAGGTACCCGGCCATGATCCAGCATAACACTGTGCCAGAAACTGAAATAATCAATGAGATGGACAATACTCTTCTTTTAAACTTTAATTGGTACAACTGTATAATCTTTGTATCTTTCCATTTGACCGGTTTCTGTGTATGTTTGCCATTTAATGCAATTTTATTTCCTGAATCGCCTCTGCCGATCACATAACATGCCTGTACAATGCCAGTGCATGTAATTTTGTAAGATATATGCAAATCCTACTACACAGAATGAACGATATTCCTTTGTGAGTTGTGAGCAAATGATTCACTTTGAACTCTCAATGCAGGTGGGGTGGAGCTCTCTGAAAGGCTTGAATTAACCAGAGGTTTGTATGCCTGGTAGGTATTCTGGCATGGTATTTGTTGGTGATGCAGCAAATCTGCAGGTCATATCAGGAAATATTGTTGAAACTTGAAAATTGTCTTTCAGCTCAAGGTCCCAAACAAGCCGCATGGGTGGCTCACAGTGTTCACTGCAGAACTTCTATGATAAAATCTAGTCTTTCTATTCTACTTTGGTGATCTTTGCAAATCACTTCCCTGTGTTTTGTTGTTGCCAGAGTGTACATTTGGAAATGTATGCAGTGGACAACCCTGACATTTTACTGCAGTCTTAAAGAATAAAAATAAACACTAATGAAAGCTCAATCTAATTTAATTTAATTTAATTTAATTTACTTTAATTTGAAAGATGTTAATGAAAAGAAAATCAAAAGAACATACTCAAAAGAACCTTGATCAACTGACCTCTGTGCCTGGAAGCACAGATGTTCTTCACACATAAATTCTGATTTAGTATCAAATACCAAAAACAAAGCAAAAACGTCTTACTGAATGAACATGGTACTTTGCTTGATAGGTGACAAACTATATTTAAAGAGAGTTTGATTTTATGTTACAGAAAGGTTTTGCTAGTTGCTTTAAAAACCTCTGCATGAATCTTTGGAGAATGCGGTTTTTGTTCTTTAAATAATTGATTCATTTTCTTGGTGTTCAGTTATGATTAAATACAGTAAAAACAGAGAAAGAGAAGGGAGAAAAGGGAGAACTATGTTTTAGGCTGAAAATATATCACATTTATGATAATAAATGTATATGTTGAGATATCTATATGTTGTCCTTCAGCCTATAAAGCTGACAATGTCAGAAGGCTCATGCTTCAGGGAACATTAATGTCTGTGTAATTTTATGGTAATCCATCCAGAGATATTCCTGTCATTGTTAAACCATCTAATCAACTGTTTGCTAATTGAACTGTGCATTGTGTTCTCTGTTTCAGCTGGTTTGGATAAAGGTTTTGATAACATGAAGGTGTCCAGGATTTTATTCTTGAAATTATTCACACATGTTCAGTTTTATACAGGTCTGTTTCAGATCATGAACCTTAATTTTAATGGAGTATTACCTGTGTAGTATGACATCTATAGAAGAGTCGTGACAAATCTGTTTAATTTGTTGCTGCCTTCTAAGATGATTGTGTTATTTTGGCACAAACCTTGAAGCGTTGCGGCTGTATAAATGCTGCATGCTCAAACGATCTTTATTCCAGCCCCTTGCAGCACTGCCTCCTACAGCTGAGACTCCTCAGCTCATTTTGTTTTTACCTGAGAGTGCCTGTAAATATTAATGTGGTCCTCTCTCTGAATTACAGCCTTGAAGGCCTGGCAGGTCTGGCAGCATTTGTCTACCTGCCCCCTCCTCCTTGCTTCCTCTCCACCACATCTTACTTCACAGCTCTAGGCTCAGTATTTCCACCCTGAAGGTTAATTTCTGATGATATCAGATGTGATGGGTTGTTGGCTCTCATTCTTCTCTCTCATGATTTCATGACTCTAATCCCACCTCTTGAGCAAAATCCCCCTCTTTTATTTTGCCCAGCGGAAAGCGTTTGGGAACATTTAGTTTCACAAAGGCGTGAGGTTAAAAGCAGAGCTGAAATCTAACATTGACATCTATCTGAGCTATCTGCCATGAAATAAATGGCTCTTTCATGACAGTGGCTGCCTGAAATCAGCATGACTTTTGAGATTTAAATTTCTCCACGTCTCTCCCCTTCCTATCGGTGGAATGGATCTAGTCTGAGTGGGATAAACAAGCCTGCTGACGCAGCTGAGGCAGGGACCTGAACAGCTGGATTTCTGTTTGCTGTTTTTGAACATTTAAAATGTGCCAGCATGATCAAATTCAGCCTACTCAGACACACTCTGCCCTTGACATGCTCTTGAAAGAATACTAATGATGAGATGTGCAACTGAAGCAGCATAGGAAATCAAAGCTGTACACGCTGATTAAACAAACTGTGAGACAAATAAAACACAGTAACAAAAGAAAAGGAGACACAACCACTTCCTGTACGTGTACACTTGTGGCATAAAAAGAACCATTCATTTAGCCATGTATTTGCTAAACCGACAATCTAAGCTCTGCATGCAATGCAATTACCCATCACAGTCAACAGTCTTAACACAGTTTGACACTCTCTTCAATCTTCTGTTATGTCTGCTTGAATTATTTCTGAAGCAAGTGCAATGTTCTGAGTATGACATGTAATAGCAGGAACCTACATTTGAAATCCTAAAAATTAATTCCAACAGTATTCATGACATTGAACATTCCACTTGTTTTTTTTCAAAGAAAAAAAGGTTCATTATAGGATATTAGCAAACAAATAACATGACAGTCAAGGAACACATCACACAAGAGATACAGTTGTGGAGAAGTTTAAAACAGGTTTAGGATTTCTCAGGTTCTGAAACATCTTCTGAAGCACTGTTCAACCCTGCATCTGAAAATAGATATAGTATGGCAAATGTGCTCTGGTCAAATGGAACTAAAATTAAACATTTTGTTTGGTATTCACAATACTATGTGTGGTGAAGAACACTATACTTCACCCTGATCTGACCCCCTCAAATGTAAAACATAGTTGGAATAGGGGAGGTAGGTATGTTTTGATGGGAACATTCATGAAGCTAAATACAGGGCAAATCTGTAAGCACTGTTAGAGGTTGCAAAAGACTTGAGCCTGGAGTGAAGGTTCACCCTACAGCAGGGCAAACGACCCCAGACATACAGCCAGAGCTGCAATAATATGGCTCAGATCAAAGCATTTTCATATGTTGAAATGGCCCAATGACAATCCAGACCTGCACTTAAAAATTCATATTCACAGATGCTCTACATCCAATCAGACTGATCTTAAGCTATTTGGCAAAATAACAAAATGTTGCCAAAAAATGTTTCTGGATGTGCAAAGCTGGTAGACAACAAATAATTGCAGCTGTGACTGCAGCAAAAGGTGATTACAAATGGACAGCACACTTTTCAATCTATGATTTGTAAAATATAAAAAAAAATATTGTACCCTTTTTCTCCACTTTACAATTATGTACTACCTTGTGTTAATCTATCACATATAATCCTAATCAAAAACATTGAGGTATGTGATTGTAATATGATAAAATGTAAACAAGTGCATGGGGTAAGAATGCTTAATTAGACACTTGATTAGATGCAAATAGCTTATATGTATTACTAAATAAAGTAGAATCTTAAGGTTTGTGCATTATGTTGGAAGAAAAAGCATATCTATAATATGTCTGTTTATTTTTGAGGCTCTGCTGGTTGCCAGTGTTACTTGTTTGATATGAGTTGGAAAATTTAAAGACAGAATGAAATTGTTTTAATTGCAGCAACATCTCCATGAATCATTATGACCCGACAATTAGCTTTACTTCTTCCTGCCTGTCCTTATCCATTAAAATTGTACACCCGCTCATTAATAATAGTCATGATGAAAATAAATAATGGGGTGGGTGAGGAGGACCTCAAAACTGCCTTTGAAGAGAGCTTTAAATCAAGCTCAGTTGCGGTCGTTGCGATAAACAAACATTTAATTAAAAATCTTTGAGCTACATTAGAAGCAACATGAACAAACGTGTCGCCTTTCTCACAGCGTACTGTGAGCTCAAGTGCTGGCGGAGAGACAGCAAGAGACAAAAGCAACCGGTACTCATTCATTTGAAATGAGTGCTGGGATATGTGGTGTGACAGAGAAGGAAGTGACAGCTGGTGGAGATTTCAGCAACTCGGCTGACAGGGAAAAAGATGACATGTGGGGCAGCCACAGGCACTGTATCACAGTCTCATGATGAATTTATTTGTAAAGATGCCAAAATGTAGACTTTCACGTCATTAGATTCTCAATTTCTAATTATTGTAACTTGGATCATGGTTTGTGTTTGTTCTCAAATTTGTAGAAAAATGTATAGCAATGTCTGCAGAGCCACAAGCTTCCTTACAGAACACACAGATATTTGCTGACCTGATTTTTTCAAATTCCTCCTTGTAGTTGACGAGGCATGTACATTAGTTACCAAACAAATGGACATCTGACCAGTTTCAGCTCAGCTATGTATATGTACGTAGATCCAAATCACAAATTGCCTTGACTGTGTAAATGGACATGAACTGAGCATTTCGTTTGAGCTATTGACCTGAAGAGGTTTTGAAAAACGGTTCAACTCTGTAGAAGAAGCAGGGACCATCCAAGGCTGTGTATGGTTTGGGCATATACTGCTAACCCAAACTAAGGAAGGAGCACTTTGTGGATCTATTTATCACATCACCATTTCCTCAATGGAAGAAGCAGATTGTTGACAACTTAAGTTGAGGTGATAACATTGCCATGGAATAAAATAGAATACTTTTATGGCCACTGCAATGTGCAAACGTATAGTACATCGAAATTTGTTTAAGCAGCTCCATAATTCACAACAATTTAACAATTTAAAAACATTAAAATATAAAACATTTTCAGCAGCAATAAAACGGTTCATCATAACCTCTTACATAACAGAAAAAAACACTTAAATTAAAACTGTTAAAGGGAGAATGGAAAATAAATCATTTAAAATAGTCTGTAGCAGTACAAAAACAGCAGTAGCCAAGGTGAATGGGCGACCAGGATTTTGCTGTGTTTTTCAGCAGAAATTAAATGAACAAAACTGAACATATTTGCAATGTAGATATCATGCATGTGCAAAGCAGGCCTACGTCAGGTCATTATGTGTCCTTTGAGTGTTCTGCATAGTGTTTGCTCAGAACAGCCACGGCTCTTGGGAAAAAATAAATTTTTTAGCAAAGGTTGGTGTGGTAGTTAAAAAGATTCCCAGTGGAAGGGTACCAAGGGTGGACAAGATTTGCCCCAAGATGCTCAAGGCTGCAGAAAGGGGTAGTAGTCCGGATTTGTAGGAAAATAGACAAAAAACTACCAAGGGATTGCTCTTACCAGCCTTGTTTGGTAAGTTTACTCGTGGGTGCTGGAGAAGAGCAGACATCCGTTAATTATCTAGAATCTTACATATGCATGCAGCTGTCGCAGAGCTGCTCACATTCCACAGTCAATTCAATATTGACAGATCCAAATGTTTGCATGGAAAACAATGTATAACAGGCTTTTGTGCTTATGGAGCCTTTGTACATTAGACCCCTGGAGTTTTTGCAGCCTGCTATGAAGAAGTGGCCAGGAAGAGAGTCAGTTCTATAAGAGTATGGTTCTCAGCTGAAAGTGGGTGGATTGCTCCCTCTTTGTTGGAGGTCAGTCTCTTCCTCAAGCTGAGAAGTTCAAGTATTTTGAATTCACAAAGGGTGGTAGGATGGAGAAGAACTTTCTGGTCTGTTGTGGTGAAGAAACAGCTTTGATGCACTGGTCCAGGTACATTCCAAACCATTTTTATAGTCATGAGATATGGATCATGACAGAAAGTACCATATCCCAATTATAATCTGCAGTAGATAATTTTTTGTAAAGCTTTCCCAATAGAAACGTTTCTGTGCCCTGTATCGATCTTGGTGATTAGAAATTTACAGTTATGAAGCAGCAATCGAAATTATTTAAAATAATTTTGAAATTTATCAAAATTAAAGTTCATAAAGTCAGTGCCATGTGTATGCTTAAAAAACTCATTAAAGTGTAGTGAAACAACACAAGTTATCAGTTATGTTCTACATTAGAATGGGGATTTTAATAACATTCAAGATGCTGCAGTCTTCATTTTTCTTGACAGTGACCTAACTAGGTCAAGACCGATACTAGAATGGTCTGACAATGTGTCCTGACATAGATTTATGATTTGTTTTCAAAGATAAATCTTACTTAACAAATGCAGTCACAGTTTTCAAAAAAACTCACAAAGATGTTTTATGGAAGCAGTATTATGAAGTGCTATGATAATACTAGCATGTTTACTGTGTTTTGATATAATATGTTGATAATTTAACACATTTCAGTGCAGTTCCAATTATAAGTAACAGTAAAATACAGCATTGGTGCTTCGCTTACACAGTACACACACAGTACACACATAAGTGTTTTAGCTTCTCTCTTTGCAGCTTTGTCCCGTATGGATAGTGTTCTGGGGATATCTAAGCACAACACGCAAAGCAGGTCAGTAGGGAGCTGCAGCTGCCAATACAGTCTCTCTTTTATTGTGAATATAATTGTTAAGGGTGATTAACACTAAAATTCGTGGGTAAAACCCAAATTTGTTAAGTCATCTCAAAAGTGGGCATAGGAACTCACACTTAGTACACCAGCAACAGAGATCGGCAGTGGAGGTTAATCAGACTCTAATGTGTGTAATCTAAATATGTTATAAACATATAAAAGACACAAAATTTAAAAAATAAACATCACGGGATGTTTAACACAGCTGGTAATCAGAATTTGTGATCGTATTTTGACTGTGGGAGATGATGAAAATAATGTAACTTGACACTCATTTTTTTGAATGGAAGACAACCTCCTGAGTAAAAAACACAACAGTTTATTTCTTTCTTCTTTAAACTAGTTTATTTTAATCTAAGCTGCCCCTAATTCAAAGAAATTCAAGGCAGAAAATTCACGTATTTTGTGGTGGATTAACATTTAATTATACCGTGCATTAGAGCTCTACCACAAAAACTTTCTCTCTTCCACCTCACTCTATCACTTAATAGCTCCATTGAGCTGCCACAAAACCAGCAATGCTTTCAACTGCTGAGTGCTTTTGTGGCCCTTTTTCCCATAGCTTTGTGCGTTTGCAGGCTCCAATTAAATACAACCCATGACACCAAATAATTTTAAAAGCATGCCCAAACTTGGTGGAGATACGTCCCGTTTCTCCCGTGGTTTTACTGCTGTCATTTCTCTGTTAGTAGTCAAAGAGAATAATTATCTTTCTCTTTACATGCTGTCAGCCTAAACACCCTTTATCAGATCTACAGGGCTACATCCCTACCTCTAAAGAACCTACCTTAAGCCTCCATTGTCTGTGTCAGTGTGAGGCAGCAGTCATTAAAGCCACTAGATTTAATTTAGGAAAAATGCTGGAGGTCTAAAATATGCAGCTAAGCAAGCTATCCATCAACCGAAAAGATTCAGAGGCAATAATATGTATTAATAATATACTGCAAAAATATCTGCCTTCAAAGATGAGGACAGTGATTCCTGGAAGCAGTAATGAGGGTGCTGTTGGCAGCATGAACATACAGAAGATAATTTCTCCAAAGCTTGATTCGGCCTGGGGGACAGCACCCTGTGTTCACAGCTGAACTTAATGTGCCACTGCAGTATTCATTCATTTGGAGAATATTCAGTCTTGAAGTACTTTTGAATATTCTGAAATCAGGCAGTTATGCATGGTTTCTATCAGTTAGGAGGGTATGTGCTTGACTGCTACAATAAGAGAGAAAATGCACAGCCCTGTTGGGGAGGCTTGTGTTCTGGAGGGGACACAAGGGGCCGAGTTCGTATCCCGCAGACACTCTGGCTCCTTGAGCAAGACCCTTAGCCCCAGAATAGACCCCGGGCGCTGCACAATGGCAGCCCACTGCTCCCCTATAAGGGATGGGTTAAATGCAGAGGACAAATTTTGTTGTCATGTACATGTGCAATGACCAATAAAGATGATTATTATTAAAAAAGCATGACAGTACTGGGACCATAGCAGCCTTTATTAGAAGCCCCATATTTTTTTTTTGTATATATATAGTCTTAGGATTCACCGTTCAGGGCAAATAGTTAGAAAAGGGATTCAGGATTTGCACTTCCAGCGTTGTGTGTTTGCAAAAGGATCCTCAAGAGCCACCACTTGAGCCAAGGATTCAGTCAAAGCCAAGCATTTCAGTGAAATATTATACTATTAACCAGTATAATAGTTTTTTTCCAACTTTTCCAACTAGCAGTTGAAAACAAAATCCCAATCAGGGGTTTAAATGTTCACCTTCTCTCTCTTACTGTATATTAAATAGAAGCATAGCATGGACTCAAAACTGAAATGAGAGGTGTACATTTTGCAAACTAGTACTGTGCATGAACACATTCATTAAAATTTTCTTAGTACCTTGAACTCACAGCCCAGGTACAGTATATTTTTTAAACCAATTATTTCAGATAATTCAGCTCCTGGTCCTGGAAAACAGATTACCTGAGTTGACTATTACAGGCGTAGTCTCTGTAGATAATTTAACTTCTGGTCAGAGAGATGCCTGAATCAAGTCTTGCAGTCCTAGACTGTGTGTAAGCGGTACCTGACTGGTCCCAGTTTTCAAAACTACATAATCACATACAATATGAACTAGTTTATCATTAGTTTACTTTGCCTTGCAAAAATACTAACACCTCTTGAACCTTTTCACATTTTGTCATATTGCAACCACAAACCTGAAAGCATTTATTTACAACACAAAGTTATGATGTGGAAGAAAACTGATCTTTGTCTATTTTAGATTTTTTTCCGGCACTAGTGGTCTTTATTTTGGTAAAGGTAAACAACATACCAAGCTTTAAACACAGAGCATTGTTCATGATCCAAAAATAGAGAATGCGACAAACCAAGGCTCAAGACATGTAAAGGTGACAGAGCCCAAAAGACATGCAGAGAATTGAATGGAAATATGATTCCACAAATTATTGACACTTTTACTAGATTTTGTTGCAAAACAATGTGTCACTTTCTTTCCACTTTCCACAATTATGCACCTTTATTGGTCTGTTCACATACAATGCTAGAAAAATACACTAAAGTTTGTGATTTTAAGGGGACAAAATGTGCAAAGGTTTAAGGAGTGTGAATACTCTAATATTGCACTCTAATTTATGATTGTTAAAAGGTGAACTGTCATCAGGATTTTTAATATTTTTAATTTGAGTGAGCTGAAATGTGAACTCGCACAACATAGTTGCAAAAAGACATACCATTGTCAGATGTGTGACGGTATACCATGAAAAATGCTTTAAGTTTTGTCTCAACCAAATGTCACGTTTGGCTCAGTGGGAGTGGCGAACCTGAGTTCAGCAGACACCTCCCGGTGTTTTTCTCCCCAGACTCTTATCGATGATAAGAGGAGAGCAGGCGATTGCAGGCCTCTTGTATTCCCCAAGTGAAGGTTGTTCAGCAGACCCCCTCAATCAGAACATGGCTGCCCCCCATTGGTGAGGGCCACTGCAGCTGTCCTTGTGGCTGCATAGACCAGCCCAGTCCTCCCCTTATTCCTCTTTTATCGACAAGCTCTGTGGTGTAAAACTGCTTGGCAGAAAGATTAACCAGAGGAGGTTTGGAAAAAAGATACAACAACAGGAATAAGGAAGGGGTTGGGTTACAGTAGTGAGTAGTGAGGGATGGGGAAGAGGAGGAGATGGAAAAATGGTGCTCCTCTTTTCCTCTAACACTAGAAGTCTCAGGAGCTGCCTCCCAGCAACAGAGGGAGAAAAGCATGATGAATAATTAACTTTGAGAAATGTCACAAATGGCACAGAGAAGTGTAATCATTCCTCTGTTGGGTTTAGAAATCAGTTTTTTTATTCTTTCTCTTTTTGCCCTGCAGTACTGCAGAGACTGAGAGCTTAGAACTCCAAACCATCTTGTAAAAGCATCCGATACATCACCCCCCACTCACACTTTTCAAATAGAAGCAAATGAATCATTAATATTTGGACCTTTTAGCACTAACACATAGGCATCTCATCAAGGTCTTGTAGGATTTTTTTCCTTATGAAGTCATCGATGTCAGTCTCATTAGCTGGAAAACCACATTTAAAGTGCAGGAATCTGTATTGGTAATGGTTTGATCAATGTCAGGAAGGCTTGCACCTTCTACCCCTCTTCATCGCAAAAAAACACAGCATGCCCTCTCAGAATGAACAAAAGATCAAAATAACAAATTACTCTCTTCAAGTTCTAAACAAGCTAAATGTGTCCTCCTTGCTCTCAACCTCACAGCTATGAAAACAAGTTATGGATTGCCATGACCTAGTTTAATGAGCTAATTGTGGATATATATTATTTGTTTCCCAAAAATCTATTTTTTAAGGGACAACCGATAACTCTCATGTGTATTGGTGCCCTTAATTTGGTCCCCTTTTCATGTGTAGCACTTTTTAACACACTTAAGTGTTTCTGATCATCAAAAATATATTTTCAGACAAAGATAACCTGAGTACAATAAAAAAAAGCAGTTTTCAAATATTTTTTTCCACAGTGAGAGCCATTACTCCTGAATGGAGAAAACCTGAAAGAGTAGTGAACCTTCTCAGGTATTGCAGGACTTCTAAAATTACACCAAGAGCGCATCACGTAAAAACCCTGAACATCTTAACTGATGCAGACCTTACTTGACTCAGGCAAGGTTAGTTAATGGTTCAGCCCTTAGAAGGAGACAGGGCAAAACTGGCATCCATGTGAGAGTTCTAAGGGGATTTCCACCGATGACCAAAATGAAAACCAAAGTCCGTCTCATATTTGACAAAACATTGTGAACCTCAAGACTTTTGAACTAACAATTTAAATGCTGACAAGACAAAAAGTGTGGCTGTGTGATTGTCTGGAGCTGCATAGGTTCTTAAAGACCTTGACGACTTGCCGTAATTGTTGAAATCACAAATCTTATGGCCTACCAGAAAATCTTGGAGGAGAATGTCCAGCAATCAGTTTGTGATGTTATGCTTAAGCACACTTGCATTATGCAGCTGGACAATGAATGTTGGATGACATTTAACAGCCCGTTCACCTTGAAAACTATACAGAGTTGGTGAATTATAATCCTTCTGCAAAGAAACATTTGTCAAAATTCTTCCACAGGAATGTAAAAGACTCAGTGCCAGTTATTGCAAACTCTTGATGCCACTCGGTGCCCCCAAAGGTTGCAGATTCAGTTTTTAGTGGCCAATTACTTTTTCACAATGGGCCAGGTTGGTTTAGAATAACTGAAATCATAATTTCAAAACAGTAGTTTGTATTTACTGAGCTTACCATTGTCTAAAATTGGCTTGATCATATAAAACATTTAAGCTTAATAAAATTTTAAAAAAGGAATTTGTGAGAGGCTAAATAATTCAATTTATTTCAATTCATTTTTTTTTATATAGCGTCAATTCACAAAACATGTCGTCTCAAGGCACTTCACAAACGGTTTGGAATGGTAAGGGGTTGTTGGGGAGGTTAGAATAAACTACTGAGTGTTAGAGTTTGGCCATTTTAGAATGGGCTATGTGTAGGGGTGCTAAGTAAAATACTAAACTGATAAAGTTTGTCCATCTAGAGCCCACTGGTGGCTATTGTTTTACTAAAGTCAAGTCAAATTTATTTATAAAGCGCTTTTCAGCAACAAGGCACTCAAGGCGCTGCACATAAGGAAAAACATACAATGATACAGAAATCAAACAATAGAGGTAGTTAAAAAATAAAGAGAATAGAATGATGGATAGGAAAATGAAAGGAAAGTTGGACTGAAAACTTAACTAATAATGTTTAGATAACACATTCATAGGCCACTCTAAATAAATAAGTTTTTAATCTTGATTTGAAGCTACTTAGGGTTTCAGTGCTTTTACAGTTTTCTGGGAGTTTTTTCCAGATTAGTAGAGCATAAGAACTAAAAGCTGCTTCTCCATGTTTGGTTCTGGTTCTGGGTATGCAGAGTAGATTTGAGCCAGAAGAACTGGGAGGTCTGGGTGGTTGATACACTGACAACAAGTCTGTAATGTATTTTGGTGCTAAGCCATTCGGTGATTTATAGACTAACAGAAGTATTTTAAAGTCTATTCTCTGAGCTACAGGGAGCCAGTGTAAGGACTTTAGAACCGGGGTGATGTGCTCCACTTTCTTAGTTCTAGTGAGGACGCGGGCAGCAGCATTCTGGATCAACTGCAGCTGTCTGATCAACTTTTTAGGCAGACCTGTGAAGACACTGTTGCAGTAATCAATTCTACTAAATATGAACGCATAAATTAGTTCTTCAAGGTCCTGCTGAGACATTAGTCCTTTAATCCTGGAGATGTTGTTTAGATGATAGAAGGCCGACCTTGTTACTGTCTTTATGTGCCTCTGAAGGTTCAGGTCTGAGTCAATTCACTACACCTAGATTTTTAACCTGATTGGTGGTTTCTAGCTGTATTAACTGAAGCTGTGTGCTAACTTTTAAACGCTCTTCCTTTGGTCCAAAGATTATTACTTCAGTTTTGTTTTGATTCAGGTGAAGAAAATTTTGGCACATCCATGCATTGATTTCTTCTAAGCATTTACCCAGCGCTTGAATGAGTTCATAGTCACCTGGTGACATCGTAACATATAGCTGTGTGTACGTTGTTGTTTATTAAAATCTGAGTTAGAGGGAGCATGTAGATATTGAATAGGAACGGCCCTAAGATGGACCCCTAGGGAACGCCACATGCCACACGCCATATTACCCGCTGACACAAAAAAGTCCCTGTCCTTCAAGTAGGATTTAAACCAACTGAGTGCTGTACCAGAAAGGCCAACCCAGTTTTGCAGGTGCTCTGATAAAATGGAGTGAACAACAGTGTCGAATGCTGCACTAAGGTCCAATAATACCAGCACTGTGGTTCTTCCACAGTCTGCATTTATACGGATGTCATTGAACACCTTGACAAGAGCAGTCTCTGTACTGTGGTGAGCAGGGAAGCCTGACTGGAAGACATTGAAGCGGCTGGTCACTGTTAGGAAGTTGTTTAACTGTTGAAACATAGCTTTTTCAATAATCTTGTTGATGAAGGGGAGGTTTGAGATAGGCCTGTAGTTCCGCAGTAGCAGCTTGTCCAAGTTGCTCTGTTTCAATAGAGGTTTGATAATTGCTGTTTTTAGGGCCTGGGGGAAAAAAACCTGACAAAAGGAACGTTTTTATTATTTGTTTTAAATCAAATGTTATGACAGGCAAAGCTTTCTTACGGAAAGCTGTGGGTAAAACATCGAGACAGGAGGAAGAAGAGCTTAGTTGGTGTACGATTTCTTCTAAGTTTTTGTAGTTTATTTGGTGAAATTGGGAAATTTTGTCAAACAAACCTAAAGGATTGGGGGTACCTCTCTCTTTCAGACTGATTATAACCAATGGAAAAGAGAAGGGTTCACACAAGTTGCAGAAATGGAGGGTGTGTTTGCACCTCAACCATAACTGAGCCGGTTTAGGCTAAACCTGACTCCTCCTTACTCCATCCAACAGGGAGAGAGGAAGGCAGAGGTAAAAAATAATTGGCGAGTGTTGTTTCCTGTTGCATTGTGTGAAAGGTGGGTAACTTTAAAATGGGCTTAGTCAGTTCAGTTGAATCATACAGATTTCACGTCAGGTACATTCTAATTAATCCTAACTATTGGACTGTGCAGTCAGATTCAGATATTTATTCAAATTGGTTAAAACGTTTTTCTGTCTGAGGAAGCCCAGCAGATTGCATCGAGTCAGTGACTTGTAGCAGTCACTCCTCCTGGATGAGCATGTAGCGACAGTGGACAGTCACTGGCGTTGACTTTGCAGCAATCCCTCATACTGAGCATGCATATAGCGACAGTGGAGAGGAAGAATTCCTCCAGTAGAACCAGGCTCAGTGTGAGCGGCCATCTGCCACGACCGACTGGGGGTTGGAGAGAACAGAGCAGAGACAGAAAAAGAACACAGAAGCAGAAGCACAGGAGTACTTTCTATGGGAAGGAAAAGTAAATGTTAGTGGATGTAGCTTGTTTGGTGGTTTCATCTAGGATGAAAAAACAGATAAACTGTGAGCCAGTTTTCGAGTTTGTATGAGAGAGAGTATGAGAGAGAGCACATACAGTTAGTCACAGTAAAAGCTCAGTCATTATCTATGTCTAGAAGAGAGACAAGGTTAAACACTGAAAGACAGGGCCAAGTGTATTATTGGTAGAAGGTGAACATTAAGTTGTTGGCAGCAGAAGCTTGGACGATGCCCCCCTCCAGAAAGGCGTCACAGGGAAATACAGAGTCAGGCTAGGAGTAGCTTCTAGGAAGAGAAAAGAGAGAGAACGTAAAATTAAAAGCTGAAATAACAGCAAATACAAAATTGGAGAGTAGTATGATGTAGCAGAGAGAGTGAAAGTGGTCATTATGTCCTCCAGCAGCCTAAGCGTATAGCAGCATAACTACCGAGATTGCTCAGGATAACCTAAGCCACTCTAACTAGACGCTTTATCAAAAAGGAAAGTTTTAAGCCTAGCCTTACAAGTAAATACATTTTCACAGGAAAAAAAAAAAATTTGCTCATTAAGTTGCAACAAGGGTAATAAGATTCTTTATCAGTAAACACATTGATTCTTTAAAATGAGATGCAGCTTCTGCTTGTATTGTTTTTTCTTCTTTTCAGATGGCGTTAATTATGCTTGCATGGCATGTTTGTAAAAGGTAGACATTCATCTTTACAGCACAAAGGGTAGGACCTTAATGATGTACATAGTTAGCTCCATAGTGCTGCCAAGCACTCAGAAATGGTCAAAAATTTAGACAGGGCCTGATTAGTCTTTCAGTACACATCGATATAGCAATGAATAATATGCAGTATTACAGGATGCATACACACAGCACCAGTTTCTTCATACTTTAGTGTCAAGGAATTAGAGTTGTTCATAATCTCAAAAGGTGATGGCAATCAACATTTCTTAAGGTTTTTTTGTTTTGTTTCTTTTAGACATTGGCTGCTTTTTGTCTTATTTTCAGTCCAGGCCTTGTACCTAACCATGACATGCTGTACGTTGTACTTAAACATGTGAACTCCTTAAATTGATGAATAATTTAAGAAAGAGAAAAAAAAAATCCAGCAGGAACAGAGAAACTAATCTTAGTTGATTTTCTACAAGCTTTCAGGTAAAAAAAAAAAACACTTTAGAAATCCCTTTAGAAATATCATGCTGGCTTTGAAATATTATTTTTCAAAGAACTGGGAACAAATTATGACTTTGAGACAGACTTACTGCAGCAAACTGTCAAAGATCATATTTAGGGCGGAGTGGGTGGCTTAGCAGTACAGTACTTGACCCACATATGGAGGCCTCAGTCCTAGACGCAGCCATCCCAAGTTCAAACCCCAAATAACCCATCAGAGTGACATCAAAATGTTTCAACCTTTTCAGGATCTGACACCTAAAATAACAGTGGAAGGGACTTGTGATCCAAACTACTGGTGAATAAGCGTTACATGTAACGTTACATGTAACAGAGGTACTGCAAAAACTGCCAATACAGTATTACAGTATTTTATCTATTTGTTGTTGACTCATTCAATATTTATTTTATCCAATAATCTGATTTGTAATAAAATATTGATTGAAGGAATAAATAAAGTAAACCATAGATTTGTAAACAGTACATTTTTTATCCATTGTAAGAAAGATAATGCAAATATGCTTTTGTAAGTTTCAATTTAGTTTTTTTTCCCTTTGATGTCTAAAGAGGACCCTTTATTTCAAATAGTTGTTAATTTGTGACCCCAGAAGGGCCATGAAACCAACTTTAGGAACCACAGAATTACTGGACAAAAACTAAGTGAATAGGCCTTTTTAGTCTTTGAAAAAAACAGTTTTCAGTGCATGTGAACTTCCAGCTGTGTCAGTTTGGCCCTACACCTATTTATACCCCCACTTACCTCTTATTTGTTAAAACTGCCACTATGTCCTGACAGTAGAATATGAGCCAGCTAATCTGTGAAAAAGGAGGGCTGTGACACACCAGAGAGTAAGATAGAGGAAACCTGTAGGGTGTGCTTGTTCAAATTTTGCAGCTTTAACTGCATTATAAATAAACCCCCAGGAGGGTATTAATAGATAGTACGAAATGTCCTGTGGCAGCTGGCTTCTTGTTGTACCAAACAATTTTGGGTACAAAATGACAAAAATTGCGAGCAGCACATGACCTTACCCATGATTTATTTTATTTATGTGTTTTAAAAGTTCATAATATTTCACCTTTTTCACATATTACATTGTCTTCTAACATGTTTAAAAAAGAATAGGTTAACGGTTAAACTCATTGTCCCTACCCCAGACATCACTCCATTTAAAATGAAAGTAATTAGATACAATGAAAATAAATAAATTAAATTAATTAATTCTCCAGCATGAAAGCAATACTATAAGTTGAAAACACCACAGTACCATGTCACCTCAAATGTGACATGACTACCATAGACTACACAGAACTGCACAATGGCTGTAAATATTTTTTTTATTGAATCCATTTTTTTCTTTTTTTTTTGTTAATGCAAATAAGAATAATTAAAGTCAAAATAATAAACATTTTAAACAGTTTTTTTTTCTTTGGTAACATGACTGCAATTATTTTAATCTTTAAGTTGTTTTTTTTTAATTCAAATTAAAGTCAAGTTTATATGAAAGTAATTATCGCTGTCTGATTTTTGTTTACTATTAATAATATACTGCAGGCTACAAACAATAAATCAACATAAACAACAAGAGCACAATTGCTCAGCTAAAAGCAGAACATTTATTTCACTAAGCTTTTAGTTAATGGCAAATCATTGCAAAAATAAAGAAATATGGTGTCCCCAATGGAGCAATCAGCATGTTATTACTACAGCAAAACACCTTAAAATTCTCCTTTGTACTAGCGCTAATTTCAAAGCTAACAATAGCATTTAATTAACGCACAGTTACACCTGAGCATTAAGACTTTAAGCAGCAAAGTCGCTGTTGTTATTTCTCTTGTCTTCCTTTTTAATTATTCCGAATTGGAGTCTCGCTGAGATTCTCTGGGGCTTTAATTAGAGACTGAATTAAAGTTGTGTAAATACAGTTGGAAGCTGGAGAGTCTTTAAATAGAGCCGCATTGCATCTGCAATTTCAATTTCCCTTTTCTGGAGGAGAAAACATTCAAAGTCTTCAGAAGTTTGTCAAATCGCTGCGGGCTGCTTTTCCCCTAGGTGATCCTGCAGATTGATACAGTTATTTTTTTCTCAGACGGCTGCGACACAAAACTATTTCTGTAAATAAGACATTTCTTTGTTTCTCTGTAGCAATGTGGAAATGTGTTACACTTTGTTTGTCTTTCTTGTGCACTAATATACATTTATAAAGAAAGAAAGTTGAAAGATTTACGCATAAACTCACCTGCCTGTGGATGTGTTAACGCTTGATTCTCCAACTCTGATTGTCTGATTTGCTTTGAAAACCAAAAGCATGAGATTCATCTCCCATTGGGCTGGATAAAATTCAAACTAAGTGCCTCGGCCCAGACTGCAGGCTTCTGCCTCGGAATAATAATAGGCTCTTTCAGATGTGTTTGTCATCAAATTAGCCTTCCACTTCAGACAAGGTGCTCTCACAGAGCAATTCTCGACAGTGATGGAATTCAAATTAGGCAGAGTCCGTTAGAGTGTTTTAAGCTTTAAAAAAAGAGAATGAGTTTAATTTGCGGAGGGGATGCTCACTGTAGGAGTTAAAAATTACAATGTTTAGGTTCATTGCAGCACTTCCCGTCCCGTGTTTCAGCTGTTTTTACTGTAAGCTTTCAAAGAATATGTGCATTTTGTCAACTATTTTTTCCCTCTTGAATAAACGTTAATATTGTGCATTTTTAAGTACACCGAGGCTCTTTAGCACATCCTAGAAGCCTGATTCACTGTTTGTCTTCCTGTTTTGAATTTTGTCTTCAAGACACCCAGGTAGAGTTCTTCCTGCCTCTCTCTGCTTGACATGCCATTCCTCTTTGATACCTTTGATCTACCCAGGAGGGGAAAAGTTGCCTTGGGAAGCACCATCAAGGAGTGCGGAAGAAGGGATGGAAATCCCTGTTTTTTTCCTCTTACAAGCACACACAAGCACACCAGAGTCAGCAATAATTAAAAAGTTAACTTGGGACATCTGACTCAAAATCATTCAGATACAGGAGGTAGATATAAACCGCAAGCTAAAGAGTTTGTCATTGGTTTGTCATTGGTACAATATATATGATATATATATATATATATATTATATATATATATATATATATATATATAAGAAGGGTGCTGTGCTGTGAAAAAGTATTTGCCCTTTAAAGATTTCTTTTGGTTGTTGACTACCACCAATACATATTTCAGATGATCAAAAACGATATCAGACAAAGATAACTGGCCTCACCTGCCTCAGTTAAGGTCAGTGTTGATAATTCAAGAAAAACAAGAAACTGAACAAAAATAACCATAAAAATATCTTGTTGACCCCAAAGGCTTTCAGGAAAATATTCTCCAGACTGGTGAGACACAGGTGAAATTTGGAACGCTTGTGTATCGTTACATTTGGTGTAAAGCTACACAACGATCTCATTCTGAAGAATGAGATCACCATTTGAGATTCGGTATTTTTTTTCATCTAATGGAACTGAATTAAATGTTTGACTGACCTGATGACAGCTAGTGCCCCAACCCTGTCCGCAGATGCTCTTGTTTTGAAGTGACCAGAAGAAGTGGCAACACATTTGCAGGCAAATTTTTGCAGGTGAATTTCTGCAGGTGAATTTTTGCAGGCGAATTTCTGCAGGTGAATTTTTGCAGGTGAATTTTTGCAGGTGAATTTCTGCTGGTGAATTTTTTCAGGCGAATTCTTGCAGGTGAATTTTTGCTGGCAAATTTTAAGTACAAAAAAAAAAATCACATACATAATTGCACAGGATAAAAATTCAGTGTTATAAATTCAATGTCTTAAAAAATGTCTGATTCTAATGAGACTATTTTTCTTCCATAAATATCTGACCTTCAACAAACCATTCATGCTCAAAGAGCCTTAAACGTGACTCAGTTCAAATAATTCTGCAAAGACGTTATCACAAACAGCTGTAAAAGGTGGCACAGCCAGTCATTAGGTTACGGTGTCATCAGTCACATATTGGGGAGAAGTTTGAACAATGTGTTAATTAGAGTAATGTGTAGAGTAATTCTATCCTAATCTTGTGAGCATCTTGCTGCATTCTGTTGTGTCTGAAATTTATGTGGATGTTTCCTTGACACGAACCAGCAATTCTTAAATGTGGCCTAAATATTGCCTTTTGAAACCTAGAAGACCTAGATAAAAAATGGATTTTAGTTTAGCGGCCTTGCCCCACATCAGTCCTGGTTATGTTAGATAAAAATAAAATGTTTGTAAAAATAAAAAATTAAGAATATTGCTTTTCTTTGTGAAACCAGCAAAGATAACACCAAAAGAGATACAGATTACAACAGAAATGATGAAACCTTCAAAACATTCAAATTAGCTATAACACCTAACAGATGCAGGAGAAGGAGTTAGACAGCAAACTCAGGACCATTGCATCCCACACAATGATGGATTCTGCAAAAACTGCCGGTCTCCATCTTCATTCCAAACAGCTGTGTGAGTGCATCACTTTTAAAAGGAATCTCTAATCTTGTTTCCAAAAGAAACCCAACACATGCAGAGGAAGGCTGTTAATGGTCAAAAATGTATATCTTATTTCCAGAAAATGTGTGGAAGTGAGAAAGCACTGAAATAGCTTCAGAATGTCTGCTGAGAACAAGCGTGATACTTTGTAATGGATTGTTTTTGTCTGTGTCTCGCTCTTTTTTTTTCCTGCAGGGTTGAAGCAGATCCATGCCCTGTCCATCCAGGGGAACTATGAGCTGCGTATCGACTTGGAGGACTTTGAAAATAGCACAGCGTATGCCCATTACGGCACCTTCGGTGTGGGTCTCTTCTCAGTGGACCCTGATGATGATGGATACCCTTTGACAGTTGGAGACTATTCTGGCAATGCAGGTATGTACTGTACTAAGGTTTTCATTTTCCTGCAAGATGTACAGTGCTTTTGCTATGATGAAATTGTTCTAACAGAAATCTATTTTTATTGCTAAAAACATAAACAGGTGAAACCAACAACCAGCTCCTCCTCCATTCTGCCTTGAAGTATAATAAGAGTGCAGTATTTTTACAGTGCAGGTGTGTCCACTGCTTAAACAGTGCAGTTTGTTGCACAGAGAGAGGTGCAGCTAGTGTCTCTGCTCCCTAATCATCAGATCCAAGCCAGCTACCTGTCACCTTAATTAAATTACTGGCAATTAATTGCACAGCTTGACCTGCAGTGTAAACAAAAACCTGCAACTGAAATGAAGAAGCAATTTAAGGGTTCTGTGGGGAGCGTGCTTCAAGAACGCTGTGAGAACGGGGACAAATATGAAAGATGCAGCAAAGAGAAGTTGGGTTGAAAGGGATACCAGAGGAATCAGGTGCACCAGAAGATGAGCTGGGCTAAATAAAAATGTGGATACGTCTATCTATAGTGCCTTGCAAAACTATTGATAAAACATTAAATCTTACTCATTTTATTGCATTACAAAATGTAAAATATTTTAGGGCTTTAATTTAATAGACCATCACAACAGCACATAGTTGTGAAGTAGAAGAAAATGATTGTTTTCAAAATTGTTTATAAATAAAAATCTGAAAGTTTTGGTCTGCATTTTTATTCAAGCCCACTTTCCACTGAACCCAGTATAATCTTCATAACCTTCAATCATTACCTTCATAAATCACCTAATTGATAAATATAGTCCACTTGTGTGTGATTTATTCTCAGTGTGAATCCAACTGGTCTGTGAAGGCTTCACAAGTTTATTAGAGAACACTAGTGAACAATCAGCATCATGAACCAGAAGGAATTCATTTTTCATTCATTCATTTACCGATTTACTGTATATAACACTCAACAATAAGATCACAAAAACACAGTGAGAATCAAAAAAGAAAACATACAACCATAAAAGCAGAGCACAGCGAAATAAGTCATCAATACAATGCTATGATACACTTCTATTGCCTGAAAAAATATATCTTAAGCTTAGATTTAAAGATGCCTGGGTCAGCAATGGAGTGATGGATGGTCTAAAGGAAGTTGGTTCTAGAGTCGGGGTGCTGCCACTGAAAACAACCGGTCACCCCAGTTCTTAAGTCTAGTTCTTGGAACATCGCATAAAATTTGATTTGAAGACCTCAGGCATATGACATATTCAGAAAAATGTAAAAGCTCAGATAAATAAGGTGAGGCCAAGCCATTAAGAACTTTAAAAACAAACACAAGTTTAAAATCAAATCTAAAAAGGACAGAAAGCCATTGTAAAGAGGATGAAACAGGGGTGATGTGCTCTCTTCTAGAGATTTTGTTTAAAAAACGGGCAGCCACATTCTGGACAAGTTGAAGATGATTAAGGAAAGAATGAGAGACACCTATGATTACGATAATCAAGTCTAGATCTAATAAAAGCATGGCCTTGTCCCAAGTCAGGATGCTTTACGTGTTTAACTTTGGTCAAAAGATGGTAAAACATGATTTGACCTCATAGTTAATTTATTTATTGAATTTAAACTCCTGATCAAATATTACCCCTAGGTTTCTAACGGTGTTTTTTATTTTAAGGGGCAAAGCAATGAAAGCAATACATTCGGTCCTTTGACACTTTTACATTCATTATCAGAAAATGGAGAGAGTATGACACAACTGCAAACCTACTGAAACATGGTTGCCTACTTTAATTGAAAGGCCGGGCAAGGAGAGCTTAAATCAGAGAAGCCAAGAGGAGTGGTAACTTGTGCTGATATCCACAGCTTAGGTGGGAGAATATGTCAACAGGACAACTATTAGTTGTGCACCTAAAAGATCTGGCCCTTTTGGAAGAGTGCCATGAAAGAAGACCTTGTTGAAAGAAAGCTTGTTCAATTTCCTTTTGGCCATGAGTGAAGTAAGAGATATAGTAAACATGTGAACGAAGGTGCTCATGTCAGATTAGCTTAACTTAACTTTTTGACCTACATGCAAAATGCTGTGTGGCAAAAACAGTAACACTGCATTGTTATGTATGTTATCGAGTATAAAACACGATGGTTTTAGCATTGTGGTGTGGGAAAGCCTTTCTTTGGGAGGGAAAATGAAGCTGGTCAGAGTTGATGGAAAGATGGATGGAGCTAAACACAGAACAATCCTGAAAGGAAACCTGGCTAGGTTGAAGGAATCAGCTTCTAGCAGGAAAATTACCTTACTTTACTGATATTTTTTTTCTTTACAATCATGCACTATTTTGTGTTTGTCTGTTACACAAAATTCCCCAAAATATCCAAAATCTAATTTTTGATTGCACTGTAAAGGAGAGGAGCACCATAGAAGGAGGGCGTTTTATAGAACTTTGCTTTCTTGATGCAATAATTGCAAAAAGAAGTCCTGTTGTATCCCTGTCCTGACTGACAACATTGTGGCTTCACCTAGAACACATGTGCCAGTTTGAAGCCAGTCCATTTAAGGGAACTCAAGCTCTCCTGAGATCATGATATCATGTTAGCTTCCCTCCAGGTTTCGCCGCTGTTCCTATTAGGACCATTTTCTTCTGCTGTCCTCTGCCTGCTCTCCAATCAGCCGACAGGTGCTCATTTGCACTGTGAGCAGCCTCATCTTAATGGGCATCAGAGGAGGCTGCCGGCACCCCCAGACCACCAAGGTGACACTCGGTGCCTTGTAAATGAGCCTTTAAGTGCCACTGTTGTTTTTCCTCCTCCCCCTATGCCCTCTGGACATAATCCTGTTGTTGACACCACTGGGGCTCTCCATCCCACCCTTTGCTTCACTCACTAAATATTTTCTGCTACCGCCAAATGGCTCGAAACATGAATACAAGGTGTGCCATCAAATTATTTTTCCAACTGAGTGGTTACCATAGTAATGTCAAATGGAGAGAATGAGTGGGACAGAGTGAGAGAAGAGGGTAGAGGAGCTGCACGGCCACATCCCGAGCAATTAAGAGCTGTTTGACGCACTCACAAGCTGTTAGCGATCACCTGATGGCTGTTAAGGAGCCTTTCATTCAGCTCACAGCTTTGTCCTTCTTTTCACTTCCAGCCCCCAGTGTGCAGCCAGCTTTGGAAATAAAGGGGATAGAAGAGAGAAAAAAGAAGAGTATGGGGAAGCACTTTATGAGCTCTTTGAACAACCATTTGCAAATGGAAATAAAAAAATCAGGCTTACTGCTGCATCTGTGAGGATGTTTCTTTCATTTTACTTGTAAGTCTTTAAGAGCGTTGGCTTTCAAAGCAGTTATCATCTTTGAAAAATTGCCAGCGAGAAATCTTTATGCGGTGGGACGATGTTTCTAGCTCAGCAATTTGATTGTGGGGATCAGACTTAGCATCCAGACCATGATTAAGGGCACTCGGCTGTGCCGCATCCCTGCAGTGGTCTTACATCACTGTCATATTCACAATTGTGGGCTGGAGAAAAGAGGGCCCTCTCATTGATTATGCTTTTAAAGCTTTTTGTACAAGCAGAAGAAAAGAAATTAGAGGATGCCTGGAAGAATCAAGTCAAAATATGACATTAGGCCTCTTTTGAAACATTTACATTAAAAAAATAAACATTAAAGACTCTCCAAGTGACACATATCAAGATGAAACCATTAAGCATGTGTTATTAAAAGCCGAAAAGGTCACAAAAGAAAGTTTGATGAATTGGCTGCCAAGCAGCCTGACCTCCCGCTTCAGATAATGAGAAGAAATATTCTTGAAAACAGTGGAGCTCTATTTTTATTTCTTTTATTTTATCTTTTTACTCTAATGATTGATTCAGAGTCATGCCATGTTTAATCGACTTAGATGTGAATATATGTAATTAGTATGGGATCAAAGATAATGGATTCTTAGATGTTTTCTTCAGAGGCATGAATACAGAACCCTGCTAACTTTCCCACATTTAGTCACTTTATAACCACAAACCAAAATATATATTACTGGGATTTTATGTGCTACACAAACACAAAGGTACACATGATTGTAAAGTGGAAGAAAATGTGTACAAGGTTTTCTATTTTTATTTTACAAATAAAAATAAAAGAAATCAGAAGTGTGGCTTAGGTTTGTATTCTGCCCCGAGATGCCACAAAATAAAATTCAGTTTAAACAATTTCCTTTCGAAGTCACCTTATTAGTAAATAGAGCCCACCTGTGTGAAAATAAGTAAATGTACAGTGGAGAGAACAAGTATTTCATACACTGCGATTTTGCAGGTTTTCTTTAATTTTTATGATAGGTGCTCTTCAACTGTGTGATGGAATCTAAAACAAAAATCCAGAAAATCACATTGTGTGATTTTTAAGAAAATAATTTGCACTTTATTGCATGATATAGGTATTTGGTCTCCTAACAACCAGTAAGAATCCTGGCTTTCACGGGCCTGTTAGTTCTTCTTTAAGAAGCCCTCCTGTTCTCCACTCATTACCTGTATTAACTGCACCTGTTTGAACTTACCTGTATAAAATACACCTGTCCACACACTCAGTCAAACAAACGCCAACCTCTCTACAAAGGTCAAGACCAGAGAGCTGTGTTAGGACATCAGAGATAAAACAGTAGACCTGCACAAGGCTGGGATGGGGTACAGGAAAATAGCCAAGCAGCTTGGTGAGAAGGCAACAACTGTTGGTGCAATTATAAGAAAATGGAAGAAGTTCAAGATGACGGTCAATCTCCTTCTGTCTGGGGCTGCTTGTAGGAATACCATCCCTACCTGTGAAGCATGGAGGTGGAAACATCATTCTTTAGGGATTCTTTTCTGCAAAGAGGAAAGGATGATCTTTAGAGGGAGCTGAAAGTCCGTATTGCCCAGCGACAGCCCTGAAATCTGGAGGATCTGGAGAAGATCTGTATGGAGTGGTCCAAAATCCCTGCTGCAGTGTGTGCAAACCTCCTCAAGAACTACAGGAAGTGTCTGATATCTGTAATTTCAAACAAAAGTTCCTGTACCAAATATAAAGTTTATTATTTCCTGATATATCAAATACTTATGTCATGCAATAAAATGCTAATTAATTTCTTAAAAATCACACAATGTGATTTTTCTGGATTTTTATTTTAGACTCCGTCACTCACAGTTGAAGATTACCTATGATAAAAATTATAGACTTCTACATGCTTTGCAAGTGGGAAAACCTGCAAAATCACAGTGTATCAAATACTTGTTCTCCCCACTGTAGCTATTCTGTGAAGGTGTCAGCACTAAGAAGCCTAAAGTACAAACCACACAGATCCGGAATAAAGTTGATTAAAAATTCAAAACTGATTTAGTTTATGAAACAGTTGCACTGGAATGCAGTTAAAATACTATAGGAAATTCAAGCAAACTATTTAGGGAGCCAAATAGAGGAAGTGTACCTGCTGCTGTCTCATTTACAAAGCAAAATGCTAAATAGCTTGCCACCTCATCTGCTCCTTATACTGGGCTGCTTCTTGTGAAAAAGCATTTATGTTAGCACACCAAGGTAAAATCATAACCCCAAGTCTCCATAAATTTGCTGCGCCATTGTTTATTTTTTAGAGCAAACCAAGTGAAAGGGATGAATTTCTACATTTTTTTTTTACTTGTCAGTGCTCATTTTCCAAAAAACAACCACAAACTCCCTGGCATTGTCCAGGTGCAAATAGTAGACCAAAATTGAACTTTTTGGCCTACATGCAAAATGCTTTTTGCTTTTCTAACATATGAACAGGGAAGCCAGTCAGAGTTGATGTTTTAAAAACAGGGCAATCCTTGGGGGGAAAAAAAAAAAAACTGTTATAGGATGCAAAAGACCTTGGACTGGGATTGAGGTTCCCATTCTAGCAGTACATACATCCAGATTCACAGTGAAATTGTTTAGATCAGTATTAGAATGGCCCAGTCAAAGCCCAGACCTAAATCTAAACGAGAATCTGTAACACCACTTAAAAACTGTAGTTCATAGTTTGACTGGGCTTTTTTGCAAAGGAAGAAATTTAAGTCTCTAAATTTGCAAAGCTGAAAGACAAAGCCCAATAGCTTTCTAGCTGTATCGCAGCAAAAGATGGTTCACAAATACTTACTTAAGCAATACTAACACCAAAATCTACATTCTGTTTTACAAATTTTTGTCTGTACAAACTGTGAAAAATATCCATCCCATTCCTTCCAATTTCCTGTTATAGCTACTTTGTGTTTGTGTATCACAAAAATCAGAATAAATTGAAGTTTGTGCTTGTAACATGACACAGTGGGGAAATGGGTATCACTGTTTTTTTCCAGCCAATCAACAATTCTAGTCTTTTGTTTGTTTTAGGCGATTCTCTTCTGAAGCACAATGGAATGAAGTTCACCACCAAAGACAAGGACAACGATCACTCTGAGAACAACTGCGCGTCGTTCTACCACGGTGCGTGGTGGTACAGAAACTGCCACACCTCCAACCTCAATGGTCAGTATCTGCGTGGCCAGCACACCTCCTATGCCGATGGTATCGAGTGGTCCTCCTGGACCGGCTGGCAGTATTCCCTCAAGTTTTCGGAGATGAAGATCCGTCCCACCCGTGACCCTGACAATAAATAGAACTGATAAAAGGAGGAAAAGGAGAACAGAATACCTTTTTGGATCATTCAAAAGAAATAAAAAACATGATTTTTGACGGATTTAATTTCTTGTCTTCATATTGTTTATTCACTTACGTGTGACTCTTTAAGTTTAGTTGACTGCAGTTGGATTCATAGTTACATCCTTTTTGCTCCTCTTATATTTGTGACTGCCATGATGCTTTCTTTAAGGAAAATTCTAACCGTGCTGCCCGTAGTTTTGATATTTTATCTTATAAACGAGCAAAGCAGAGCCCTGAGCCAACAATCTACTTTGCTATCTTTACTCACTCTAATGTGGTGGTCCAACCATCTACAGAATCCTCATGTTCCCTTGACTTTGACCCCCCCAACCCAACACTTTAGGAGCAATGTTCGGAGAGGCTTCAATCACATATATGGAACAAGGCCAACCCTTCACAAAATACAAGGAGGAGATGCATGTTCTTGGGTTTCATCTGCGAAAAGGGAGCGCTCACCGCACTATGATACATTTACATCCCTTATCTGTGTGAATGAGACCCAGCAGGGTAGTGGCAATGAGCACACTTCCTCCAATAATGAAAGGAAAGACAGAGAAAACGAGGAAGCGAGCTGACAGGAGTTAAATTGGATAAGGGAAAAGGGGGCGAAAGAAAGCTGGAAGAGTACGAGGAGGTGAAAAAAGAATGAAAAACGAGCAAAGACAAAGGAAAGAGACAATGGAGGATCTCATTCGTCTGACTTGGGCCATTAGGGAGCATATTGGGCACTTTGTCTGATCTGCCTGCCAGCTGAGTACTGGCCAACCAATGCAACATTGCAGATGGAAACACAGCACTTTGGGTGTGTGTTGGTGTGTGTACATGTATTTGTGTACATGTGTTTGTGGATGATCATGTGTGCACGTCTTTGACAGAAAGACTGACAAAGCTCTCTCTAAGACGCTCAGTTTCCTGTCAGGAAGTCAGAAGAGTGACTTGACTGAGCACATTGTAAAGCACAAGCATGGCTGCCACACCTTTGCTTTATCCACATACATGCAGAAGCAAGAAAATAAAAGGCGTGTTAGATCCAATCGGGTTTATAAAGAAATGAAATGATTCCACATTACCAACTCTTTAGAATGTCCTCTTATTTTCAGGTGTTTAGTATAAGATTTTATTTTGTCTTTATTTTTGTGTGTAGCTCGTTTTCTGCCATCATGCGAATACAGAAAAAATTACTATTAAAAAAAATCATATTTCCTTTTTTGTTTTTCTTTGAATTAAAATTCCACAGTTTCTTATCGAGAAGTCAAAATTGCCTCAAGCAAGAAAGAAAAACAACAAGAGAGAAAAAAATTGATGGAAAAAAATACAAAAGCAACATATTGGTGAAACGTTGTGCAATAGCAACCCTGTATTTCTTTTTTCAAGCACTGTCAATCCTGTCAAAGCTTTTTTTGGATGATGTAAGAAAGCTTTAAGATATCTGTAGATTCTACTGTACAGCGTGTATGACTTTCAGAGCATGTGAAACATTTCTTACTATGCGAAAACACAAAGAGAAAGCAAGAGTGGACTACCCGTCAAAGAAAGAACTTTTCCTCTTCCTCCACATGATCTGCAGTGGGGACTACTGATCTGAAGGTTGAGCACAAGGATTATCCCTCAAGCACATGCTTGTTCAAATATTTTTCTTTCTTTTTTGAATGAACAATACAAGGCACATTTCAATATTTGGGAACATTAGCGGCCTCACAGGATACGAATGACCCTCTCCCGGATTCTCTGCTTTTGGACAGCAATGGGGTACTGGAGTGCATCTTTGAATGTGCGCTGAGTTTCATGTGTAGCACAAAGCAATGTTGCGCTGATTACCTCTGACGCTGGACCAGCTGTGAGTGTCTCCGGACGTTGCCAACATGCCGCACCCCGTGTTTCTGCGGCAACGTCAGGTGTGTACAGTCCATACAAGCAACCCAATCATGACTCGGTGGACTGCTGCCACCTTTCTTCTTCATTGAAGCACAGACATTCATGTTATAAAAAATAAATAAATGCTGAAAAAACAACAGGTGTTATTAAGGCACAGAATCTGAGGTATGATTTAAAGTTTGTAAAATAAGGCACATGAAGAGAGGGAACTGGATTGTGAGTGTGAATGGATGCTAATATTTTTGTGTGTGTTTCTCTGCTTGACAGAGCGTGTGTGTTTGTATGCATCTATTGTGTGTCTGTGTGTACACATGAACAGGAGCATCTCAATGAATTTGAATGTCCTTGAAAAATATTTTTTTAAGTAAAACAATTCCAAAAGGGAAATTAATATTTTACAGATTTAATAGCCACAGATTGATGTATACCAATTGTTTATGTGGGTGACTTTGATGACAATTGCTGATAGCTAATTAAAAACCCACAAATCAATTTCTCCTTCAACTGCAATATTACATAAGAACAATAAAAACCTAACTTTTGTTAAAGAAATATGGCCCTACATTTCTCTATAAAGTATTTTATCAGTCTTATGTAATAATCACAGAAATTACCAGAAATAAATGATTGAAATTTATCACTCTGTGTGATGAATCTATACAAGTATCACTTTTTGAATTGAATTGCTGAAACAAAGCAACTTTTCAACAATATTCTAAATTCCTGGGATGCACCTGTAGGCACATGCTTTGGTTTGAACCCGCCGGCGTACATGAGCCAGACCAGACGAGAGATCAGGGGGTAAAGTCTATCCCAATGTGGAGTAATGTGATGCTTACATCCAACTAGCCTCCCTCTGCTGTTTGTGTTGATAACGGGGAGATTTACATTATTATATTGACCTATTAGTTATTGTGATTGTGAACACCACCTACTGGTTGCTGTGTTGAACTGCGCCTGTACCCTTGAACCCCTTCCCCGTGAACCCGCTCCCCAACACGTTGTGCACACTGTATATGTTTATGCTATGTTTCCCCGTGTTATTTACATGGGCAGACACGTATTATTTTCTGCATCCTAATCTGTTTTTGTTGCGTGAATGCCTTTATAGTCACCAGTTCTCTACACTGCTGCAGCTTGCTAAGTCTCCAATGAAAGAGGAGAAGAAAGAGTGAAATCGGAAGCTCTAATCAATCCGAGTTATCCTGCTTATTACAGAGCATCAATGCTCTCCCCCAGGTACCCAAACCTTCTACATTTCTTAGTGTCTACCTTCTTAATTGCCTTAGCCTCTGCTGCCAGCCCCACCCTCCTGCCCCAACTCCTAAATTATCTTCTTTTTCCCATCCCACCCTCTAAAATGCTGTGTTGTTTTTCTCCTGCTCCTGCCTCCGTTATCCTGTCCCCTTCCCTTCATCCTCCATTTCCTTCAATCCCAGTGCAAAACTAACTATGTTTTCTCCTGTTATTTTTTGGTGAAGTAATATAGATTGTTTTTGCTGAATCTTGATACTGTGTTTTAATGTTCTTGTCAACATTTAATAAACATTCACATTTTATAAATGGGGAACAACATGTGTTTTTTTCAGTCTCCATATGTATGTCCCTATAGGAGTGCTGTTGGTGCTTTTTGTTTTGTTTTTAATCTGAAATAGTAAATAGATTTAAATACAGTGTTTTAAAATGCTGAATCTTGCGGAGGTTTTCACATAGCATGTCTATGTTTTTTATGCAAGACTCCAACGGAGGTTAATTAACTTTGCGGAAACCTACGAGGAATATCTCAGTCACTCTTAATTATTCAGTTGAACCATTAAAACTCCAATAGTGTGCCTCAGGATTGTTTTTCTTTTGTGATCTACCTGTGTGAGAATGTTATCACGATCAACTCAGTTATTCGGGAGAAATAATTAACTTCCAATTAGTTATCTCTTAAATCATGTGCCATTTTAATAGCTCTATAAAACTACTTACTCCCAGCTGGTGTGTAGCAGCAGTGTACATTTTGTTTCTTTTTTCTAAACACAAGGAGTTTTATTGTATAGTCATTGTAAAAAGAAAGTTAAAACTTTTTCAGTTTTATGGCTTTGAGTATAGTACAAAATAAAAATTTTATGGTCTTTCATATGTTCTAAAATGATGTTAGTTAAGAAAGGGTAAAAAACAAAAGCACAACAGGTAAAATTTTTAAAAAAGAAACAAAAAAACAAAAGGGGGGCAGTTGTTTAAGAAAAAAAGCAGGTTCCACAGGATTTAATAATGTAGCTAGCAGCCAGGTCCTGCCAGTCAAATTCTCTTGATAATTTGATTATCTGCAAGCTTGAACACTTCTATATAGTCAGGAGCTAAGGCAAATAGCTGGACTGGAGCTTAATGTTTTGGGTTAAGACAGTACCAGTAAGAAGAAAATACGTAAGCAATGACCTTACAAAAGCAACTATTGCTGTCCAAATTTGAAGGGCCAGGGGGGAAACTAAGAGTCTGGCACTCTGGAAAAAGGAAAAAAAAGGTTATTAAAGGGAAAAAAATCATTCTTGCAAAAAAAAAAAAGCCAGCAAAGAAAAAAAAAGCCTCTTCCCCCAAAAAAATTTACAGTTTAATTTTTAACGTCAAATTTGTTGCAGTACAGTTAAAAATAAATTAACACCTCATACCAACTGTCTAGCATGGTGTTGGAGGGGTGATGATACGGGCATGTATTGGGCTTGTAGACATACTGTAGGACCTAGGCACCTTGTTCACAACAGTAAAAAATAAGAAGACCCAACAAGCTTGGAATAGTGCAAGAAAAGGGTCTGGACACACACAAACATGAATGATGGGTACTTTTACAAGCAAGCTTTTTGTTTAATAAATAATGAAAGTGTGTAATCTATTCTGTCAGTTTTAAATTTGAGGTTGTCACTGTTTTTTTTTTTAATCACCTAATTAAAGAGATGTTCATTGCTTATTTAGCATTTCACCTGAGGTTTTCACTGACACCCCTCAAAGTTGCTACTTAGGACATTGCAGATGACAAACAAAAGGAAAAACACAAAGTTACTGTGGTTTTGCTTATCTGTAAGAGATACCATTAACTGCTGCTCAATGAGGTTTGCAGAGCAGAGACATTTAATACATTTTGTTTAGTGTATTTAATGTCAAAGACAGTGTCTATTATTGCATCTTTTCTGTTGATCCATAGTCCATAATTTCTTATCCATGAAGAGTCGCTGGGGGACTGGCCACCAGGAGAGTGGCAAGGATACACCCTGGACAGGTCACCATTCTATCACAGGGCAACGCACAGGACAAACAACCATGCACACACACTCCGAGCTAAGTGCAACTTACAGAGTCCAACTGACCTAACATGCAAGTTTTTGGATTGATGGAGGGGAAATTGGAAAATTAGGACAGAAACCCACACATGTAAAGGGGAGAATATGCAAACCTAAAACGCCCGTTGTTCTTGGGGTTAAATTTTTGTCCTTTAAACCCGCAAACCTGAAAGCATGGTCTTTAGCACAACTTTTCTTATATTTAACCAGGCCATATAATTTGTTTAGATTATAATTTGACAGACAATTTCAAACTAGATAAAGAATTACGTAATTCCCTTATTGAATAATGGGCTGCATTTGAAGAAAAAGAAAAGAATTCTGGATAGTTTAACTTTGAGCTCCATCTCTAATATGAGATTAGGGTGTAGATTTCTTAGTAAAAGGTACATTTGTATGCTAAGATGGGTGGTGACAAAAAATTTGTCTGGATTAGTTTGGGATAGTTTGACTAAATAGAAAAACTTTTTGGAATCAAAAAAAAACATTATTTGGACTTTTTAAAAACTCATTTTGGGGACAATGCAGTTTTACTGTAGCAAGCAAGGCATTTTCCAAACCAAAGTAGCGTGCACATAAACATATATTTTGTATCTTAAATCCATACCTTTTTGCTCTGAAAGTATAGGCACATATATAATATATATGCATTATTTTTCTTTCCAAGAGAGATTTTATTTTCCTTTTCTATTTTACACCCATGGCTATGGTTTTGGCTATGAATGGCATATGTGAAATGTCATAATTCCACAGCTGTTTAGTTTTCAGTTGCAGCTTGAATGATTTTATTACTTTTACTACCTCAGTTAACTCTATTTATTGCTTTTTGTGCTTTTTGTTTTTGAATCCTTCACCCCTCTTCACTGATGCATTATATAGCAGCTCTGGAGTGCTCTTTGGAGTAAAATCCACATACTTTAGGAGATGAATATCCCTGTAATTATCTCTCTAAATGTAAATTTCAAACACGACTAATGTAGCAGTAAAAATCAGATCATCCCTAATGTTTGACATCCCTTATCTGATCCCCATGCTGTTTTGAAACCCTCCACTACAATGCGACCTGTCATGGATAACATTTGAAGTCTGCTTGGTGTTGAAAGCATCTACTAATTGTCTAGAAGAAGGGTGAGTCATGGCTGGAAGGGTGTGTTTTTGTGTGTGTTATAGAAGTCACAGAGGAGGCAAGCCAGCCATGTGATCTAGGTCTTAATTTAGAGTTCAAAAGACAGAAAATGATGGTGATGATTGAGAGGCTCTGGAGAGCCACTAGACACTCAAGGTATTCGTCAAACCTTGTATCTGCTTTCTGCCAGTGCTGTCTATTCATTCCTTCCAAGCGTACAAAATTGGCAACCAAAAATACGGTTTAGTTTTTTTCAGAGCTATGTTAAGTCATTTACAATAGTATTGCAATTACTCGTACACAAATTTACATGTAAATATTCCTAAGTTCAAAATGTACTTCTATTAAAGTTAAAGCCCACAAAAAATATAGTTGCAAACACTTTTAATCCCCACCGCATAGTTGATTTACAGGCAAATATAGAAATACAAATTGCAGCTTTTTGCAATAAGCAAATAAAAAAGGAATAATTTAAATAGCTCAATCCAACTAATATTACAAGGGGTTTCTCGAAATTAAACACAAAATGCCACTTTTGATGACGACTGCAGTTCCAGCCCCTTCATAACATGCATCTTTAGGACTTAGGTTCTAAACTGCCTTCCTAAGGAACATTAGCCTACCCCTCATAGGCAAAGGCCTTCAGTTAATTAATATTTTTGGATTTGTGTGTTGCAGCTGCCTTCAATAAATCCCACCTGAGATCTTCAATAGAGTTCAAATCAGGAGACCATGAAGGCCACTCTAGTTTCTTCCGGGACACTTTCTGAAACTAAACCTTGGTGGACTTTAAAATATGCTCGAGATCCCTGTGCTGTTTGCAGGTCCATTGATGCTTTAACTTCCTCACAGACAAAGGGACTTCTGCCTACAAGTCACTGTCTTCCAGGATTTCCTGACATTTGATTGAATCCATCTTGACCTCCGCATGCTGTAGTTTTCCAGTGCCAGAAGACGCAACCCAGCCCCACAGCATCACAGAACCTGGTTTACTGTGGGCATAGTATTGGTTTTAGTATATGCTTCATTTCATGTGGTATATTCTCCGACATACCACAGAAACAAATCTCAAAGCCTATTTGGCTTGTTTATATAGTTGTAAGTAAATTGGGGGTTAGTTTTTTTTCTTGCTTTTGGGTCAGTAGTGGTGTAAATCTTTGAGTTCTGGCAAGCAGCATATCAGCATTTAATAAGATTCTTACTTTGGGAATTTAAATCTCTGTGCCTACTGCCACCAAGTCTTGCTCCAGGTCTTTTGCAGTATTTTGAGGGTTTTTGACTACCTACCTCCTCAGTGAGGTAGTGGTAAGCTATGCTTCTAACTGTACCTTTAGAAACATTTAGAGTCTGATATCTTTCTGTATCCTTTGCCTTATTGAGCAAAACACCGATCTCATCGCTAAACTTTTTGAAGAATACTCTTGACTTTGCCATAGTTCTAATATTCAATGAAAATGTACCTTTAACAGTCCAGGAGTTATAGGTGATCTATCTTAAACAAATAGATGTCCAAAAACTTTAGGTGCAACTGCAACACTATGTGTGCGCTACTTATTAGGAATACACAAATTGCTCTACAAGAAGGCACCCTGGAAAGAGGTCAGGGAAGTTGTTAAATCTTGCAACAAGGCCAGCTGGTCTGCAACAGTGAAATGAACTGAAGTATGATATTTACTGCTGTGAGAGATCTTATATGTTTTTATGCTTCAAATAAATATCCACAGGAAGTGGTGACTGAAGGATAAGGCATCTAACTTAGATATAAATACACACACTCAGTTCAGCAATGGCAAGTACAAAAAAGCAACAGGGAACTATTGTATTTGTTAATATGTGAGGTGGATAACAAAAATCTATTTTTTATGCATCCTATAGGGAATCATGAGAGGTTGAAGCTGACCTTACATTGTTACATTTCAGACCTATAACCCTGTAGCACTATTGTAAATCTGCCTTGAGTTTCAGTGACTTCTGAAAATACTTTTATTAGAAAACACTCCAGCCACTGTAGCATTTGTAATCTGATTTCCATCTGCCACAGGTTTCTGGACATGTAGAAAAATTTAGTCTCATTAAGACCTTAGCTTTACTACTCGGGATTATTTCAAATAAAATGTTTTTTGTTATATATTTATGTTATCTGCAACACTGTTTCCTCTTAGTGCTGCAACTTCTGGAATTTACTGAAGTTCAGTTGAAACACAGTAAGAAGAAAGCAGGAATAATCTACACAGTTCTTTTATTTGCATTTTAGAAATGTTTGTGGAAAATGTAAGTTTGTGTCTCCAAAGGCTCATGTGGACAGAAGTACTTTGCAATATCCTTGTTGGTGTAAGCGAGGCAATGACATAACAGCAAAAGTAACTTTTTTCCTGACCCATTACCGCACTGTACATTTTACAACCTTTATTAAAATATATATAAAAATGGAAACACATTATATGGCACATGCATATTTCCTAGATGTATGTGAAATGCTTTTCTCTTAAAATGTCAACATACATACAGTATCAAGATTAGAAAAGTATGAAAGGAACTTAAGCCAGCAATCAACATTGTCACAGAGCTGAGTTTATGAGTAGGTGTGAAGTGGGGAGGGTGTGTGCAAGTATTTATTTAAACACTGCTGTCATTTGCTGGTCACACCAATGCCTTGACATGCAATGACATTCTTTGAGCAAAAGTTATCTCCTATGAAAAGGCTTAAAAAGTCATATTGTATACTGCTAGTGTGTTGAAGCATAAGAATATTTGGGGCGACCTAAAAGAGAAACACTGGGCTGTTGATAAAAACTTAAAAAGATAATTGCTTTAAAAACCTAGTTTAATTTAATTAATTAGTTTTGTGCAATATTTGTCCTCTGCTCCTTATTAAAAAATGTCTTCTCATTATTTCATGAGGTATATTGTACATTAGACTGAATCTTAGTGGAACTGGATCTAGGTCCTTCGTGATCAGTCCTATCTCTAAATAATCTAATCCAAAGGTGACATTTGTACAAAACTGGGAAATTTAAGCCCTTACTGCTTGGTTTCACTGGGATATGCATCAACCACTATTTCAACCTGGAAAGACTCACAAAATGGAGAAACAACAAGAAGACGGTTAAAGAGTTTATTAATGAAAGATTATTTCTTTGGCGCTTGGACCCCTGAGGAAGACGTAAACACTGAGGATGAAATGAGTTTGAATAACCATCTTATGATTATAATTAGGTACGTCTTTCCCCCTGGGGTCCGATCCTGGTGGTGGTGTAGGCCTTGGTATATTGGAATGAGTTGGGAGCCTGTGGTGGAGAAGGGGTGGAGAAGGGTCGAAGCTCAGCAGAAGAGCGGTGTCTCGCATGCAGGAGGTCTTTAAAAGTGATGCCCTGGGAGATGATTGGCCGAGGAGGAGTGCGGACCTGCCGTTGATTGGAGCAGCCAGTGAGGAGTGATTGGACGAGACGGGGTGGTGAGTCTTTCATGTTGAATTTTCGTATAAACTCCATTAGTGGGATGCAACTGCCACCAGGCTGCATCAAAAATGGAAGTGGTTTTAGGTAAATCTGTTGCAATAGTCTAATAGTGGTTAATTAGGGGTTAAGCAGTGGGTTTCAGAAAAACTACATTGTACAAATAAAGTCACTAAATATATTTTTTATATTTTGATTCTTTGAATTTCTTATATTTTACTCAACATTATACCAACTAAGTCACACAGTGGGTAACCATCAGGTGTTCGGCTAATTCTATAGATGCTGTCACAGTAACCCTTCTTGCATCATTGTTCTGCAATATATGTGAGGGGAAGAAACTTTTAATGCATGTTTTTCATTTTTTCCCTAAAAACTGGTTCAGCAACAATTATTCCCGAGTTTGTAACATTGTCTCAATGATGATCTATGTAAAACAAACAGAGGGATGCACAACAATAATTAGATGTGACCCAGAGGTCTTTTAAGAATCAGGTAAGCAGGCAAAACTGGCAACAATGCAAGACCGAGACTGGGTTTAGAAATCGTTTAAAAGTTTATTACAATAAACAGGGTAAGAACATCACTAAAATATGGACATCAAATTAGTAAAAAAACAAAAAAATAAACTAAACCCAATTAAAAAAATATCAAATCACTAAAAACTGTCCAGCTTGGTCCAAGTTGAGAGGGTAAAATGTCCAAGCCATTTTAGGGCCTCATAGCAGTCGTGTACCTCCAGAGCAGCGGTTATAGTGGGTATCTGCTGGAAAACAGGGCAGTAATTATTGTTACGAATTAAATGTGAGGGGGAAACGAGCCATAGACTCGTCATACTCACTCAGCCGGCAGAGCCCTAGACTCTGCCTGCACTCTGGGGTTCACTGCCCCTGCAAAGACTGGCGCCACTGCTGTTGCTGCTCCTATTACCCTTCTCTCCTGCTGCCCCCTTTACTGGATTTTTAACTGTGCGTCCTTCAGGTCCTCCTCTGCTGCTGGGCCTTTGCTTCTCTTCTGATGGGAGCCCTTCTCTTCTTCCCAGGGGAAGGATTCCTCTCTCCTGTGCTATTAGGGTGGGGCAACTAACATGCATTAAAAGCTTAAACTGACATATACATGTAAGCCTGAACCTTTTGTTGTTTTTAATATTGTTCGTTTAAATCATACAGTTTAATCCACAGTGATCATGGGCTGTGCGTGCTTATGGAGCATGTAACGAGGACCAAAAGAGATATGGTCAAAAGCTCTTAGCATTCACCTGAGCAATATGTGTAAGACGTGGTTGGGAGAATCTACATGTGTATATAACTTAGCTCTGTGTCATGATCCCCATGAAGGCTCTCCAAATGCATCCAGTGCTCTAAATACAAGTACTTATGCTATGCTTCATCCTCAACATTTTATTATTGGCATCAGACACTACTGAACAAAATATATTCCACCCCAAACAGTTTATAGTGCTTTGTAACTACTTTCAAATGTGGCAATAAATTGGTAGGTTTTTAACCCCTCATTCTGTGTCAGGACCTTAAGGTTGATCGTGTGCCATGAAGAAGACATGTAGTGTATTAGTGTATTTTGTATGTGTAACATTGGTCTAAACTTGAAGAATTGAAGGAGATTTTAAGGAACAACAGGTTTCCTCACATCTTTGATGTGTGTGTTGCTTTTGATGTGTTCCTACTCTGAATAGTTTTAGTGGATTGGGATTTATAGTTTGGGATTCACAGAGTACAACTGTGTCAGAACACAGTATGTTACTTCCTGTGAAATCACCATCTTTTTTTGATAGTTAAGGGTCAACTGAATGTCTACAAAAGACAATTCAATGCTCTGAGTACCCCAAAATGGTCAGGTAATTATTACCTAAATTAGTCAGCAACTTAGATGTACTCTGAGTTTCATTTTCAGTTTCAAGCATCCAGCATGCCAAGGTGAGTAAATCTGGATAGCGTAGAGTGATATAAAGGAATGCTATTACATTGGTCGTTGCAGCTGCAGCAGCATTGATTTTGTATCATTGCTACATATATAAGGTATACATGGAGTGTGTAAGTTGCAATAATCATTTGATGGAATTTTTGACATACAGATCACCAGAAATAAAACACAACTGAATAAATTGTATATACTACATTCGAAAAATATGTGTAATGGAGTGTTGTTTTTCTATGACATCTTGTCTTTGTTCAACACTGAAACAAAAGACAGATATGCAATAGTGTGACAGGAGTATAACAGTCTTATAATGAATTTCTTACCTCATCTTTACTCTGTCTGTTCTTTTCACAAAGAACATTTACTGTAGCTTAGATCTTATCACTATGAGCAGTGAATTGATTTAAATCAGTACCTAAAGATGACACAGATAACAGCTTAGCTATGCTGTGCATGTACAGGTATATACATGGGTTTTTCTGTAGTTGAGCTAATGTTTCTACATTTGGAGCTGTTGTTAGCTTCCCTCATTGTTTTAGATTTCAAGCCATTAGCATTCCTACCCTGCATCCCTATTTAACATGCCAGCCAAGTAAACAGCCAGATTACTGCAGAACCATGAAAACCAAATAAACACATGCTCACCTGACTGAAAGCTAGAATTGTAATAGTTCTGGTAGAGTATACGTCTTACAGTTTTTGCTTATCTACCTGCAGATCGCAATGGAAACCGGTCTCCATCTCTTCTTATTAAAAGAAGTCATGGCAAACAGCCTTTTGTGCTTTGTGGTCCCTGCTGCGCTTATTCTGATGCAAGGTAAAGCTTTACCTTCACACCCCCGACCTTTAATCTGATAAGGACCATCCACTGGTTCTGACGCAGATAAAACAGCGTTGTTGCGGCCCTGGCTTCACTTCATGAACACCCATGGGGGATTTGCATTGCAGCCTGCTTCCATCTTCACGTCTCTTAAAAGGCAGGAGACAGCTTACTGCAAAGCAATGAATGTCAAAGGCAATCTTTAAGCATTTGTTGCTGTGGTAGATCACCTATCACAGCAATAGGTCACATAAATTCATCTAGAAACAAATTACCGATAACACCTACCATAGCTGTTATCTTTAATTTGTGGCTGAATTTAATCCACAATGCTATGCGCACTCTAAAATTGGTGACAATATCATAGAACAAAACGCTATGATACTGAATAGCACAATAGTTTTAAAAAGTCTATATGGTGGTATTTGAAAAACATGTATTTACTTAAGTGGTATTAAATTCACATTGGATTTTTTTCTTCAAATAACTGACACGTCAGACCTGGTTAGATTTTAATTTAGTAGACTAGTGAAAGCATTATGTGTCTTTAGTACTGGTTGTTTATTTTACCTTCAATATAGAATTATGCTCATGTCTTCCCATGACTAATCTTGATCTCTGACAGTGTATACAAAAGAGGAAAATGCTGAAGAATATTTAAAGAATTTGCCACATCTAACTGCCTCTTTATATTCAAATTCCCTTCTGGATGTTGTCTGTTATTGTTTCCAAAGTATGACTCCTCCAGTCTACTAAATGTAATTGCTGTTATTGTGAGAGTGCAACTTTTATTTTTCTGGCAGTGGGGTCCAGCCTTTTACTGCAGAGCCTTTTTAGCCTTGAATAAGTGCTGAAAGATAGTTATGTCAGTTCTCATTTTCTTCATGTGTGATCTGAAACTGATTGAACGTTACACAACAGAGAGGAGTTTATAATGACCATTCAGTAACTGCTGGGCCTTTTAAGGAAAACATGCTGCTTCTCTTTTTTATAAAAATAAAATTCACCTTTAGCTATGAAGCAATATAAATTTCAGAAATGGCACTGTGTTTCATTTGTTTTTTGTTAGTGTGCATACCTGGAAGGTTTTCTCTACAGTTTCAGCCTCAGCCTCTGCGCACGCCACTGAGGGTCTCTGCGACGCCTCAGCTCCTGCGCACGCCACTGAGGGTCTCTGCGACGCCTCAGCTCCTGCGCACGCCACTGAGGGTCTCGCCGACGCCTCAGCCCCTGCTCACGTCAGTGAGGGTCTCGCCGACGCCTCAGCTCCTGCTCACGTCAGTGAGGGTCCCGCCGACGCCTCAGCTCCTGCTCACGTCAGTGAGGGTCCCGCCGACGCCTCAGCTCCTGCTCACGTCAGTGAGGGTCACGCCGACGCTTCAGCTCCTGCTCATGTCACTGAGGGTCCCGCTGATGCCACAGCTCCTGTTCCTAGTCTGCAGGCCTTCCAGGGGTTCAGTGAGAAACTGGTCCTCGTTCTGGCCTCTGAACCCTGCAATGAGGGGTTCGAGGAGGAAGCGCTGCCGGATCCTGTCTCTGAGGGGTTCAAGGAGCAACTTGTCCTTGTTCTGGCTTCTGAACCCAGAGACGAGAGGTTCGAGGAGGAAGTGCTGCCGGACCTTGTTCCTGAGGCGTTCAAGGAACAGTTTGTCCTCGTTCTGACCTCTGAACCCAGAGCCGAGGGTTGCCAGGCTCCGCTTCTGCTTCCGAGGTTTCGCCAGGCTCCGCTTCTGCTTCCGAGGTTTCGCCAGGCTCCGCTTCTGCCTCTGAGAGTCCGCCTGGCTCTGCTTCTGCCTCTGAGGGTCCGCCAGTTCTTCGCCGTTGGCCGCCTAGGTCTCTACGTCCTCGCCGCTGTCACCGGCTGATTAGGGTTCTGAGTAGCGGGTCCTGGACTCGTCCTGAACTTTATGCCCGCACGGGACAACCTCCTGGTCGCCCGCCTGAACTCTGTGCCTGCTGGGGACGACCTCCTGGTCGCCCGCCTGAACTCTGTGCGTGTTGGGGACGACCTCCTGGTCGCCCGCCTGAACTTTGTTTTTGTTTCTCACCTGTTCCCTGTTCCTTTGATTACCTGCCCTTTGTATTCCCTTAGTATATTAGTTAGTCTGGTTTATATGTTCATTGCTGGTTCCTCGTCTCTCAACTCGGGTCTCTACCCTTGACTGCCATGTGTTCCATGTTCCTGCAGAGCTTAGAGATGTAAGTTTTGGACTTTGACTCTGGTTAACTCCTGCAGTGATTTATATTAGGTTTTGGATACCTCTGAATAAAGCTGAGGATCATTCAACATGCGGCTGCCCAGCTCTTACCTGCACTTTGGTCCGACAACAAATACTGATGTGACAGTTAAATGTATGCAACAAAGAAAATTGCAATTCTGAAAGCAGAAGGTGATGAAATCCAATACTAGAAATGTGCATCTAAAAATGGCTAGTGAGTGAAGGTGTACTACAACTTATGGTGTGTTCAGTTTTTTTTGTTTTTTTCCTCTGCAGTGATTCTGTGTTTAACTGTGTCTAAATCTTGGGCAAAGTCTTGGAGCTATGGCTTCCATTAGCTGTGTGTACTTTGTTTTTCTGTTTTATGAAAACTAGTCCTGGACTAATGCTTTTATGTTATGACAGCTTGTAGAAACTACATAATTCATAATAATTTGGATAACATAATGAGTTTAATCTTTTTATTTAGGGAAACCATAGTCTTTAATCTGAAAATGTATGACACATTTGTGCAGACTATCTTGGTGATGTTAAAAGAAAGTGATCTGTCATGATCATAATGTTTAGTCACTTTAATCTTGTATTATCTATTTTTGGGCAAATTTCCATATTAGATAAACTGCAATAAATTAATTTCTTGTGTGACAGTGCAATGAGGACTTTTCATCATGCCACAACCTTTTAAACTCAGAGGAAGAATTTCAATGATGTGTGTGACAGAACAATTGCACAGACTTGCTGAACTGATTAGCTTAAACAGCAGTTGTTCCCTCCCTCTTATCGCACCCTTGATATTCTGTGGTCGGCTGTGATCAGCTTTCAAGTGCTCAGGTTTGTCAATATACTTGAGATCTGTGGTTTCTTTTTCTCTGCAGGACTTTGGCAAAGCTCCTGACATGTCAAGACCCTGATTAGAATGATAATGCAAGGAGAAAACATGAATAGGTTGATGAAATACTGAAGCAATAGTGTGTCTGCCTAGTTTAGAGTGTTGTACCTGACAAAAATCTTTCTTTAATAATCAGAATCAGAAAAGCACGACCCGTCAGTTTTTGGTCTTACTGGTAATTTTTCAATTTTTGACAGCTTTTTAGCAGTGCCGTCAGTTTTGTAAAGGGAGAATTGGAGCCTCTGTACATTTCAAAACATCTTTGTAGTTTTACATTGACTTAAAGGCATATTTTATCAAGAAGGTTAAGAGCTTGTTTTGTTCAGAATGCAGGGAGACATGAAAGTTTACCAAACTGAAATTGTAGATTTATTGTTAGAAAATATGCAATAGGCATATACTTACATACAATAAGACACATACAGTCATTAAAAAATTCAGACAACCAAATAAATATTCAGTTCTTTCAAATAAAATGTTCACATATTGATGTTTAATCTTTATTTTTATGACCTGGAAAAGTAATATGTTTATTTACAGGTAAAGAACAAAAATTAAACCTGTTTTATTCATTAAACAAAATATATACAGTAAATATAATTGTGTATTTTAATGTATGTACTGTATAATATAATGTATGTATTTGTATTTTATATGTATTTAAAAGTTGGGACACCATAGCCCCTAATAGCTGCTCTAACCCCTACTGGCTGAAACAACTTCAGTGAGAAGCTTCTTGTGGCCATCCACTAGTCTCTGACAACGACCTGGAAAAAGTTAGCAAGATTCCTCCCTTTCTGCTGTGAGATGTTTGAGGCGTCTTCCACGTACAGTTCATTTCAAGTCACCCCACATCATCTGAAAATGAAAAAAAATACAGGCTTTAGCTCACACCAGGACTTTCCATTTCTTGATTCAAGTCAGTCCTTTGTACTTCATTTTTAGTTTTTTAACCATGTATATGTATGGGAAGAAACTTGTGCCATCAGAAACTGAATTTGAATTGCTCCGACTGAATTTGTATTTGTGTAATTTGAAATTAAATGCATTGGTTTGGAAATGAATTTCACTAAACTTAATTTTATGGTTTAAAACTGAATTCTTTTGCTTTTAAAATGTATTTTGTTGTATTAAAAATTCAGTTTGACTACTTTCACTTTCAGGTCTGTAATTCAATTTCAGTTCCAAAATTCATTTTTTTGTGTCACACATCCGTGTCCTTGAGGATAGCCACAAAATAATCAAACACAAATTAATCGATTTACGTTTCACATCAGGTTAAACTTATTTACGGCATGTTGAGCTGTAGCAGTGCAGCATACATGAGCTTGGTGGATGTCAATCACCAAGTCTAATGAACATCTATAAGAAGCGTCATGTAAACAAATGATGGTCAAACAGTAACACTTATGCTACCTGTAGCTATTAGCTAAACATGCCAGATTAGCATAGTGTGCCGCCGGTGTTACGTCGGTCTGCGTTTCTCTTGCCCTTACCTCAGTGTAACTTCTGTTGCCTAGCAACCGTTTTAGCTTGAAGCGCAGACCTGTGAAGCCGAACAAATGGAGCCTGAAGGTTAATAACGCTGTCTCTACTATAACTAACTAAACGGTTTTTATTTACCCTTTTACATATTGCTGATGGCTTATAATGCTGTTTTGTTTTAAAATGTTATTGTTTTATGATCTTGTTCATTATTCAGCCATTTAAAATGTTGAAAATATTTTTTGTGTTCATAGATATAAAAATCTAACACTAGATAAAATACACTGATGACAAATACCATTCGTTTAATTTATTCGTAAAGCTTTCAAGCTTTCAACAACTTAAACACTAACATTAACTTAAGGAACAAAGTTTAAATCAGTTTATTTGCAGAGCATAATAATAATCCTTATTATAAAAAATAAATCAAACATTAATATTAGATTTCATCTGACTGAATTATATCTGTTTAACTTCCACCCTTTGGCAAAACCCAGTTGGATTTTGAAAACAATGTGCTGGGAGTCAGCTGTTCTCTCTGGGTTTTAGTGCACCTCAACCACCCGGACAGCTGGCAAGGTGAGCTGGCTGCTGGGGCAGCGGACTGAAACATCGGCGCATTTGTGCAATTAAGCGATATCTTGATAAACTGATCAGATATTTTAGGTTTACACAACTACATTCTCGTCTAAAAACATTGTAAAAGTTCAGTTGTTTCACAGAATCGCAATATATCCAATTCTATTGATTTCATTTATTCACAACTTTTCTTTCTCCTCCGGCCTTTGCTACTTCCGTTTGAACAATCTACTTCAACCCGCAATGAATCATGGGATAGGGTGGGACAAGAGGATATACCGGACCCATCCTTCAAATCTGGGGATAAGAAGGACGCATTTATTGGAACCTTGGAGATTGGAAAGCATTCGTCGCCTCATCCAGGACGTTATCGGCCTACAAATGCGTCCTTCAAAGGATGCAGTCCTGAATTTGGATGCAGCAATAGTGAATGACATACGTGAATCAGTAAATCTGTGTTTGATTAATCTGTGGCTTCAAGGACCCGGATGTGTGACACAAAAAACTGGATTTTAGAACTGAAATTGAATTTTAGACCTGAAAGTGAAAGTAATCAAACTGAATTTTCAATCCAAACCAAAGCAATTTTCAGTTTTAAACCATTATATTCAGTTTCAGTTTAGTGAAATTCATTTTCAAAACCTTGCATATAATTTCAAATTACACAAATACAGATTCAGTCTGAGCAATTCAAATTCAGTTTCTGATGGCACAAGTTTCTTCCCATATATATGGTTTCAACACCCTTTAATGAGATGCCAGAGAAAGTGTCAGAGTGACCAGACTGTATAGAATAACTCTATAATGGGCTGTAAGTGTTGTTTGAACATGTGGAGTATAGAAAACCCTCAGATGCAAGGGCAGGACATGCAATGACTTTTTTATTTTAGGGTTTTGTTCAGAATGATTTATGCATGATTTGCTGTATTTTAACAATGGTGAATTGTAGAAACCAAAGGATAATATTCTCTAAATTTGCCAAATTTACTCTAGGTTTAGATATTGTAACTATTAGCAATTTCTGGTATATCTGTGTAAAGGATTTCATTCACACAGATTAGCACTGAAAAATATTAAAGGTTCACACCCTAGGGCACAAACCATAATTTTACTAACATTTTTCAAGACTTTGGTTTGTTTTTATGAAAATTATGCTTTTATCTTTGGATTTACACAATTACACAAAAAAATCTATGACGTTTTCATTAATTTATGTTAAAATGTTTACTTTGACATTATTCATCATTTTAATTTCATATAAATTTTTGCTTCTGAAAACAGGCAACTACTTTTTAGTTGAAGCATCTGGGTTTGAATGAGTAAAGGTGAAGGCTGTTTTTTACCAAAATAATCAAATAAAAACATAAGAAACAATGCATAAATTGGCAACAAAACACAAAAATCTAGTTACTGGTTCACCTCACTTTCTCTTTTGACTGTATCATAAATATTATGTGCACCAAGGCTCCACATCTGTGAAAAAGTGCCATCAGGTCCTATTAAAATACATCCTTAACAACCTCTAGGGTTGCTTTTACAATCTGTTTGACATGTTGCAAAAACTATTGTTGAACTTTAAAAGGTTAGAAAATATATGCTTTTGCATTAGTCAGCACAAGACTAAAGCATAAAACCCTTCTTTAATTTAAAAGTATGTTTTCCGTTAACATGCTTTTTTTTTGCAAATAACGCAACTCCTGTGTTCTTTGCAACTGAAAAGAGCAAGCCATCCTGACCCAGTTGCTGAACATCCAACTGAACCTATTCAATAGAAGAGGTTGAGACAGCGTGTCACTGACAATCAGGCATGCAGCTGGAGCTGGAAACCTTTTGTGACGGTCCAGCTTTGGCAGCAGCCATGACAATCCCTCACACTTACACGGAGGGTGACACTGCGGGACAGAGGTGGAATCATAGTTATTCATTTAAAATGAGTGTTCAGACTTGAAAGGTGACTGAGGAGAGGAGATGGATGCAGGAAGAAAGAGCTCAGCATTTTTAAAAGAAGGCAGAAACGTGAGCAGAGTTCATTGCAGGTAAAAAGAAACTGATGTCACAACAAAGTAAAATGCCTGGCTTCTCTGTTATACAACAATTTTTTTTTTTCTGAGCATGAATACTGTGACTTCCAGCATAAATCTAAAGAAAAAAATTTAAACATTTAAATACAATCAGTTCTCAATCTCAATGCCATCATTGTAAACATTTTGTTTAACACATTTTTTCCACTTCAGCCACCAAAGGCCAAGCTAAACAATCCCTGACATTTATAAAAAAAATGAAATAAGATAAAATCTTTTCCAACTAAAATAAGGAATCCTACCAATCCTAATTAAATTTTAGTAAAACTGTCTCATTTCAAGCCCAGGCATGTTGAGAAGATGCAGAGTACCCTCATCTGGTTGCCACCACACATGCTTGACACCATCTGAACCCAATAAATTCATCATGGTCTCTTCAGACCACAGGACATGGTACCAGCTATCCATGTCATTAGTCTGCTTGTCTTCTTCCTGGATTTAAGATCTGTAAGGAATATGTAAATAGGTTTATTCAGTGTCAGAAAACCAAGAAAGCTCCAAGATCTGACAATGTCTACCCCTCATGCCTGAGAGCCTGCTCTGATTAACTGGACCCCTTTTTCACTCAGATCCTCACCAAGTCCCTGGAGCTGTGGGAGCCTCCTGCTTCAAGCGTTCCACCAAGAAACGCAATATCACAGAGTTAAATGACTACAAGCATGTCGCCCTAATGTCTGTGGTGATGAGCAATTGATGTTGAAGCATCTGAAGGACATCCCAGGCCCCCGCTGGATCAGACAAACAGGTGGGCAGATGATACAGTCAACTTGGGACTACACTTCATCCTTCAAAACCTCGACCACCCAGGGAAGTATGCCAGGATTTTGTTTGTAGACTTTGGCTCAGCTTTCAACACCGTCAACCCACATCCTAAATCAGAAGCTCACCCAGCTCACAGTGCCAGCCTCCACCTGTTGGTGCATCACCAGCTTCCCGACTGACCAGCAGCAGCAGGTGAGGCCAGGGAGCATCTTCACCTGCACATGAACCATCAGCCCCGGCTCCCCCCAGGGATGTGTCCTCTCCTGACTCCTCTTCTTTCTGTTCATAAATGACTGTACCTCAGCGAACCCATCTATGAAACTCCTGAAGTTTGCATATGACACCACTGTCATTGGTCTCATCGAGGACAGTGTTGGTGTACGATCAGAACAACCTGGACCATAACCTGCTCAAGACAGTGTAGATGATGGTAGACTTCAGGAGAATACCCCCCACACTGACTCCCATCACATCCTTAACACCACTGTCTTTACTGTGGATCACTTTTGGTTCCTAGGAACCACCCTTTCTTGGGGCCTGAGATGGTCCCTTAAACATAGACACTGTTCAGAAGACAGCCTAGCAGAGATTGTACTTCATATGGCCACTCAAGAAACACAAACTTCCACAGGAGCTGCTGGTCATCTTTGACACTGTCCTTATTCAGTCTGTCCTGTGTTCACCCATCACTGTGTGGTGTGGCTCATCCACAAAAAAGGACAGGTCTAAACTGCAATCAACAATTAGGTCTGCAGAGAGGATCATCAGGGCTGACCTTCCTATTCAGGACTTGTACAGGTCTATGGTCAGGAAAAGTGCAGCTAACATCTCTGCAGACCCCACACACCCTGAAGACAAATTGTTCAGACATTTACCTTCAGATCAGCGCTGAGTGCTATTTGCAAAAAGGAGCCACCACAGAAACAGTTTCTTCCCCCAGGCTGTCTCTCTGATGAACACTTAACAGTAAGAGTGCCCAGATCAATACCATACCACAATATGTTTAAGCTTTGAACTCTGGTATCAAAAGATGAAGTAAAGATGATTATTTATGCTTTTATTTTATCTAGTCTTGATTATTGTAACAGCTAATTTGTTTAATGAATAAAACAGGTTTATATTACTATAAAATTACAACCCAATATGGGGTTTTAAGTCAACTGCTATGGCTGACACTGAAAATGCCATTATCTCTCCTGAACAGGTCAGACCAGCCTAACACATTGAGAAATATTTCTAAACCAACTAAGCAGCATATAATAACACTGCATCATTAAATACAGCATAAACGTACATCTACATCAATATTTTTTTAATAAGCTATCACTTTTAACCTTATTAGAACAGGTTTCCATGGTATCTGAGTTATATTGAGTTGGTTTGTTATTTTTTCTTTCTTAACTTTCACCTGAAGTTTGAATAGAAATTTAAATACTGTTAAGAACTGTTTAATAAATCTTTTAAACCTTTAATACTGAGGGTAAACTCTTTCCTCTGTCTAAGCACTGCATTAGAGTCTAATCAGATTTTAGTGCTAATTAAAATCATTACTTGAGATGCAGCACAACTAATTGTTTCACAATTTGCACAGCTCGAATAAAAGGCTGATATTCATATACATGCCTTGTGGTCCTGATCAATTACCATAGAATAATGCAGTTAAATATTTCGCACAATTCTCTTTGGAGTATTTGTGCCTCCATCAATCTAGTCCTGTCCATTTACTGTCACGATCTGCCATTTAGTGTTTTGTGTTTGTTTACTTTTTCTCAGTCAGGTGTTTTTCTGTTCCTCCAGGTCAGTAGTTTACTTCAGTTAGTTGTTATTTCCTAGATTCTTGTTTCATGTGTTTGTTTATGTTTTCCTATATATCTGTTTTCCCTGGGTTTTGTTATTATTTTAGTTTATTTTCTTTCCTGATGTCCCTGCTTTCCCTCTGCTCATTAGTTTAATCAGACACATTCCCTCAGCCTCCATGCAGCCTGTTCCACACCTGTTACATGTTTCCCCTGATTACCTGCCTCCCTGTTTCATTGGTCCATACTCCACTGCTGGTTTTCATTGTTCCCTGCTGGTTCCTCCTGTAAACCTCCCTGGCTAGAGCCCTGTTAACGTCCTTCAGTTTTGCCAGTTTGTCACCTGTTATCAGTTCTCTGTTTCCTGGGCTTGGTTTCTGAGGATTGTTGATCATGCTCAGTATGCTGCCAGCAAGTCTTCATTTCATAATCATTATTAAACTCTTAAACAACTCCCTATGCGGCTTCCTCACCATCATCTGCACTATGGTCCTGCCTCTAATTACCCAGATGTGACATATACTATATGTGCAAATATTATATGACATATAATATATAATCTGTCTCTTGATTTAGCAAAATGTAATACATGTGAAAACATCATAAGTGGTATAATTGTGTCTCCAGGTTCCCTTCAAGCCCCCTTCCACTCAGTGGCATGTGACATTATTGTATATTGGACTAACTGATGATGCTGGCAGGTAGAAGGTCCTGCTGGAGACTTTTTAGAGGTGAGGATCCAATTTTCTGTCTGACAGACACAGGCAAAGGTAGCTAGGAACCTGCTTATTACTGGTGACATCTCACAAATATGGAGCACTGACTAATAGCCAAACACACCTCATGAGAGCCTTTGATGGAAGGATGCTGGCAGGAAGAATGCATGGTTTCATTTAACAGGCTTTTATTCAAATTACTCAAAGTGTTCTCACTTCCTTTTTGGTATGTAAGACATGAACTCATCCTGTACTGCCAGACCGGCATAAGCCTGTTGTGCCAACACACAAAAGGATGGGTACACATTGATATAAGTCATAAGTGTAAATAAGTGTAGCAGGTTTCTTGACAAAAAAATACTGTAATGATAGATGCCTTTTTCTGAATTCCCAATTTGGCATTGTTTTTACAATGGAAATATGCTTGATCAATAATGGTACATCCCCAAAAAGCTATTAATCAAGCCTCTTCCTACCCATTCCCTGCTAACGGGGGACGGTGTGGCCTTTTTTTCTACGTTCATTGCTCTACCTTACCTTAGGTAAACACAGACGTGTGGTATTCTTTAAAACGTCAGACTCTTGGCTAAAAGCTGATATAAAACACTTCTATGGACACCTTAGTTAAAACTACAAGAAAGCAAAATACACAGAATGCTGTCACTGCAATACTTGGTCTCAGATGCCCTCCCGGCAGCTTGTACTCACACAAACAGCATCTGCAGACAGCACAGACCTCACAGATTCTGAAAATATAGGTTTTATCCCAACCCACCCAGGATTTAGCAAACCAGCAGCAAAAGAAGACCAGAATTATCACGAATTTTCATGAATGAAAAACATAATATATAAACTCTTACATTTTTTAATTTTCTCTCCTAAACATATAATCAGTTGAGTAGTTTCGTTTTTATTTTTATAGGGTAACTACATCTCCCAGTGTGCTGTTCCATAGAACTTGTTGATTTGACAAAAGAATAAGTGTGTATCACAGGTCTTCGTCTTTTTGCAGCTGGTGATTGGTAGGACTGACTTCAATGTGTTTGGTATAATCTGATTCTATTGGCTCTACAGATTAAAAGGAGGGGTCCTTGGTGCAATTTGGACCAACCAAACTCGAGGTATTGTCCTGCGTAAAGCTGTCTGTCAGTGAATGTGAATGCTGTTGGACCAAAAGAGAGCAGTTTCTCTGTGTTTTATTTAAAATAGAAAATAAATATCTGTAATTAAAAAAAGAATATGTTAAAACAAAGTATTTTTAGACAGGTAAAAAGTTTAAGTTTTGCTTGTATTTTTTTATTTTTTATTTTTTTATAAATGGTGCCAACATGTGCCATACTGTGCCATTGGGCAAAAGTACTAGGCATGTATTTACTAAAAGCTCTGTAACATCGCTTTAGTTTACCTCAGCTGGATGAATCTTTGCACAGGTAATGTCTATAAGTGGATTTAGGGTTTTCAGAAGTGTGTAGCCTTATTCATGTTACTTCTAAAAGATTTATATATGTATAATATATTATATATATTTTAATATATATATAATATATATTATATATATATATATATGGCTATATATCGTACAATGACCTTCAGCAGGCCACAAATGTGCAAGTGTCTGCACAAACGATTAAAAAAGGAAACCACAAGGAGGGTATGAGGGCCCGACGTCCACAAATGGGGGTTGTGCTCACAGCCCAACACCATGCAGGACGCTTGGCATTTGCCAGAGAACACCAGGACTGGCAAATTCGCCACTGGCGCCCTGTGCTCTTCACAGATGAAAGCAGGTTCACACTGAGCACATGTGACAGAGTCTGGAGACACCGTGGAGAGCGATCTGCTGCCTGCAACATCCTTCAGCATGACTGGTTTGGCAGTGAGTCAGTAATGATGTGGGGTGGCATTTCTTTGGAGCGCCGCACGGCCCTCCATGTGCTCGCCAGAGGTAGCCTGACTGCCATTAGGTACCAAGATGAGATCCTCAGACCCCTTGTGAGACCATATGCTGGTGCGGTTGGTCCTGGGTTCCTCCTAATGCAGGACAATGCTAGACCTCATGTGGCTGGAGTGTGTCAGCAGTTCCTGCAAGATGAAGACATTGAAGCTATGGACTGGCCCGCCCGTTCCCCAGACCTGAATCCGATTGAGAACATCTGGGACATCATGTCTCGCTCTATCCACCAACGTCACGTTGCACCACAGACTGTCCAGGAGTTGGCGGATGCTTTAGTCCAGGTCTGGGAGGAGATCCCTCAGGAGACCATCCGCCGTCTCATCGGGAGCATGCCCAGGCGTTGTAGAGAGGTCATACAGGCACGTGGAGGCCACACACAATACTGAACCTCATTTTGACTTGTTTTAAGGACGTTACATCAAAGTTGGATCAGCTTGTAGTGTGTTTTTCCACTTTAATTTTGTGTGTGACTCCAAATCCAGACCTCCATTGGTTAATAAATTTGATTTCCATTGATGATGTTTGTGTGATTTTGTTGTCAGCACATTCAACTTTGTACAGAACAAAGTATTCGATAAGAATATTTCATTCATTCAGATCTAGAATGTGTTATTTGAGTGTTCCCTTTATTTTTTTGAGCTGTGTGTGTGTGTATATATATATATATATATATATATATATATATATATGTATATATGTATGTGTATATATATATATATGTATGTATGTATATATGTATATTTGTATGTGTATATATATATGTATATATGTATGTGTATATATATATATATATATATGTATATATATATATATATATGTATGTATATATATATGAATATATGTATATATATACAGGGGTTGGACAATGAAACTGAAACACCTGGTTTTAGACCACAATAATTTATTAGTATGGTGTATGGCCTCCTTTTGCGGCCAATACAGCGTCAATTCATCTTGGGAATGGCATATACAAGTCCTGCACAGTGGTCAGAGGGATTAAGCCATTCTTCTTGCAGGATAGTGGCCAGGTCACTACGTGATACTGGTGGAGGAAAACATTTCACCAGTCTTGCTGTGTGTATTGGTGCATTGTCATCCTGATACACGGCACCGCCTTCAGGATACAGTGTTTGAACCATTGGATGCACATGGTCCTCAAGAATTTTTCGGTAGTGCTTGGCAGTGATGCGCCCATCTAGCACAAGTATTGGGCCAAGGGAATGCCATGATATGGCAGCCCAAACAATCACTGAACCACCCCTATACTTCACTCTGGGCATGCAACAGTCTGAGTGGTACGATTCTTTGGGGCTTCTCCCCACCGTAACTCTCCCGGATGTGGGGAAAACAGTAATGGTGGACTCATCAGAGAACAATACATGTTTCACATTGTCCACAGCCCAAGATTTGTGCTCCTTGCACCATTGAGACCGACGTTTGGCATGGCCATGAGTGACAAAGGTTTGACTATAGCAGCCGGCCGTGTATATTGACCCTGTGGAGCTCCCGGCGGACAGTTCTGTGGAAACAGAGAGAGTTGAGGTGCACATTTAATTCGCCGTGATTTTTGGGCAGCTGTGGTTTAGTTTTTTGGATACAATCGGGTTAGCACCCAAACATCCTTCAGACAGCTTCCTCTTGCGTCCACAGTTAATCCGGTGGATTTGGTTCGTCCTTCTTGGTGTATGCTGACATTACCCTGGATACCGGTGTCTCTTGATACATCACAAAGACTTGCTGTCTTGGTCACAGATGCACCAGCAAGACGTGCACCAACAATTTGTCCTCCTTTGAACTCTGGTATGTCACCCATAATGTTGTGTGCATTTCAATATTTTGAGCAAAACTATGCTCTTACCCTGCTAATTGAACCTTCACACTCAGCTCTTACTGGTGCAATGTGCAATCAATGAAGACTGGCTACTAGACTGGTCCAATTTAGCCATGAAACCTCCCACACTGAAATTACAGGTGTTTCAGTTGCATTGTCACCCCTGTATATATGTATGTATGTATGTATGTATGTGTATATATTATATATATATAATATATATATATATATATATATATATTATATATATATATGTGTGTGTGTATATATATATGTGTATATATGTATATGTGTGTATATATGTATGTGAGTGAAGTCTGAGGTGTACAGAGTGAAAAGGAATGGTGAGAGTACAGTTCCCTGTGGTGCTCCTGTGCTGCTTACTACCTGGTTAGACTCACAACCCTTCAATCTCACAAACTGTGGTCTGTTTGTCAGGTAGTCTTTGATCCAGGAGATTGTTGAGGCCTCCACCTGAGTCTTCTGGAGTTTCTGACAAAGCAAATCAGGTTGGATTGTGTTAAATGCACTGGAGAAATCAAAGAACATGATCCTCACAGTGCTGGTGGCTTTGTCCGGATGACGGTGGGTTTGTAGAAACAGATGTATGATGGCATCTCCAACTCCAGCTCCACAGTGATAAGCAAACTGAAGGGGGTCCTTATTGTTTGCTTACTCAGGTGAGCCAACAGGAGTCTCTCTAGGACCTTCATGATGTGGGATGTCAGGGCAACAGGTCTGTAGTCATTGAGGACTGATGGGTGAGTTTTCTTTGGTACCAGAACAAGACAGGAGGTCTTCCACAACACTGGAACCTTCTTCTGGTCCAGGCTAATGTTGAAGCGGTGCTGCAGAATGCCACAGAGCTTCTCTGCACAGCCCTTCAGGACCCGAAGGCTGACATGATCTGGACCTGCAGTCTTATTCAATCTCTTCAGTTGCATCTTCACCTGACTTCTTGAGACACACAAGTGGAAGGGGGAGCCAAAGGGAGCATCAGCATCTTCTGATATGGTTGAAGTTAAACATGGCTATGGCTGAGGTTGAAGATAAAACATTTGAGGTGTTACTGGACAGCTGTAGGTCAGAGGGTGGGATGTCTGTTTGACTGTGAGCAGGAGAGGAAGATGCTGAGCTTGTTTCTGAACTGAACCTATTGAAGAATGTGTTCAGTTCATTGGCTCTATCCAGACCTCCATCTGTCTGATCATCCTTCTGCTTGAAGCCTGTGATCTTCTTCATCCCTGACCGCACATCTCTAATATTGTTTTGCTGGAGCTTGCTCTCCAGCTTCCTCTTGTACACCTCCTTGCTGTCTCTTATCTTGACTTTAAGTTGCTTCTGTATACTCCTCAATAATTCTCTCTCCCTCTCTGAAGGCTCTTTTTTTCTTGTTAAGCAGGTCCTTCGGGTCACCGGTGATCCAGGGTTTGTTATTGGGGAAGCATCTCACGGTTCTCGTGGGGATGATGTTATGCACACAGAAGTTTATATAGTCGGTTACACACTCAGTTATGGCATTGATGTCCTCTCCATGTGGCTGGAACAGTGCGTCCCAGTCTGTAGCCTCAAAGTAACCCTTGCAGGGCTTCTTCAGCTTCCTGTGACCATTTTCTCACAGTCCTCTTTATTACAGGTTGTCTCTGAACAAGGGGCTTATATTTCGAGCAGAGAAAAACAAGATTGTAATCTGATTTGCCTAGAGGAGGTCTTGCTGTAGAGATGTAGGAGTCCTTGACATTTGCATAAAACAAATCCAACATTTTGTTTTCTCTGGTAGAGCAGCTGAAAAACTGTTGAAACGTTGGAAATGTAGCAGAGAGTGAAGTCTAGTTAAAATCACCAGAAATTGCCACAAACGCATTGGGGTTTTGTGTCTGTAGCTTAGCAACAACTGAGCTGATGGCATAACATGCAGTGTCGGCAACAGCGGAAGGTGGAACGTATACTGTTGCACTGGTGAACACTCGGGTAAATAATATGGACGAAAACTTACTGCCAACAGTTCAATATCTGGACTGCAGAGACGACACTTCACAGTAACATGTCCTGGATGACACCATCTGTTGTTCACAAGTACTGCCAGTCCACCTCCTTAGCATTTGCCACTCCTCTTTAAATCTCTTTCTGCTCGTATGGTAAAAAAACCCGGCAGAGAGACGCTGGAGTTTGGGGATATGATCCTGCAGCCATGTCTCAGTAAAACACATAATACTGCATTCCCGGTACTCTGGCTGGGTCCTTTGTAGGGCCTGGAGTTCATCCAACTTGTTTCCCAACGATCTCACATTGCCCATCATAATCGACAGAAGAGATGGTTTAAACTTCCTCCTTCTCTCTCTTCTCTTAGCTCCTGCTCTGCATCTCCTTTTCAACTCATCAGGGATTTGGGGTTGTAGTTGAAGTATTATTTGAGCTTTTGAGATATTAATCAGCTGCTCCCGGTTGTACGAAACAACCCCATTGCCATGGCAATGCATCATAACAAATGTCCAAAAGTAGAGAAGTATTAGGAAAAATCCTCCAAGCTGCACAGCATCCGACACCGGAGAGGACAGTCATCCAAAAAAAAAACTGTATCCACCACAAGAGGAAGAGTTCCCAAAAAAGAATCAATCAGAATCAAAAGTAACAGAGCTTCTCCAACCTGCTGCCACCTTGACTGGCGCAATTCTAGAGCATATCATCATAGAACCTGTCTGCCTGACTGTCTGTCTATGACTTTCTGTCATAAAGATCGTTCTGGGAAAAATAAAGCATTCACTGAGCGGTAGTTGTCTGCATACAACATTCAGAAGAGAATGGGTGGGCTGTTTCAAGATGAAGATAGAAGGGTAACAGTATCTCTAATCATTACAACCAAGGTAAGCAAAATACCATCTCTGGACACATGTTGAACACTGAGGTGAGATGTGCTACAACAGCAGAGAACCACTCATGCCAGCTAAGAACAGGAAACTAAGGCTGCAATTCATACCTGCTTGCCAAAGCTGGGCAATAAATCATTGGAAAAATGTTGCCTGGTCTGATGAGTCTCGATTTCAGCAGCAGAATTTGGTGTAAACAACGGGAATGCATGTACTAAAACCTTGTATTAATAGTTGAGGTTGTGGGTGGTGCTGTAATGCTGTGGAAGATATTTTCATAGAACACTTCGGGCCACTTGGTACCATATAACTATCACTTAAACACCACCCGCATATTGTTGCTGACCACATCCATGCCTTTATTACCCCACTGCATCCTTCGGAAGGCTATACCCACCAGGATAATGCTCAATGTCACAAAGGCCAAATTCAAACTGGCTTCTTAACTATAGTACTTCAACAGTCTCCACAGTTACCAGTTCACACTCCTTCGTGCACATTTTGGAAAGTGATTAAATGGAAGAGTCACATCATAGCTTTGCAATTCAGTACATGCATAGTGTATCTAACAAAGTGGCAGGCAGTGGTATATCTCTTCAGCTCTGATTAATTATCTGTTGTTTTGGCAACAGTTTTAAATATTAAAATTTGGTCAAAAACTGGAAGAAGTTATGTTTCAGGGAAGAACAAAATGTTTCATAATTAATGCAGATGGCTTTTGCCTACTTTAGGGTTTCGTGCTGTTAAAACAGGCAAATGTCAATGTATTTAACATAAAAAAACTTCATACAGCTGATGAGCGGATTGGCTCACAACACAATTATTGCTCACAAACAGATTCTTTTTTTTAGACAATTGAGTGTCACTAGCTCTGTGTGTGCAATAAGTGTCAGTCATTAAAGTATGAAAATGAGCATAAAATATAGTTTGTTTCCTGTTTGCTTTCAGCTACAAATCAGGTTGGCTAATAAATATATTCTGCAGGTGGGAGCTGAGCTTTGAAGTACTGCTCACCATGATGGCTCACTTGTTATATTCTCTGTTGCACATCAGAAACAATGTCTTGTTCAATAGGTTTAATATTGGTCATCATATTTCTTCTTTTGATATCACCACCTGATCCTGCCTTTCGTCTGCATCTTTAGGATGTCACAAAAGACACATTTTTGGCTCCAACAAATAAAACATAAAATTAGAAATATCTGCATCATGTACATCTTAGGCTTCAGATTTTCTTAGAAAATTGGTAACTGGTGTTTTTTTAATTTGTTTGGTGATCAAAACAGTAATTTGCTCTATATAAATAAACTGAATTGAAATTACTTTTCTAGAATTCAACTAAAACATTTCCCTTTTTAGAAGGACAGTTTCTTATTTTCGAAGACTGTTTGCTTATGTAGAAGAAGAACCAGATCACAAATGGTGGGTCTTCAGAAAAACTTTTCAAATTTCCAACATAAGCAGTTATGCAAAAAAATCAATTAATGTAAAATTGACACAAAAGCAACCAATGTCACTGTCTTTTTTCATTTCAGCTTTAAATAAGAAGCACCAACTGTGTCCACAACTATTAGGTTATTTCAGAAATGGCTAAACTGTAGTTGGGTCTGTCATGGTTAGGTTTGTGAAGGTCCCAAATGCAGAGACTGAATAAGGTGAAACAGAGTGTTAGATGTGAAGGGTAATTTAAGTTCATATTTTTTAACTCAATTCAATTCAGTTTATTTATATAGCGCCAATTCACAACACATGTCGTCTCAAGGCACTTCACAAAAGTCAGGTACATACATTCCAAATAATCTTAATCATTGAACAGTGCAGTCAGATTCTTATTATTTTATTATGTTATTTATTCAAATTGGATAAAAAGTTTTTCTATCTAAGGAAACCCAGCAGATTGCATCCAGTCAGTGACTTGCAGCATTCACTCCTCCCGGATGAGCATGTAGAGACAGTGGACAGTCACTGGCGTTGACTTTGCAGCAATCCCTCATACTGAGCATGCATGTAGCAACAGTGGAGAGGAAAAACTCCCTTTTAACAGGAAGAAACCTCCAGCAGAACCAGGCTCAGTGTGAGCGGCCATCTGCCACGACCGACTGGGGGTTAGAGAGAACAGAGCAGAGACACAAAGAGAACAAAGAAGCACTGATCCAGGAGTACTTTCTATGGGAAGGAAAAGTAAATGTTAATGGATGTAGCTCCTTTAGTCGTCTCACCTAGAAAGAAAGAACAGATCAACTCTGAGCCAGTTTTCAAGTTTAGAGTCTGAAGAGAGCACATAGTTAGTTACAGTAAAAGCTCAGTCAGTAGCTATATCTAGGAGAGAGAAAGGGTTAAACACTGAAAGACAGGGCCATGTGGATCATCTGTAGAAGGTGAGCATTAAGTTGTTGCCAGCAGAAGCTTGGACGATGCCCCTCTCCAGAAAGGTGTTACAGGTAGACACAGAATCAGGCCAGGTGTAGCTTCTAGGAAGAGAAAAGAGAGAGTACAAAGTTAAAAGCTGAAATAACAGCAAATAATAAAAAATTGAAGAGTAGTGTGAGAAAGTAGCGAAGAGGGTGAAAGTGGTCATTTTGTCCTCCAGCAGCCTAAGCCTATAGCAGCATAACTACAGAGATAGCTCAGGATAACCTAAGCCACTCTAACTATAAGCTTTATCAAAAAGGAAAGTTTTAAGCCTAGCCTTAAAAGTAGACAGTTTGTCCATCTAGAGCCCACTGATGGCCACTGTTATACTAAAAACCACAACGATTGGGATATCTCTGAAAGATTGACCATAACCATTGGAAAAGAGAGGGGGTCATACAGGTAGCAGAAATGGACGGTGTGTTTGCACCTCAACCATAACTAAGCCAGTTTAGGCTAAACCTTACTCCCCCTTACTCCATCCAACAAGGGGAGAAGAAGACGGAGGTAAAATAAGGAAGATAGCTCAGGATAACCTAAGCCACTCTAACTATAAAACTTTATCAAAAAGGAAGTTTTTTAAGCCCGCCTTAAAAGTAGACAGGGTGTCCGCCTCACGGACTAAAACTGGGGCTGGTTCCAAAAGGAGAGGAGCCGATAACTAAAGGATCTGCCTCCCCCTTTACTTCTAGAGACTCTAGGGGAACCCCCCAGTAAACCTGCAGTCTGAGAACGAAGCACTCTGTTAGGAACGTATGGAACAATCAGATCTCTGATGTATGATGGAGCTAAATCATTTAGGGCTTTATATGTGAGGAGGAGAATTTTAAATTCTATTCTGGATTTAACAGGGAGCCAATGAAGGGAAGCTAAAGTAGGGGAAATATGATCTCTCTTTTAATTTTCATCAGAACTCTTGCAGCATTTTTGAATCAGCTGAAGGTTTTTTGTTTTAACTGCAATTAGTGTGGACATCACCTTCCCGATAGTAAAGAATTACAATAGTCCAGCTTGAAGTTCTAACAAATGCATGGACTAGGTTTTCAGCATCAATCTTGGACAGGAAAATTCTAATTTTGGCAATGTCCAGCGGATGTTCCGGAAATCCTAGAACCTGTTATAATATGGGATTTTAAATGACATGTCCTGGTCAAAAATAACACCACCAGGTTTTTACGTTTTTTACTTTATTACCCGGAGGTCAATTTAATGCCATCCAGGTTTAAGTGATTGACTAAGCAGTTTTTTTTTTAAAGACCTCGGTCCAAGACGAAAACTTCTGTCTTGTCTGAATTTAGAAGCAGAAATTTAAAGTCATCCAAGTTTTTATGTCTTCAAGACATGCTTGTAGTCTATCTAAACTGGTTGGCCTCATCAGGATTTATGGATAAGTAAAGCTGAGTGTCATCAGCGTAACAGTGAAAATGTATTCTATGCTGCCTGATTTTTACAGTGAATTTTTTTTTTTTAAGATAAAAAAAGGACTGTTTACAGCTTAAAATATTTGTAGAGGATGATAAGTTAAAAGATTGAAAATTTACAAGAGGAAAAGGAGAGCGTCAAGCTTATGGCTTCATTAATTAGGAAATAAGAGTTCCTCCCGTAGTCCTGGCTAAGGGATACAGAGCGAGGCAGAGGTCACGGTAGGGCGCCAGAAAGAACTGCACGCGGGGTTGCTCTGACCACCGCAGGACCAAAACTCCAGGGCAAGGTTGGATATGTGATTTGAAGGGCTCCTTGCAGCCCGGCGTGTGGGAAACCCACAAAAGACACAGGGGAAAACTGCACACAGGGTCCATACAACTCCTCCAGGACTGCAGGAGGGTTAATGATAAAATAAACATAACCCACAATCAGGGGGAAAATCCCATTTTATTTTTGGGGGGGACACTAAACAGAAAAATTTCAGAGAGTAATTCTTGGGGGGGACATGGAAAAAAAAGTTAATTCCCTCTCTCTTTTCTGCTCCTTGTTATTTTGTCAGCGTGTTAATATTATGTTATTGAAAGTAATATTTGTAGTTATAGCATTGCTCTTTATTAGTCCATATTTTGACCCTTATACAGGTTTTTCTATGTTCAACCAGCAATGTCAACAACGGTATTACTTGGAAGGTAGCAATGGTCCATCTTTATGATTACATCTAACATAATTTATTTGCATCCTGCTCTAATTTACACTTTAAGTAGTTTTAGAAGAAATAAAACAAGATAAAAATAAACCAAAGCTCAACAAACCTTGGCCTGAGACTCAACGATTGCCCCTGGCTCTCTGTGCAATGCTGACTTGACTTAGGCAAGTAAGCATTTCATTCCTTTCTCATAGACATCTTTATCAAAACGCCTTCATATGACTGTGGTTTTTGTACTTATTTGGCATTTTGGAGAACTAAAAAATGACAGGATGTCTGTAATTTTTCTTTTCTCTGCCATTTCACCTGACCTGGCTGACTGACATTTGGACACACTCACCCAAATACAGCACACACTGGAGATATTTTCATTAGCACACACCCACTACAAAACAAAACTAAACTTATTGCATAATAAATAAAAATATTTTAATTTTTTAAATATTTTTTATCGATCAAAACTAAAAATGTCAGTAAAATATGATTTAGGTTTATATCTGACAATAACATCCTGACAGAGGTTTTTAAAAATCTGTCCTCAGTCCTAAGTGATCTCTTTTCCCTCCTTGCTCTCTTCTCATGTGTCCCATCAGTGCTGCTACTAACATTCCGCTTGTTAACCATCATAAGCTAGGCTGTTAGGTTAGCTAGCAAGCTGATAGGAGAGGCTGGTTTTTGATAAAGCGGGAGAAATATCACTTTTTATGTTATAATCTTGGACTCATTGAACAAGTGATATGATAAATGACATACTGACACATTGATGAAGTTTCCTCATCAAGCGTGTCTCACCCACTCTGAAAACGGAGCTGCTGAGTAGCAGCCGGTAGCCCCTCCCTTTGGAAACAGCGTGTGCATGTGGACCAAACCACTTTGTGGGATAGGGGTGTCGTGATCTTTAAATAATTAGAAAACTTTTTTACATACTATCTAACTTGGATCACTTTGGCTATGTTTTTATTAATAATTACTATGCTATCATTAAAAAATGCTTTTGTATTTACAATGATTATTGGGGGGGACATCTTTATGGAAGGGGGGGACACATCCCCTCCGTCCCCCCCCCAGGATTTCCGCCTATGCCCACAATCGCAGATAAAGAAGGTCAGGAAACTCAGACAGAGTGACAGACACTTTAATGGAAGAATCCAGCAATGGCAAGCAGTGAGCTTATATACTGAGAGAAGAGTGGAGAGTGACAGAATGAAGACTTGTTAATCAGTGAACAGTTTAAGCTGAGGGAGGGAAACTAAGACCCATAGAAACAACCAAACCAAGGGAAAAAGTTGAAAAGAGATGTATCAGAAATACATCCACATGTACGAAGAATAGAACCCAAGAATAGGCAAAGAAACTAAACACAAAGAAATTAACTAAAATGCCAACACCTAAAGAAACCCCAAACACAAAAGAAACCCCAAACCCAAACTCATTGGGATCATAACAGTATCCCATTTCAGGTGCTTCATTAGGAGGCTGGTTATCAAAGATGTGTCACAGCAACAAATTGAATAAAATCCTATGCTAACATGCTCTTCTTTCTAGGGTTGTGATGGGTCCATTAGAGATGAACTGTATCTCAGTGCATTCATTTCAAACAGTTTTAAAAATAAAATAGGAAAAAGAGTGACGAAGGTTTTTGTTTTCTTTTTTCGTATGCAATTCCCTTAAAGTCCAAACTGTGGAAGCATATTTTGGTGTCAATGCCTGGCTTTTTAGGTTACACAACTCATACACAAAGATGGTTCTACAACATTTAATGGGATTTGTCCTGAACCTAACGCCTATAAAATTTTGTTAGAATAGGTACAGCAACATTTCTAGCTTTACTCAAATCGTTGTTCTGCTGCATTTTGATGTAGTGGGAATGTTATTCCCAGCTAGAGGCATGGTATAAATATTTGAATTCCTGCCTTCTTGGTTGGGCATACCTTTTCATTCAAACTGTAGGAAAATTATTTTCTTCTAAAATATCCAGAGTAGTATAATCATCTCAATGAGTGAATAAACTATTTCAATTAATTAAATCAAGAGTCTTTGTGCTCTCTTTGTCATCGGTTTTCTAGCTGCTTTGACCCACATGCAGAAATACACTCAAGAAAACAGGAAACGTTTTAACAAGTTTAAGAAATATTTAGATTGCTGGAGAAGCAAGAACTCGCCACTGTATGGAGACGGGATCAATCAGAATCAGCTTTATTGCCAAGTTCGTACATACGAATGGTAAGTGACAGGTAAAATTCTGGGTTGTTGATCTTGATATGATCCGCCAGGGGGGAGGAGAAGGTAGATGATGGATACTCCGGGAGCGCGTCGGGTAAGTGAAAGGTCCAGGTAATTCTGTTCTACTTGTACTTGAGGTGGAGGTGGCACCAGGTGGATGATCTTGGAGGGGAGCACGGTGGAGGGTGAGCCAGGTTCGTTCACAGGTAGCGAGAAGAGACTTGAAACCCGAATGCAGCCAACTGAGAAGATAATCCGTGAAGTTCTCTTGCAGAGAGAGAGTCTGGATTTTCTGCATACGCAGACTGGATAAGAAGCTCGGAACTGGAGGTAACCTGGGAAAGGAGGACACAAGAAGGTAAGTACTCAGTAAAGAATCACAAGGAGACTTGTCTTGGCCAGCTAGAGTTACCACTGCAGGTTAACGCTCAGGCACTGGAGTGTTAGCAACGTTGGGTACTTAAGCTCCTCTCCTGATGAGGCTGAAGGAGAACACCTGTGGACTCAGCTCCTACCGTGCGTCTGGTGCCATCTAGAGGTTGGATTAGGTTAGTAGCTGATAAAATAGGTGAACAGAAAGAAACTCCCAAAACTCTGACACTCTTATCCCCTTAATCTTCTTTTGTGTTTCTGTTTCACAACTTTTTTTCACATTCACAAGTCGACACACTCTGCCACAAGCAGAGCAACACGTGGCTTGACAGCTAATGCAAATTAAAAAGCTCAAAACCTAAACTGCTGAGACAAACCTTTTAATTTGATATGCTATTTTCATTCATAAAACTAAGATGATAACATTAAAGTTTTTGTTATGCAACAAAACTGTCAATATAAGAAAAAATGTAATTTTCATAAGGTTTTCTCTTTATTATGCCTAAACTCAGCAGAATCTGACTGTAGATATCTTAGTGACTCAATTTTACAAGTGTTTGTACCCCTCCTATGAATAAAACCTTTTTTCCTGACATTCACCAAAGCCAGTGGCAGATTTAGAAGTTTAATATTTTTCCTTCACAGATTCATTTTGAAGGTATAAGCTCATGTTTCTCTAATTTGTAACTTTTAATTGTTGCTCGCAATGATTAAACCTTAAGTCTGTCATTAGATAAGAAATTTGAGATTTAGTTTCTTGGTAACTCTTACTCTTATTTTCCTCTGTTTCTCTTTGTACCGCATGCTTTAAATCACTTGACTCCTACTCGCGTTTATGCTTTTAGCTTCTTGTCTTATTTCCACGTTCAGGCCTTGCTCGAGCCTGAAGTTGACGCTTAGGATTTGCAAGCTGATCTACGCCCATACTCTCCTTTTTTACTCACACAGCTCTGAGTCGTGACCGAAATGATGAAACTTCAGATACGAGACACTGAAATGTTTTTTTTTTCTTTGCAGGGGCAGGTTTGGAAACAAAGATTCTCTGCTACCCTATCTAAGCTTCTAAGATATTCTTGCAATAGCTGTGGAGGTGAGGGTATCTGATTAGTATGTCTCCCTGAAGCCTCCCTCTAGGAGTATTCTGGGCATGTTTGACTGGGAATAAGCCCAGAAGACCTGGTATAGATTATTTATTTCAACTAATACAAGAATGTCTACCTTTCACCGAAAAAGAACCTTTAGATGAGTGGATTTGCTAAGGCACACTGCTCTTAGTTGTTTTACTCTGGAGTAAAGAATTAAAGAAATTCATTAAAATACCACAGAACTAAAACTCTATACAGAAGCTGTGTTTAAACATGTGCTTTTTTAATGACCAATTTCACAATGGCCATTTTTTATACATTTGTTGTTGATTAAAAGAACAAATTCACAAGTGGACAACTAAGTGGTCTGGCAGCTGAGAAGGAAAGTAGAACTAACAAATCCTTGAATTTATTTCTAAAGCTCAAAAGACATAAGCCTATCTTTTGTAAGGCACTTCCAAATGTGAGCTTAAAGGGCAATGATTTTTATGGCCGTTTGTCTAGTGAGAAAGCATGGAGAAATAATGTAGTAGCTTGAAAACCCAACAAACTGGATCCCTACTTATTTAAATAAGCTCCCTGATGAGCCTGGTCTAATTGTATTTCACCACAATGGAAAATGACTGTGGTTATTGAATTATTTTAAAAAGATGCTCCTTGGATATCTGCAAATGTTCTGTCCTAATAGAGTACCCAAAAACTGAAAACCACGATAAAGTTGTGCATTTTTCCCAAGAACCGTTCATGCTTTCCTCGACAATCTGGTTGCTGACTGCTCGAGCCACCCCAGAACCGTTTTGTCCATTTTCCACCAATCTTGGGTTGTTGCTTCCCTTGTAGCAGAGTCTCTAAATGTTTCATTATCCTGGAGGATAAGGTTTTTGGGGGTTGAGGAAAGTTGGCCCTCTTGACCTTTTTACTTTTACAAATCTCACTCACTTTTTATGCGTAGAGGATCTTTTGGGAAAGTTAGAGTGCTCACTCGATTCTGTGTTTCCAATAAGCAGCAAAACATCTAACTTACATATTCCCATTAGATAGCTCTTTTGTGTCAAGACAATGATCTTTTTTCACAATAGGCAGTCCCAGGTAACACCTAATTATCCTTATGTTAGTGTTTTAGAGAGGTGTGGCTCAGACGCTTTTTGTGACAGAACAGAGTGTATTAAAATGATGTATCTTTCAAAAATGAGAGAGAGACTGGAATCTACGTATGAGACTGTATAGCTAGGAATTGTAAATTAGAAAACAGCAATATATATATCTATAATATACGATAGATTATATATATTTATAATATAATATTATACCTACGCATATATAGATATTATAGATATATACTATATATATATACTATATATATTTCATATAACTATATATATATATATATATAGATATAATCATACAATAATAATATAAATAAAATATATATTCAGATATTTAGTGCCAATAAATCACAGTACTATTTAGATGTCCCTTGTGTTTGCTAAATTTTTCTCTGTCCCTGTGTTGAGCTCATTTAACAACGTATTATTTACACTTTAAACAAAACACGCATTTATAAAATTACTTCATTTTACTAAGAAATAATGCACCACAACTGGTTAGTCATGTTGACTCCAAATGTGAGATTTCTTCAAATAAAATTTTGTGAAGTAAGTTCACATAGCACAACATGTAGACCTTCTTGCACACATTTATTTGATTCAAATGCTTACGATTGATAAAACAAATGAAATTCTAATGATTGATCAAATGTTTGATCAAAATTCCTCACTTGTTTCTAGGTATCACTCTGCAGAGCATTTTCCTATCTTAACCAGAGTAGAACACCAGCAGAACATTTATATATTTCCCTGCAAACTATGTCTTCTGAATAACAATGAGAATGGCGGTCAAGGTTATCTGTAGAGTGAGCTTAAGTATATAATGTGTATTCTTCATCCTTCCCAGTGTATTTGGTTTCTGTGAAGAGATTTCCCTCCAACAATTCTTATGCAGCTCTCTATAACAACACTTATTTGATCAGTAATTCTTATCTAAAATGAAGGGATAATAGGTGTTGCCAACGTAATAATTTTTATATTTGTAAATGCTGATGGATTACACATATATACTTGTTTATTAGTAAATTCCAAAACGACACAATGGAAATAAAGTAATTTAAATGAATTTTTCTATCTGCAATATAAATATATACACTGCTCAAACAAATAAAGGGAACACTTAAACAACATAATATAACTCCAAGTAAATCAAACTTCTGTGAAATCAAACTGTCCACTTAGGAAGCAACACTGATTGACAATCAATTTCACATGCTGTTGTGCAAATGGAATAGACAACAGGGGGAAATCTTTGGCAATTATCAGGACAGACTCAATAAAGGAGTGGTTCTGCAGGTAGGGACCCCAGACCATTTCTCAGTACCTATGCTTTCTGGCTGATGTTTTGGTCACTTTTTAATGTTGGTGATGCTTTCACACTCGCGGTAGCATGAGACAGACTCTACAACCCACACAAGTGGCTCAGGTAGTGCAGCTCATCAGGATGGCACATCAATGCGAGCTGTGGCAAGAAGGTTTGCTGTGTCTGTCAGCGTAGTGTCCAGAGCCTGGAGGCGCTACCAGGACACAGGCCAGTGCACCAGGAGACATGGAGGAGGCTGTAGGAGGGCAACAACCCAGCAGCAGGACCGCTACCTCCGCCTTTGTGCAAGGAGGAACAGGAGGAGCACTGCCAGAGCCCTGCAAAATTATCTCCAGCAGGCCACAAATGTGCATGTGTCTGCACAAACGGACTCCATGAGGATGGTATGAGGGCCCGACGTCCACAAATGGGGGTTGTGCTCACAGCCCAACACTGTGCAGGACGCTTGGCATGGAACACCAGGATTGGCAAATTCGCCACTGGCGCCCTGTGCTCTTCACAGATGAAAGGAGGTTCACGCTGAGCACTTGTGACAGACGTGACAGAGTCTGGAGACACCGTGGATAGCGATCTGCTGCCTGCAACATCCTTCAGCATGACCGGTTTGGCAGTGGGTCAGTAATGGAGTGGGGTGGCATTTCTTTGGAGCGCCGCACGGCTCGCTCCATCCACCAATGTCACACTGCACCACAGACTGTCCAGGAGTTGGCGGATGCTTTAGTCCAGGTCTGGGAGGAAATCCCTCAGGAGACCATCCGCCGTCTCATCAGGAGCATGCCCAGGCGTTGTAGGGAAGTCATACAGGCACGTGGAGGCCACACACAATACTGAGCCTCATTTTGACTTGTTTTAAGGACATTACTTCAAAGTTGGATCTGCCTGTAGTGTGATTTTCCACTTTAATTTTGTGTGTGACTCCAAATCCAGGCCTCCATTGGTTGATAAATTTGATTTCCATTGATGATTTTTGTGAGATTTTGTTGTCAGCGCATTGAACTTTGCACAGAACAAAGTATTCAATGATAATATTTCATTCATTCAGATCTAGGATGTGTTATTTGAGTGTTCCCTTTATTTTTTTGAGCAGTGTATTTTCTGCTTGGTATATTAGTCCTGGTTGATCTGTATTCCAGCTTCCACCCTCCATCATTTGCATAACCTCTGGCCACTTCATGACCCAGTAAGAAAAGTGACACAGACATGTCTAGCCACACCGTGCTCCATTTCATATGAACTAAATTAGTCCTGATGTGGACGAGCAAGCCATTCTCTATTAAGACAAGTCATGCTGTACTCTGAGAGGGGGTTGTGACTGTTCAAATGAGACGTGCCCAAAAGTGTTCTCACAGTTAATATCTTCAGTATTGACATGTTCGCTGTTCAAGTTGTCTGAATTGAATTAACATAAGAAAAAGCTTAAGAGGTTAGCTGGCTGATATTAAAGCTTTGGAGTTAGATCAACATATCAGTAAGTCTTTGGGGGATGGTAGTAATGCACATCCCCTCATACAGGAAAAGTGACCTGAGGCGAGAGAGTTTGGCTCAGGCAATAAGCCTGGAAATCTAATATGGTGGCAGGGGCTGTCCCACAGGACCAAGCATTTCAGACGGCAAAGGTAAGCGTTCGACTTGGAGTGGGACTTTTTTTTTATTTCCTCTTCCATATTCTCTCCACTCTCACCTTTGCCTCTGTCTTTTACTTCTCAATTTTATCAAGCACACAGCTGCACATACACATCGTAACACCTACATGAGGTGATAAGCTGAGTATCGACAGTGACCTGAACTTTGTTAGTGGGCTGTTTGGTTGAATAAGTAACCTCATTTTGCCTTGAGGTAAATGTCAACTATTTTGTTTTTAATAAATTCCTGCTAGAGATTTAGGTTTATTGGGCTGCAACTTGCTTAGTGGTCCTACAAACCATTGGAAATTAAAATGTATCAAAAAGCCTGAGTTTTTGTCAAAATATGTGGGTGAAGCCAGGACTCAAATATTTTAAGTCCTCAACAAAACATGGAACAAAATGTTACATCTTTTAAGCCCTACCCACTGACAACAGGTGGTCACATGGACACTGCCCTTTGAGTGTCTTAATTAATTCAACATCAAACGGTGTCAGATGAAATATATTAGCTCCATGTTACCTGGAATTGAAGTTTAATTTTTTTGGAGGGCTTGGCTGTTGTAGCAAAGACATTTTCTGTATCACAACCTTTAATTAAATAAGCCTCCAAATTACACATGTATCATCTGATCTAAATCAAGTTGGACTTAAAAATATTGAAGAGAATACATGTCAAATTTGCAAAATCTATCCACTGCACCCCCTAGAAGGTTTCAAACAATTAGTCCCAGTCCCTGCTTTGACAACAGTTTATGAAACTTGAAATGAGTACATAACTCTTCAACATCTAAAACAAAGGTCCCTTGAAGCCAGAGTCCAAACTCCAAAAGAAGTCAGCCCTTTTTGATCAAAGCTGCGTACTGTTAAGATGAACTTCTACAAATTTCACCTTAGCACTTCAAAGTTTTTTTTTCAAATTCTTCTGAAAATTCTGAGGGTATTGGTGAGTTAGCACAAACTTGACTTTTTAAGAAAGCATAAAGGCATGACTTTATAAGTAAATACCACTGCAGATTATCTGCAGTGGTATTCTTTCTGCAGAATATTCACAGGTTCTCATGAGACAGACCTTCGTGCTATGCAGATGGAGAAATTACAGGGCTTATTTCCGTTTTTCTTCATGCCACTCCCACTCTCACCACTAGCTTCTTCAATATGCACAGCTGACTGCACAATGACCTCCAGGTTCCTCTTGGGACTTGAGTCCACCAATGCAGTATGCCCCCTCTACACCCAGCTGCATTGAACACTAGCTGTGACAATAGTGACAGTGAATTCAGAGTCAAATACACAAAAATACTAAATATGTGAAGCAACAGAATTCGAACGATGCAATTTTTTGTTTGTGTTACATGGAGAGGTGAAGTTTGGAAAATACGAGACATCACTCTGGCTTGACTGAGCAGCAAAAAAGAAGTTTATTTTCTTTAAGTCATTACACAAATGTTGGGATTATTATTATTGATTAATCAATATTTATCAATAATTATAATTAAAAATCATAATTTGAGAAAATTAATTTCTTAACCCAAAATCCTCATTTATGAATCAAAACCAGAGATGTCTTCTGGTGTTGTAATTGTGGATCAACGCCTTTTGATAATTACAATCGTTAAATACTAATAATTGATAACTATTACCAGAGATGTCACTGTTTAATCAACCGTTTCTGCCGAAACGTGTGGAACTTTAAGCTTATTTTGACTGACAAATCACTCTTGCACAAAATAAACACTAACGACTTCTCTTTATCTACGTGACATTTATTAAATCAAGAGCCTGATACAATCCGCTATTCGATTCAATAATCTTCACCTATTCAAGCATGCAAAGTTTTACACAAACGGGTAAAATAAACGGTCCTGTTCATAACTTTTATGGACAGGATTTCTAGATGCAGCCAAGGGCCGGAGGGGGTCTGGTTTGGGGACCAGTGGATTTCGTCTCTTCTTTTTGCAGATGACGTGGTCCTGCTGGCCCCCTCTAGCCAAGACCTACAGCATGCGCTGGGGTGGTTCGCAGCCGAGTGTGAAGCGGCTGGGATGAAGATCAGCTCCTCCAAGTCAGAGGCCATGGTACTCAACCGGAAAAGAACTTTGGGTCATGACCGAAAGAATGAGATCCCGGATACAAGCGGCTGAAATGAGCTTCCTCCGTAGGGTGGCCGGGTACTCCCTTAGAGATAGGGTGAGGAGCTCGGCCATTCGGGAGGGGCTCGGAGTAGAGCCGCTGCTCCTCCACATCGAGAGGAGCCAGTTGAGGTGGCTCGGGCATCTATACCGGATGCCTCCTGGACGCCTTTCTCGGGAGGTGTTCCAGGCATGTCCCACCGGGAGGAGGCCCAGGGGATGGCCCAGGACACGCTGGAGGGACTATGTCTCTCGGCTGGCCTGGGAACGCCTTGGGCTCCCCCCGGAGGAGCTGGAGGAGGTATCTGGGGAGAGGAACGTCTGGGTGTCTCTGCTGAGTCTGCTGCCCCCGCGACCCGGTTCCGGATAAGCGGAGGACGCTGAGTACGAGTACGAGTACAAAATAAACAAAACAGCAGTGGGTGTGTATGAGATCAAACCACCAGTTATGGCATAAATAAAAAGGGAATATGGTTGAATGAAGCTTTGGGAGTGCAGCCCGCCAGAAAGTGTAGCTCAGTGAGGTACAGGCAGTCATAAAACTTCCCCCACCGCTGGGGATGTTCGAGAACACAAAGGGTTATAAAACGTTTGGCGGCAACTCATAAAACATGAAGTTGAAGACCAAGAAAATGGTTGATTTTCACCATAAGGTTATTATAGCACTCCAGTTTCACAGCGCACCTGCTCTCAAGTGTCCACACAGTAAAAACACAATCTTGCGAGACTCGGCGGCCTCAGAAAACAGTAATCACGTTTCAACAGAACAAAGGCATGCACATACAATTCAGAACACATTAGACTGTAAGTGGTGATTCTACATCGCACTAAAACCTACTCTACCCTGCCCACGCTATTCCTAATAAAGAAATAAAAATAAAAGGTGGATTTTACTTGTCGTTGTCTCCTCTGAGCAGAGGGAGAGTGAGGGGGTTGAAGAGTCCCACGCGTCCGCAGGTACTCAGCAAAGAAGTCCGTTTTTTTCCTTGGTGGCCTCCGTGGCAGAAAGGTAGAAAAATTATGACGGACCATCACTAGTCGACTGGTACAAAACAAGGAGGGAAAATTGTGTCTCCTTGAAACTCTGTGCTTTTTTGGTTTCGTGTTAAACCCACGTCTTCGATCGGTAAAGTTGAAAACTTACAAGCCTTCTTATTCCTGTAAGCTTAATTCGCTTAGCTTCTCGTTGGCCAACGAAGGAGAATAAATGAAGAATCCACGTGGGACCTCTTCTTCTCCAGAGGGATGCTTCAGTTGCGTGGTAACCGTGTCGAGGTCCCCAGCTGAAGGCAACTCTTTAAAGGGGGTCACCTTCCTTTATAATCTCCTGTGACGTCAGATTTGGGACGCCCCGTCATATCAGCCGCAGTGTCCGCTGGGATTTGTAGTAGCGGACTATCCTGGGATACAAAATGGCTGATGATGCCAAAAGGCCTGGTAGCGTCCAGCAACGTGCAAATGGTCCAATATTCAGCACAACATGTGGTCCAACACAAAGCAGCAGCTTCCAAAATGGCAACCCATCCATCTCTCCCTGCGACATCCAGTCCACCTATACTGTATGTACTGACCTCACCGTCTCCATGTACTGACCCCGCCGTCTCCATTCAAGAAAAACAAAAGTTAACTTTCACATAAAAGATCAAAACTTTATCAATTATTTAACAGGTACGAAATATAGAGCACACATAATGCATACACATACACAGTTTACAAGTCATTTCACACTTCTCCTAATTATTTTGAATTTTGGTCAACCAATGAAACACTAACTCACCTCCAATAAAAGAGAACATTTGAGGAGGGATTCCTTTTTACCTGTAACACAAAATGGCTACCACAGAGGACAAACAGCATTTTCCTATTACAGTGATTCACAATGGAGTGTTTAGAACTTAGTTTACAACATTCAAACAAAGTAGTTAAGGAACAACTTAGTGCTTCCTAACAGAGGGTTATCAGTCTACTGAAACCAACTTACTCCACCTGGTCACATACACTCTGATACTGATTGAAAGGCATGGCACACTGTTCAGATTACTTCTATTTTGTTTTTGTAAAACAAACAAAATGGTGTAAAAAAACAAAATAAATGTATTGTTGGCCTGTCATATAAAATCCTGATAAAATACATTTACAATACATTTTTTGGTGCTAATGTGACAAAATGTGGAAATTTCAATGGATATGAATACGTTCACAAAGCATTGTACGTACAGTATAAAACATTTTAACATCGAAACTGATTTTAAGAACATAAACTATTGTATTTACTCTTTCCTTAACCTCTACTAAGACATGTAAGGATCTCCTTGGACCACTGCTATCAATGTTCCTGAAAGAACTGAAAATTCACATGCTCTAAATTACTATTTATATGATCTAGATTTAAGGAAGGGAGAAAAGGGGTGAGTACCTTCACAAAAGGACCTACTGAAGCAAACAATGGCCTCATAGATCTTCTTTGCTTTTCTTACAGCTCTGATTAAATGAGTGTGATGGATCTCATGATCATTAAGAAGACTGAGGGCTGGCGGACTGAAGCTATCACAAATCAGTTTTATGTCGGATGAGGATAGAGTGGCAGTGGCAGCTTTACAGCTATTGTGATATTAATGAAGTGGACCATTTTATTCTGAATGGCCTGTAGCCTTTTTTACATCAGATGTATGGTAACCAGTGGTAATTACACACCTCCAGGCAGCAAGTTTTGCCAATTTTCATTGCTGTATGTTACCTTAGGCACCACATTAGTCAGGGTCAGAAAGGTCCAGGAGTTGCTCTTCAGAATTTCTGCTCTCAACTCAGTAAGATAAAGCTGACACCCGTTATTCATACCACTGGTAGATTCATGCTTAGAGTAATGTTTTAATTTTACCAACATGTTATGTCTGATTAGAAAAAAAAAAAAACATTTTAGAGTGGCCTGACCAGAGTCCAAACTTGAATGTGGGACCTAAAGGATAGGGTAATGACAAGGATGCTTGCCTTGTCATTATGCTTTCCAAACTTGGAGATTTGGAGTGCCTCACCAAATATACATAATCAAAATAACAGCAGAAACAAGCAAAAGTCTGATCAGCAGTTATAGGAAGGGTTTGTTTGCTTGATTGAATGTTGTAATGCTAATAAGGATTTTAACAATGATTATTGAAAAGGAGAAAATGATTGTCAGAATATTTTTTTTTTCAAAATTGAATCTCCTTTTGCAGAGTTTCATAATCTTTTGAGATGCGCTTGTCTCATTTCAGATCAGGGAGAAACTTCTTGGTTGAATGAAAATTATTTTATTCTAAATCTGCCAGGGGTATTCTGTGCTCAGATGTACCACTTTTTTATGCAGCATAAATGTTCTACTTCCCTAAATTCAGAAATGCTTCTCATGAAACACATTTAGATTAGTCAAAAAATGTGTCATGTAGATTTTAAACGAGAGAAAAGAATACAAAGTATATAATATGCTGTCTAAGACGTGTAAACGTATTATTAGACACTGCCAGTGCATTTTGTGTACTGAATCTCAGATCGCAAAAAGAGAATGTAAACGAGAATTCTAAGATGGTGATATAAAAGTTCCCAGTCAAGAATCAAAAAACTAATTTTTTATATTCTATCTTCGTAAAGTCCACTTACTCATACCTAATACTTCTCAAGATATCACTGAATGTGACAGAGTCCAGCGGCATCATGAGCCGTTAGGCAAAACCTGGCATGTGTTTCACCATTGGCTCGAGGACAAAGTCTATGAGGTTGGAAATGAAAATCTGCTTGTTTGTATGTGTTTGTCTGTATATTTGTGCCATTGTCACACAACTCATAACTTGAAAATGTCAGTCCCTCTAGTCTCAGACACTGCCACCATTTTTTCCATTCAGGATTGGTGGAACTAAATGTGCTCTTGAGAAAAATGGCGTTTTTAGGAATGGATTACCAGACCCATTCAAGCCTGAAGACTTTAGGTCCAGCTTCATCAATCCTGTGGAAACTGTCAAATCATGAAAGTCTACTCCTATTCCTATAGTGCCAATTCCAACTCTGTACAATGTTGCAAAAACTCTAATGGGTGTCAGAACTAAGGGTGTAGTACTTATGACTTCAAATCATCAGACTCCAAGTGTAGCTACCATTCTCTGAGGTCGTCAGTGGGAGATGTTTATCAAAGTACTTGAACTTAAAACCCAGGAACAATTTTCTTACAAGGCTTTAAATTTTTCTTTAACATTTATTTAGATTTAGAAAGTGCATTTAATTTGTAATCCAAAAAGCATATTAAACATACACAAATTATTTCCATCAGGTGTCTGTCATGAAGGAATCCTCCATGCAATAGAGAGAAAGGGTCGGCGTGCAAACCAACAGGTGATCTTCAACTTGTGAGGTACAGAGACTATAGTAGTTGAACTCAAAGAGGTAAGGCCAAAAATATGAACACATTGCTCACAAGATTTGTTGAAAAACACTTGGAGGGATAGTCATGGCTTGACTCTACCAGGAAGGTTGAGCATCAGGTGAAGTCACGTCCTCTCACAGCTCCTTAAATCTTCAGCAGCTTGATAAGGAAATTACACGGAGGTGTGCGGTTTATGGTCAGCAGCCACACCCTCCATCAAAGATCCTCTATTCAGGAAATATCTCATGTATGCACAATGAACTGGCATTCACACACCAGGATAATGGCAGATTCAGAATGTCTGAACATTTGAAAGGGTGTTAAAACTCCTGGCCTGAAGTGAGTCATTGTTCACAAGAAGATTACTACATCTGTTTTCAATTATTTTTGGACTTTGCTAATTATACATTCAGATTTCTTTTAATCAAGTAAATTTTTATCTTGTTTTGCATTAAACGTTTTGATTTGGCCATTGCCAAATAATTAATTTATTTCTCTTCATGAACTCTGGGCTGCTTTGGCAGTATATTTCCAAATGCCATCCAAAGAGTGTTCAGCTGTATTTGCCTGACCCTGAGACGACAGTAAATCTTTGTTTGTGTGGTTCAGAATCTATCCATATAAGCTTATGATGAGGGCAAGGCCAGAAAACCAGTGACACTGGAAGCCATGTTGGTCCATGCAATCACACTGTTTTGATTGTTTTAGATAATGTTTTATGTCTGAAATCATATGTGTAGGCTCTTTGTAGACATTTTCTAATTCGGGTTTTAACTATTGTTTTATCTGTCCAGAACATGATTTGAGGAACTGTTGCTTTTTTAAGGTGTTGTTCCTAGAAAACCTATACTGTAGCCTTATTTATGTAAAGCATCTTGGTAATTTGCAATTATTTTTATTGTGTATAAACCTGGAGTTTAATATTATAAACTTGATTGTTAAGGTCCATGTAGTCCTTCCAGCTTGTGGTGATCACTGTATTTCAGGAACATGCCACAATGAGATTTTGATAGTATGATAACCTTGATTAAAATTATTACGGTTGGATAAAATTATAGTATTAAAAAAACCAACAAAAGAAAATGTAAACATGCCTAGCCTAATTGCTTTAATTTATAAACAGAAATGCAGCTTTTAGGGCTACTGTTGTACTTCACATATAGCTATAATATTGATTATCATCATACAGTATCTCACAAAAGTGAGTACACCTCTTACATATTTGTAAATATGTTATATCTTTTTATGGGATGACACTGAAGATATGACACTTTGATACAGTGTAAAGTAGTCAATGTACAGCTTGTGTAAATTTGCTGTCTCCTTAAAATAACTCAGCCATATGGCCATACAGCCATTAATGGCTTAACCACTGACAACAGAGGTGTGCACACTCTTGAGTGAAAATATCCAAATTGAGCAAAGTGGCAAAACATTTTGTGGCCACCACCATTTTCCAGCACTGCCTCTCCGACATGGAGTTCACTACAGCTTCACAGGTTACCACTGGAATCTTCCTCCATTCCTCCATGATGATATAATAAGGCTGGTGGACGTTAGAGACCTTGCATGCCTCCACCTTCCATTTTAGGATACCCTACAGATGCTCAATAGAGTTTAAGTCTACAGACATGCTTTGCCAGTCCAGCATCTTTACCCTCAGTTTCTTTACCAAGGCACCTTGGATGTGTGTTTGGGGATGATTCATGTTGGAATACTGCCCATGTGGCCCAGTTTCCAAAGGTTCAAGACTATGTTCTGCTTTAGCATGTCACAGTACATGTTGGCATTTATGTGTTGGGACCCCAACCATGTCCAGAATCAAACCTGTAAAATATCAAACAAGGTATGAAGATGGTAAATAATTTCTCTCACCCTATATTCTGTTTTAATCTTTTTCTTTCTTAAAGTTTTGAACTTGAGAAATTATTAAGGTTTAAAAGCAGTATTATGATGGTGTGAAAATTATTACAGGATGTTTCTTTTGTTTTTTTTAAACATTCTATTAGTGTTAGTCTCTGCCCAAACCTGCCTCACTCCTGTCCAAACACTAACCTCTGAACCAAAAGTGAACTGTTGAACTCTGCCTACTTACAGACTGATGGTTAGCTCCTGTGAACTTCATCTCACTCTTTGGAACTAAAGGGGGGATGTTGGGACCCCAGCCATGGTTACAAAATGAAAGGCCAGTACGAACTTTTCTGGAACTTTCAAAATAAATCACGTTAACCTAATTCCAGCTCAGCCAGAAACAGGGAATAACAGCAGCCTTCCCGTGACGTCACTGTCCGAATAAAAACCCCGCTTTTGCAACAAACTGACCTGTTCCACGCAGGTCCCCTGAGGAACTGGACGGAGGGACACAGCGCGCTAATGTCTCTTTGCAGGCAAATAGACATAACTCTTCAAACTGGATCCAAGAGTGTCATACGATCACGCGATCTTATGCACTAAGTTAAATAGGAATAAATTGCTGTTTGTGTAGCCGGTATTCATTCATGAACGGGGGTAATTAAGGTACAAGCGTTGCTTATCTTTTCTCTCTGAGGTCTACAGAAGCAAACTGTGTTCCAGAGAGTTCCCAGCAGAGACCCTGTCTCTACAACGCCGAGTGGAGCAGTTTTCCCGGTCTGAAGGAAGGACAACGGTACCGCATCACCGTGGTTACAGTTGTAACGTGCAGTTTGGCTGGCCGACAGAACGAGCCGCCCCATCCCACAGCTACGGAGGTTAGCTGCAAGTTAACCCTTTGTTCACTGTGGATGCTTCCTTCAACTTCCTTGCCCGGACAACTTTTCCTCAGCACGATTCACCTAAGAGGTTGTGTTTTGGGCAGAGAGAAGTAGTTTAGAGTGAAATAATCTAAACATTTTTCGTTTTATGATGTTTGGTTTTGTTTATGTTGAAAACTATCTTAGTGCCAGCAGATTATCTGCTCAGCACATGTGCTCAGTTTGTGGTCTGTGTTTGTGTTTTTTTTAAGTTAAGACAAACTTTATTTAAAGGGTGATTTTAAACACAGAAGATCGGCCATAACGCGCCGTCCACGCTTATGCATTTTAACCCTTTTATTCATGGTATTTTAAAGGTATGTGTTTGATTCTGTTGATAAGCTATAAACTTCTTTTGTTAGCCCCAACTGCTAACAGCTAAGAACACATGCTTGCCTGCTAAGATCATTTACCCAAAAAGGTTTTCAATCCAGTAAATAATATTTCCCTAAATATTATTTTACTAAACTTGAAAACTAAGTAAACACCATTAAGCCCCATTTTTCCAGAAAGATTTGGTTACCTATTCAAAATAATATTTCCTTATATATTATTTTACTATTTCCTTAATAATATTTCTTTAAATATTATTTTAACAAATAAAGGCAGCTAATTAAACACCGTTGAGAAATTGTCATCCAGAAGGTTGGTGTTTTTTCAGCAAATCATTCTGTAAAATATTATTTTATTAAAATATTTTATCTGATCTTGCATTGTGAATGGTTGTCTAAAGGTATACCAATTATTGCCTAAGTTAGTTCCAAGACTAACTTAACTTCATTTACAGATTCTTCAAGATGATCCTTCGTTCTCAAACATAAATAACATTGCATGGTAATGTTGCATCACTTTATTGGTCATGGTTTTCAAGCATCTTTGATCAACTTGTTTATATTGTACATAGCCCATTAGTCTTCCTTATTCTTTGTTGATTGAAATATGTTTGACTTGAGTTGATTTATTTTTGTTAATAAATTCTTGTATTTTAAGAAATTGTGTGAATTCATTCCATGTGTGTGCAGAGTTTTGCTGTTCAACAATGTCAGAGCTCAGCTCATCCCTTTCAATTTTGTTCCTTATTGGGTTGGTATTCACAGGACAAAAGGAAAACAGGAAAACCCTTAAAAGACTTAAATAAATATTAAAACATAGTCAGTCATTTTCTACTGCTTCTTCCATAGTCGGTCGCGGGGGAGCTGGTGCCTATCTCCAGCAGTCTATGGGCGGGAGGCGGGGTACACCCTGGACAGGTCTCCAGTCCATCGCAGGGCAACACACAAACAACCACGCACACACTCATTCACCTAAGGGCAATTTAGAGTGACCAATTAACCTAACAGGCATTTTCTTTTGGACTGTGGGAGGAAGCCGGAGTACCCGGTGAGAACCCACGCATGCACGGGGAGAACATGCAAACTCCATGCAGAAAGACCCCCGGCCGGGAATTGAACCCAGGACCTTCTTGCTGCAGGGCAACAATGCTACCAACTGCGCCACCGTGCAGCCATTAAAACATATGAAATATATTAAATAATATATTCATATTTATAATTACAACATATGGTTCCCTTAATGATCTGTTGCTCCCCACAGCCGGCAGCATTCATGGAGCCCCAAACCATGACACTCATACCGCCATGCTTAATTGTAGGCAAGACACACTTTTCTTTCTATTCCTCAGCTTGTTGCTGCCACACATGCTTGACACCATCTGAACCACATAACTTTATTTTGGTCTCATCAGACCGCAGACATGGTTCCAGTAACCCATTCAACCTCTGCAGCAATGCTGGCAGTACCCATGGATCTATTTTCAAAAGACAACCTCTGGATATGTCGCACATGCACTTAACTTATTTGGTATTCCATGGTGAGGCCTGTTCTCAGTGGAACCTGCCCTTTTGTATGGTCTTGGCCACCGTGCTGCAGCTTAGTTTCAGGGTGTTGGCAATCATCTTTTAGCCTCTGCCATCTCTATGAAGAGCAACAGGTTTTGCAGATCCTCACAGAGTTCTTGCTATAAAGTGCCACATTGAACTTCCAGTGATCAGTATGAGAGAGTGTGTGAGAGTGATAACACCTGTTTCCTATTCACACCTGAGACCTTGTAACTAAATGACAACGGCACAATTAGGACATTTTCACTTAGGGGTGCACTCACTTTTGTTGCCTGCTGTTTAGACATTATTGGCTGTATGTTGAGTTCTTTTTAAGGGACAGCAAATTTACACCATTAAAATCCTGTACACTTACTACTTTGTCATATCTTGTCTAATGTTGTCCCATAATGTATAATAAAACATTTTATAAAATATGCGGGATGTACTCACTTTTGTGAGATAATGTGGCTGCAGTATTTTAGCTTATACAGCTTATTAATTTGCCTTTAATAGTCAGTTCTTTTTGACAAACTTTCATTGTAAATTTAACATTTTAGATCGTCCTCTTGATCTTGAAATAGTTTTTACTCTTATTGATATTCATGCTCTTTTGAGCAACTTTTTCTTTGTTTAGGTTGTATTTTGTGTTTGTTGGGGTAGCTTGTGGGGGTTGGTACAGGTGTATGGGGTACCTGGGTTGTTGCTAATCGTTGTCCAGTCCTTGAATACCCAAAGCAAGAGCAAGAACAAAAAGTCAAGCTTTCTCCTAGTGCAAGTTTGACTCCATGATTGCTTATTGTAACGTGGAGAGAAAAACATGGAGAGGAGGATATCAAGGTCTCATTTTATTTATGTAAATGATACTGTTGGTGTCTTCACGTCATGGGCTGGAGGGGTTCGCAGAAGATTGTGAAGCCTCCAGGACGAGAGTCGGCTCCTCCAAGTCTGAGGCCATGCGTCTTGAATTGAAAAAGGTGGATTCCTCCCCCTGGGTCACAAATCAGACTGCTTCAAGCAGAGGAAAAATATATAGACAGTTTGGGGCCTCTGCTTTGTCGTATTGCGAAAAGAACTGAGCCTAAAATGGGGAACTCTCAATGTAAGCTCCAATTCTCACCTGTGTTCATGAGATATGGGTCAAGATCAAAAAAAAAAAAAAACAAGGGTCCAAATATAAGTGCCTGAAATAACGTTTTTCCATAGAGAGGCTGGGCCCTGGAAGAGCTAGGATCAAGAGCTTTGTCGTGGAAGGGGAGCCTGAAGTAGATACACGGCAAGTCCTTAGGAGTCAGTTGGGATGGTTTGGAGCTCTGATCAGAATGTTTCCTGGTTGTGTTGTTTTTTTTTGTTTTTGTTTAGTGTATATATTACTAACATGTATCATTGTGACATTTTAAACATACTCTAATCCACCCAGTTAGACTCGCCTAATGAGCCAAACTTTAAGATTCTTTTCACCAGACAAAGCCATCAACAAGCATGACAGTACACTGCAATGTAATGTTGTCATTATCAGCAGAAATGGAGGTGACAGAGACTGATGGATTCACCATACCTGGAGTGGAGGTCACCTTTCCGAGGAAAATGGCATTACAGTAAATCTGGCTGCAGTAAATTCAGGCAGATTACTCCCAAGTGTGCCAGCCAGGGAATTCAATTTTATAGTAGAAGAAAAACAAACACAAAAGTAAACCAATAGGAGACACAGTGGGGTGTCAAGCTTTTTCTCTCAGAAATTAGTTATATCCTAACTATGGGCAGTCACTGAATACAGAGCAGCAGGCCCATCCCTTCAAGTATGCAACTTCCAGAAGTCAAGTGTTTGCTAAATTTGTTATTTCGGTGTGTACGTGTGTTTCTCTGACATGTGTGAAACCTAGCCTAGCAGAGTATTCCTACTGTGTAAATACCGAGCAGTCTGTGAAATCTGTTGCTGTAACAGATGAAAGCATCTGTGTTGTTTGTCTTTATCTGTGCATATACATTTGGTTTTGTCATGCAATTATTTTTTATGCTTTTGTACATTTTGACATCCAGATTGCACACATTCAGATAAGAGAGTGACTGCATTCCTGAGTCTATCACAACTGAGTCATTCTGTTCATGCAGCTTTTCATACATTTTCATATTTGTCAATGGTGAAAACGAAATGAAAAGGAAAAACCCATCAAAAGTTTGAAGGTCACATCCCTCACAAAAACTGAGAGTTATGAAAACCAAACTTTTACAGAGTCTGGAAACCAAACCAAATGGAAAGAATCAAAATAAGAGTTAGATCAGGTTTGTGGGCTGGAAAATATATCCTTTTAATTATAATGTGCTGTTTTTCTTTAAAAATCAAATATTAATTTCTTGAATTGTTCAATTGACACATTACATCCTGCGATGGACTGTCCAGGGTGTACCCTCCGGCCCATAGATTGCTCGAGATAGGCACCAGCTTCCCCATGACCCACTATGGAAGAAGCGGTAGAAAATGACTGACTGACACATTACATTACTTTAACAAAGCAAAAAGAATTCAATAAAGTATGATGCTCATTGCAATAATATATAACGATATATTATCAAAGGTTTTCACTCTTCTGCCTTAACACATATAAACTTGAGTGTCATTGCATGTTTTATCAAAAGGGTTTAGTATAATGTAATAATGTAATGAAAAGGCTTTCAGTAAAGGGTAGGAGTGTGTTTATGGGAAGTTCGGACCATTCTTCTAAAGTGCGTTTGTGATGTCAGACACTGATATTGGACAAAACGTCCTGGGTCCCAGGCTCCACTCTAATTTTCCCAAAAGTGTTCTTGTAGATTCAGGTCATGACTATGTACAAGCTAGTCAATCTTGTTTATCCACAAGGTTGGAAGCACGAAATTGTCCAAAATGTCTTAGTATTTTGAAACATAAAAGCTTTCTCTCACTGGAACTAAGAGGCGAAGCCTCACTCCTGAAAAACAGCCCTACGCTATAATCCCCTCACCACCAAACGGTACGCTTGTCACATTGCAGTCAGCAAAGTTCTATTCTCCTGGTAGCTTCCAAATCTAGACTTGTCCATTGGATTGTCACAGAGAGGTGTGATTCATCACTGCAGAGAGCACATATCCAGTGCTCTATAGTCGAGCAGCAGCTTGCTTTACACCACCGCTATGATTTTTACATGGTGATGTGATGATTAGATGCTGCTGGTTTTGAGGTAATCTGAAAGCCACATCATGTTTGAACATCTACCTATTGACCCTGCAGAAAGTTGGCAACCTCTGTAGACCATGTGCCTCAGCATCTGCAAACCCCGCTCTGTGATTATATGTGGCCTACCACACTTGTGATTGAATTGCGGTCATTCGCAATCGTTGATTGTGAAATATGTAGCAATGTAGCAATTCAATTCTTTGGGGGGATGAGTGAATGCTTTTCACAAAATTTTGTAGTTTGGATCACTGGATGTATACGTTCTAGTGTATGTTCTGCTTTATAGACATTAGCCCCCTTCATGCGATAAAGCTCTCCCAGCTGCATCACCTAAGGCCCACTTGTTGAAATGAAAAGATATTATTTCATTGTGAGTTTTTGTCTTGATATTCGGTTTCTGGATTCCCTCTTTTCTGATTGTGTATGCTTTTTAAGAAAATCAAGTTGAAATTGAGTGAGTGTTTAGCCAATTTGGGCTAGACACTCAATCTATTGAAGTGAACTTCACTTCAATCTTTTGAAGTGAAGTTTTTAACTTCACTTTAGCCTTTTGGGTACTATGTAGTTGCCACAAGGCAGCACTAGCTATGTTCTACATACTGTGGTATATATTAAATATGAATTTTGCTCTCTGTATTCAGTTGCAAGTAAAAATATTTTTTGCCATCATGAAGTTATCTGCATTTTTTAGTATATTTTTTACAGAACTAAACTAAAGATAAATATCATGATTTTTAGCTCAAACATAACTTGTTTAGTAATCCAGGTTATGAGTTATCCTTTGTAAAGCACTCCATGGTCATCCTAATGTTTAAAGTAAGTTACTTTGAGCCATTTCCTGAGATGGAAACCCAATTCTTTTACCATTTTCTTTGTTCAAATGTTATTTCATTCAATCTGGATTGAAACCAGCTAATGACTGCCACATGCCTGTGAGTGTAAGGAATATAAGGTGGATACTGTTTTCTGCTGATGCAGCAACGTGTTCTCCAGCACAAAGGAGAGATAGCCGAGTTTGAAATGTTGCATTTGCAAACTGTATCCCACCTTTATCTTTTCAGTCATTCATTTTGCATAACCTCTATGCTGTTTTCAGGGCTTTACCAGATGAGAAGTGGGGCCAACACAGAAACATATACAGCTACAGTAATTTAAAATCACTATTTACCCAGACATGGTTTGTAATATTTGGAGGATGCTAGCGTACCCAAAAACGATCAGTTTAGGTGCAGGGAGAACATGTTATTTCCAAACACAGAACTGGCATGTATTGGCAAATGTATAACAAAAGGGGTACCAACAAAAAGTTTGGCTTGGCTGTCAAACTGAGGGACGGAAATGTTCAAACACGGAGAAGAGACCAAAATTCTTTTGAAGGTATAAGGTGTCTCAATTAGTCACATCCATTGATATAATCAGGATTATTCAATCATTCATTGACCTTGTAGCAACCAAGGCTAACATGCAGCTTCAGCAGTTTCTGTAGCTAATAGTTGAATAGTGAAAGCATGCTTCCAACCATAAATCCATATTCACTGCAAGTATATAAAGCCAGAAGTGAATATAAAGACCAACAATTAATTCGCCAAAGTGAAAGCAAGTGAATTTTTCATTGAGATCTCTAAACGCATTGCTTTCTACTTGTCCAACATTTTATGTTATGTGAAGGAGCAGCTAATGCTGTTACATTTATTTTTGGCATTACACAAGATACCATTAAGGTAAAATAGAGTGATGCCCATCCAACCCACTTTCTAACTTTAAGAAAGAGACACATCAAAGAAAACACATAAAATCTATAAAGAACAAACTAAGTTATATGTCCTTCATATACATTAAACATGGCATGCCCTGTGCTCTTATAAGTGCTTTAAAAGCGTGAATCTGAATGGAGACCTGGACACACCATAAGTCAGTCAGGAATACATGTTCCTCTAGCCACCTCTGCTACCTAAAGAGCAGAAATTGGAGGTGCAATAAGCCAACAACAGAAGGTGCAGTTGATTTTGCACGTATGCTCTGACCAATGTTCCACTGGTCATGCTTGTTGATGCCAATAGGAAGAGGCCGTGGCTGCCAAAACATATGTTTGACATGTGATTACAAAGGCAGTGGGAACACTTATTTGAAAAAAGGCAGTTTAACTGTTGTTTGAAAACTTTTATGATGAAAAGGAAAGGAAATTGCAATAACCGGTGGTGTTAGTAAGAAAAGATGTATTTGCATACATCGTACACACAATAGTGGTCAAGTTGTCTTTGAGGGGTAAAAACTGGCCAGGACACTCTGTAGTATCTAGTGGTGGTGCTGATGCAACTTCTATGATGGCAGAGCTCAAGGTGATGGAACCCCTTTCACATCCTGTCATTTTAGCAAGCCACATGAAATTGATGGTAATCTTCTCATAGTTTTGGCACCTCATCGCCCAAAAGATATCTTAAACAATGTGAAACAATAGAAACATAGGCGGACTTTTATGAGCATCCATGATAATGAAAAGTGCATGTGTAGATTAAGACAAAATTATTATGAACTAAACTAGTAATTCCCCCATAAGGACTTAGGTGGAGGTTTTCATGCTTGTTTCAACCATAGGTGGTCCAGATGCTGAAATACCACCAAAAATGCAAACAGAATAATGGTTTCATAAACCTCAAAGAGTGTATCTCTGTTGGATATAAAGCCAGTTAAGGTTTGACTGATGTGTATTATATTTCAAACTGAAGCTGATCAAGTACGATCCATATCCCTTCACACCAGTGAAAAGCTTTCTAATTTAGTGTAAAAAAAATCTGCAAATTACTTACTATATACAATGTGATCATTGAGTGCTTAAACTGTCAACAAACCTCCACTGCTTTCAGCAACCACCTTCAGGCAGCTGATCATATGAAATCCCTTTTACAATGTTTTGTAGCTGCTAATAGTCTTCATGTGGCACATATATTTATACTTGTGTATTCATTTGAATTCCTAATGTGATGCCAGATTCATAGTAAAAACTCTTTTCAGACAAAATGTAGCTGCAATTTGCTCAGACTCAAACAAAAAAAAAAAACATTCTGCTTCAGACAACCAACTTTTACGTCACCTTTTCAATTACATGTATGCATTCTTTGGCACATTCTTTATCTGCTTAATGCTAACCAACTTGGAGCACAAGTGTACAAGCACAGCTCTTGGTAATTCTGCTGTATCAAAGTTCAAGCGAACTAAGATGGAGACGCTGTCACTGGAGGTTGTGTTAGCTGAATTTGAGGTGATATTTTCTGCTTTATGGGCCCCTTGCTTTGTTATCTGGAGGCAGAACAGAGGACCCTGAGCTGTCATTTTGCATGGTATCAGCAGAAACGGTGAGCAGATAGTGTCAGGGCTGGAGGATCACAGCTAGAACGGGTCTTTTCCTTTGGGGTGGAAGCAGGTAATAAGACAGTGTTAGAGAGGCAGGGAGATACTGGCATAGTAGAACGTATCTTTGCTGTCAGTAGCTCCCATAAAAGAGGGATGTTTTATATCAAAAGTACATTTCTATTGTCAGTTATAAGTAGCAAAAATAAAAAAAAAAAACCTAACCTACTTATCCAACCTGTCATTTTGCATAACTTGTACTCATAACCCATTGTTCTTATACTGTCAAAAAGTTCCCTGTGAGCATGGATCTTCTTCCACCATTACAATATATTTAAAAAAGTATGAATGCCATTACTGTGCACACAAAGAAAGGAAAACGGAAAAGCAGAAAAGTTGAACATACAAGATCAGATGGAGAAGGAGAGCTTGAAAGAAATAATTGGCAGTGTATTTAGGCAGACTTGATGTGAATATTTCAAAATCTGTTAATCAACTACGATTTTCTAGCATAACCATCTCGCTGCAGTTGTGTAGACATAAATGTATTGTTTGTCAGAGGCCAACATACTGGTTTGAGATGATAAACAACAATAACATAGTTCAAATAAAAACAGTTTCATTCGTAAAATTATTAATTTCCAGTTATTGGCCTTCAAGCTGTGTCATTCTAATCTAATGGTAACTCTCAGTCTGAAATAAAGTGTCAACATTCCAGATCTCCCAACACCCAAGCAGCATCGGGATGTGCTTAAATGTGTGGGGGGACGGCTCAGTCAGCAATGTCTGTTCAGTAGCTCATATTCAGCTGGTTGGGCGGGCTCAGCTGTGTACTGCTCCACTTGCCATCACATCCGGGGTAGGGTGGTGTTGGTGCGGCTGGTTGGGGGCTGCCGTGGAGGGACTAGAGCGTGTGTGGTGGGGGGGTTGCATCCCATTTCTGATCTGGGGTGACCAGCAGTTGGATTGGCCAGCTGGTGATGATGGAGCTGCCTCAGTAACTAACCTCTACATTGACCAATAGATTGTCTATCCCTGCTGTTCATTATGGCTTCATACTTTAACTCCAATAGTCAGTAAAAAATCAGGATATGAATTTCACAGCAGAACCATAAATCTTTGATCTTAACATAAGGATGTTAGCTGCCAGAGCTGCTCGACTTTCCCAGTAGATCCAGAGACGCTCCTATTAAGGACAGTCAAAAAAACAAAAATAACCCAACAGTCTCTAAGTTATCTAAGGCCCAAACATTAGCAAAAAGCAAAATTGTAATTGTTTTCTGCAGGTCAACTACAATCTCTCCTTGGCTAATGGCTCTGCTGCCCAGCCTCCATATGCAAGCACACCACATCCCGTGCATCATTATTCGGTTTGCTTACCGCTATTTGTAAGGTCTGCTACTCGCAATGGAAAACAAACAAAAAAAGACCCATATCATACCATTTAAAGCCATGTAAGTGCCTTATTAACAATGCAAATGACTGAAAAAATTATATTTGGTCTTGTCTTTGAAGCAATACAAATAACTGAGCTCTGTTGAACTGAACTCTAATGAGCACAGAAAAAAAGATCCCATTTATGTTTATTCAATATCTATTCATTCAGTATTCATGCACACTGCATCTGATGAAGTCCATGATTTTTATATATCAACACTGTAAAATGCCGTGCACAATTATTTTAAATGGCCCTACTTATGATGAAAGACCGAAAGAAAACAGTCAAGTCATACCATTCATTGTCATGTAAAATCACTATTAGCAATGATATAGAAGTCACTTGAGTTTTCTTTGTTTGCAGTGTAGGTGAAACCAATTTGTCTGACTTCACTGAACCACGATATTTGCAAAGCAGAATATTTGAACCTATTTCCTTAAATAAATTAATTTAACTCAGGATGTTTGTTCAGAGAATCTTTTTTATTCTAACCAAATGCCAGTTAGACGGTTATTAACATCATATTGAGGATTAGCCAGTTATTTAGACATGCTGTAAAGTTTTATTGGAAATAAAAGGAAATTTAAATGCACACCAAACAAACAGCAATATGTGTAACAACACCAGTGTTATCCACTGTTGATCTAATCCGTATTCAACTACATTTAACTCATGGTCATTAGACATTAAATCACATTGAATTTGCTCACGGTAAACTTTCCTTCATTGTTTAAATGCAGAGTTCAACCATGTTTTCAACCATTAATTAATATAATATTTCCCTGTGATTTTTAGTAAATGTTATAGCTCTTTAAACAGATAAAAAGATCTTTTAATTTTAACAACCTCCTTACTTACTATTGATGAACATTTATCTGGTTTTGAGGTAAAACTATTGATTAATAATCTGTTGTCATTCAAGACATATGACTGCTTTATAAAAAATAATAGGAAATACGTGATATGTGAACCAACTGCTGAGTCTGTCTTACCTAACTTTAGGTGATGCCAAAAAAGTTTTCTGATGCGATTGTTGTAACAGGGTTTACATGCATTTGCATCAAATCTGCAATAGTTTTTTCAATAAGAGCAGTAAAACACCTAAATTCAAGGGTTGGATGGCTAAATGACCAACTTCTACAGACTGTACCATTTAAATCCAATAATCACTAAGAAGAATGCAGCTGTACAATCAAACAATTTGCAGTGCAAGGTTCACCCCTTAAACTCTTCAACTGTTTTTCACATCGTAACCCCAAATATATTGACCAACATGAAGTAGTGCAAAACTATGAAGTAGAAGGAAAAGAATCCAAAGTTATTAGGATGCATTTGTACTGACCACCCCTGAGTCAATATTTTGTAGAAGTCTTTTGGTATATGCCTTTAACAGCTATACATATCTTAAGAAATGCACAAATGTTTTTTGCTCATTCCTGTATGCAAAACAAGCTTGAGCTCATGATCCTTAGGTGTTTGAATTTTGAGTTTCCTTCTTGTCTGTTTCTCTTAACTTACCTGTAATTTATGCTCTCTAGATTCTGCCCATTACTCTTGTCTCCTCCAACTCTTCTGCCTTCATTGGTCTCAGCTGTTCCTCATTTTCACCTGATTACTCTCACCCGCTCGTCACACCTTTCTCCTCACTTTTCGTCCTGTATGTAAGCTCTCTGGTTATTTTCATTCATTTCTGGATTCTACTGTTTGCCTCCCTGTTCATGCCTGTCTCATTGCCTGATTTTTTGCCTGATCTTTTGCCAATGCACCATGTCCTGTTTTTACCTTTGTCAGTTAACCAGTTCTTTTAACATTAAATATTTCGAACTCACCATGTGGCTACCAAATTCCTGTTTGAACTTTGGTCCTGCACAAACTCCACACTACATGAAAAATACAGTTTCATACTTTGCTTAGGCATGCAGTTACTAATAATACATGAATTCAGGCAGAATTTTTCAGAGTCAACACAAGTATTATCTTTTAAACTGTATATTTGTTGTGTTGGTTCTGTCAGGCCAGGCACTTCAGTATGCTGTTGTGTTGCTCCTGTCAGGTTGAGCCTAGTTTGTTTGAGTATATATATGTATATATATATATATATATATATGAGCCTGCTCTCCATTGGAAGGCAAATGTGTTTCTTAATCCACCTGCAGTGGAGAAATCAATAGTGTTTTGCTCACAGAGTCTGTCAAAGATTGTGAACACGATCTAATCTGTCCAGCTCTTACAGTTAAATTGCTCTCTGGTATTAATCCAAATATCAGGGTTGATTGGCAGATGAAACTCTTGGGGTTTCAGGGAGTAGTATGTATAAAACTCAGAAAGTCTGGGTTAATTCTTCAGCAATAGTTTGGCTGAAGCGGTGAAAAGTGAGGATTAGTTTAAGGGGTTATTAAAAACATGCTGTGCTGCTGGAGGGACAGTATCAAATCTAGGAAAGGAACTTTGATTATGCCTTCAGGGAGTTGAGAGACAAGTTAACAAATTTGGATTTTGGATCATGTTAAGCAATGAGAATGCCAAGTAGCAAAGCTATGAAAATACTCTTGGTGTATATAGTTAGTCCCAAAATCTTTTTACATGTTTCCACTGGTACTTTTATTATTTATCTTTGGTGATGAGCTCCAAAGGATGGGAGGCCCCCTTGCTATCCCCCTAATCTTTAGATCCCTCCACAGATTCTCTTTCTGATTCAAGCCAGTACTTTGGACTGGGCCATGCAAAAACAAAGACTAAAGACTTAAGAGACTACTTTAAATCTAAATCTGCCAGGGGCATAAATAATTTTGAGCTTAACTGTAAGTGTGACAAAACACATACACACAAGTCAGATGTGAGGTGTAACGTTACAGGGCTGTCTTTTAGCAGGTCATTCAAAATGGCATCATGGGACCATAGATTTAGTACGTTAGTATCTCAAAATATGGGGGGTCGGAAATTGTAAGGTGTTATTAAGAATATTAACCCTGTTATTTTGGAAATCCAGAAATATCCATTATTAACCATCATTGTAAATATTGGTTGTATAAAACTTGAATGCTGTGTCTTAATCAATAAAGGTCTTACATGCTTGAAATGGCAGGGTGATGAATGAATGTATAAACCACGTCAGTAATGGTATACGTTTGATTAGGGTCGATTCGTCGGACTAAAGGTACATTTTAAAAATAACATTCAAGCAGGTATTACACATACTTTTCAGTAACCCAACATTTCTGCATTAAAAATGTTTTTATTTGTCTGATGTAATATACTAATATTAGATTTGTGTTTTCATTAGCTGTGAGAAGAAAATCGTCATAACTAACCAAAATAAAGGTTTGGAAACATCAATCTGTGTGTGATTAACCTATATAATGTATTTCACCTGGGGAATTGAGTTATTAAAATAAACGCTTCAATAATATTCAAATTTATTGGATATGGCTGTACAGTTGAAACAAGATATTTTTTTGTCTCACTGTCTGACATTTAATCAGACTCAACTTTTATTATTGTCAGTCAGTTAGGATTACCGGAATTGTTTACATTTGCTAAATGCCAGAATACTGAGATTTATTTTTTCAGTAATAGGTTAATTCAAGATATCTGAGTTAAATGGAGGCACACCTGCGGAAGTATTTTATTGCAGCCCCTCATACTGCTTCCTTGTGAGACATTAGAAAATCAAAACAAATCAGCTAAGATATCAGAACCATATCAAGATGCCAACATGAGTCTAAGCATACAACCAAATTAGTTACAAAGTAGCTTAAGGACAACAAAGTCAAGTTTTTGGGGTGGCCATCACAAAGCCTGGATCTAAAAACTCTGAGGGCACTGTTGGAAATGTGTGAATTAGCAAGGTGTCCTTCAAACCTGACTCAGTTCACTGGTTCTGTCAGAAGGAGGGGCCAAATTACAGCAAATTGTTGTCAGTACAACTAAGTCATACATCTTAAAAGGCATTTTTGACAAATACCAAGAAAATGTCCATAAATTGTTCATTAAATTTAAATTTGGAAAGGGTGAAAAGGTTTTCTCTCTCTTTATTCTGACAATCAGCAAATATAAATACTTTTAGTAATCCTATCTGACATAAAACAAGAAACATTTAGTCTGATTTAATGTCATAGAGTGAGGGCAAAAAACAGCTATGTGTCTTTTAATATTATTTCTGTAAATATGTGATTTTAACTGTAGTTATACATTGCTAATATAAATAAAGTAAAGTAGTTTATGTTCATTACATTAAACAAACTAGCAGCTAGTAAACTGCCTTTCGTTAAGTAAAAGTAATGGAGCAGTATGTTTCTGTTGGACTAAAGTCTCAAACTTCAACAGTCTGTCACATATAAGTGCTGTTTTTGCTGCTGTACTGCTCCAATATTCTTCTTGACACGATGCTGGCTTCATCTACTTTGAAGTGAGCACACTCAGGCTAATTTAAGTTACTCTTTTCCATACCTTCACTCTTTCCTACACAGGAAGGTATTGGAGAAAGCCAACATGCCCATAACATTTCCCACTCTCACAAGATTGACAGTATGTCATGCGATGTCTAAAATGTACGTCCGAGTTTTCTTACTATGTGGCAATAAAATGGCAGCCTGTGTGTCTTTGGCAATTTATATACAATTCAAACGCTTCTTGCCTGAGTAAATCATATCTGCAGTGGATTACAGAGGTAAAAATGTCACTTTTCACAAATGGCCCCCATGAATAATTTTTATTTGCTTCTAACATGAGAAGGTTTTATAATACCTACAGATAAAAGGGAACCCATATTGATCACAGGTCTGCACAGGGTTGTTGTTCCTTTTTGGATTTTAAGTGTAAAAAGTCATGTGAACAACAAGGCCCAGTTTAGCTTTGATTTAGCCACCATAAAAATATGTTGCGAACGGTGACCACTGAGAAATTTACTCAGGTTGCTAACATACATACTTGGACGTACATATGTTAACGGTTTTAGATGCCAAATTCACATTGACATCATTGAAATTTCAGCCAGGAAACTTAGAACTCTTGTAAGTATGAGACCATTAAATATGTTAGCCTCTCCACGGTTTCTAAAAGCAGATATGCAATTAAAAAAACACTTTTTTGTCACCAGAAATGCCTTGCAGACACTCTTCTTTAAAATCGAAAGGCACCACCATATATGGATTATGACAGAGCATGTAACAGCTGAACACAATATGCAGTTGTTTAAAACAGAAAATGCATTGTCTTCCTGCCAAAAAGAGCTTTGTAATCAAAACTAAGCTTTCTTATTTTCCCAAAGATCCCTTTAAATTATAATTTGAGGCATAGAAACCTTGTATGTATAGCACCAACTATACACACTGTAATTTAAAGTTGTTTTTTTACAGGGTAGGAAAGTAATAGAGATTAAAAAATCTTTAAATATATCAAAAAGACAAAAAAAAATAAAAACCCAAAGTATCACATAAAAACATAAACACCAGAGGCATTAAGCTACAATAAAATTCAAATTAAATAAATAAAAAGCTAAGACATGATTATCATGCAATTTTTGGACTTGATGCGTCAGCTGTAGTGAACAGTAATGTTAGCCCTGATTTAAAGGGGCACACCTTCAGTGATCAAGGAGCTGGTTCTGCAGCTCAGCAGCATAGAAACTAAATGGAAAGCAATTAGAACCCTGGCTTTAAGGGGAAGTAATAACACAAGGTTGAGGAATGAGGACAGAACTGGCTTCATGCAACAGCTACAGCAGATAGCTCAGCGCCAGCGGCCGTATTGTTTGTGAGCAGGACGTTTGGTTTTTTATTTTTTTGCGTTGCATGTTTGTAAAAAGAGTCCGCTGACATCCACACATTGCTTTGGTAAATTAGCCTATCTTCGAATGTACCTCCTGCATGGTTTTACTTTTCAGATCATAGTGAGTTTTTTTTAGAGCCAAACAGGGTATTGTGAGAAAACTAACACTCAGAGTTTGAGTGGCATGACAGATGGTGCCCTCAAAATAAAATTTTGGCAGCTACAGTGAAGCCCAAAATTATTATGGCAGACTTAGGGTTAAAGTAATGTTTTGACTTTAAAAACATGTTTTTTTCACTGGAAGTAATATTAACATTTTGGAGCGACCTAGCCAGAACCCTGATTTAAATCTGATAGATAGTCTGTGCAGGTGATGACGATAGGCCTTCAAAATACTTAGATCTCCTCATCCAAAAATACTTCTTTAAAATACCAGTAGAAACATGCAAAATGTTGGTCAACAATTATAAGAAGTCTTCAATTAATTGTTTAGAATTGTATGAATTAAAAAAAAGCCATTTTAATAAAATAAATTAAAACACATTTTTCCATTTTTAAATTTTAATAATCCTCATTTCTTATCAGAAACAAACTTCTTGGCTGAATGAAATTTATTGATATTATTTACAACTATCCGCCATGGTTATGAATACTTTTGGGCTTACCGGTAGTCACTAGAGAAGTTAAACAACCACAGATAAAACAGACTGATTATGTGTAGAAGACTGGGACTTTTAGCTGCTAAGTTTTACTGCCGCTATGTTTTACACACTCACTGCACAGCTCTGTAAAATAAAGTATTTTGATAGCATAGTTGTTGTTTTTTTTTTGTCACAAGTAGTTATTTGCTACTGTGGTACACCAGTTTTACCACAGAGCACATTTCTAGGTTTGGCGCCATACGGTTAGACCTCAGAGTATTTTCATCTTTCTAACAGCTATTTTAAACAGATACTTTGCTGACACCACTTTCTCCTTGGATTGCGATCATCATTCATTGATCTCAGAGTTATCACTCTCCTCCAACTTTTGGTTGTGTGCCTGACTGCCTTTTCGTCTGTTTCTGGCCTTTAGACATGTAAATAAATTCAATTATGAAATTATTTCAGCTCTTTTTTTATGTACCTACCGATATTGCCTCAGTTTTGTTTCGGTTACCACTGTAAAAAAATCCCCTTTGAGCAACAATAAAAGTATCTGAATCTGACAAAAGAGATTCAGATTAAACAGAAAATGTATAAAAATTATTTTTGCTGTTATAAATGTCTGAAGCAAATAAAGCCTACTGGGGTCCTTTTCTCAAAAGTCTTATGCCTTTTTGAATCAATTGGACTTATTTACCATTATGCAGATGGTTACATTATTTTGACAGATCTAAATATATCCCGAGTGAAACTGTAATTAGGAAGACAGACATACAGTAAGTAGTAAAATGTTAGTCTGCGCACATCATCTGTGCTTTTGAAGTCACTCTTCTGTTCTCTCATGTACCCCATGCTTTTGACTCCTGTGCATAATCCATCTTCTCCAGCTGCATTATAAATCTCCTCTAACAGCTGCAAAGACGTAAAACACTCTCCTCTCTTTTTCCCTGCTGCCTCTTTCCCTAGGTATGTGCACTCTGCCCCTGATAGACAGCAACCTAAATAAAGAGACTTGAGCCTGGGATGATCCTGTGATGCCAGTGATTCACTCCCATGAAAACATGTCATGTCACTAAAGGAACGTGTTACGTGTTTTTTTACACACACATTACAGAATGGGTTCTTACACTTAAATCCTGCTTAGTGGTAGAGCCCTTATGACTCTTAGGATACAACTGTACCACCACTGGATTTTATCCTTTATCCATAGTGAGAGTCTAATAGGGTCTTATATCTCATATTGTGGCATAGAGTTCAGTTATACAGAGGCTAAGAAAAGTGTTCACATCCTTGTTAGAATGTTAACTCTTTAATGGAAAAATGAGCCCATGATAAATTATTTAATATTTTATTCCACAGTAAAATTGTCAGTCAGTCAGTCATTTTCTACCGCTTATTCCATAGTGGGTCGTGGGGGAGCTGGTGCCTATCTCCCATAGTCTATGGGCGGGAGGCGGGGTACACCCTGGACAGGTCGCCAGCCCCATCGCAGGGCACCACAAAAAAACCATGCACACACTCATTCATTCACCTAAGGGCAATTTAGAGAGACCAATTAACCTAACAGGCATTTTCTTTGGACTGTGGGAGGAAGCCGGAGTACCCGGTGAGAACCCACGCATGCACGGAGAGAATATGCAAACTCCATGCAGAAAGACCCCCGGCCGGGAATCGAACCCAGGACCTTCTTGCTGCAAGGCAACAGTGCTAGTAAAAATTGTCAGTCAGTCAGTCAGTCATTTTCTACCAACTGCGCCACCGTGCAGCCTAGTAAATATTGTATTAAAGGTAAAAATAAAAAGCTACAACAACCTGAATTTAAAGATGTATACACCCTTAAACTAATACTCATTTAATGCCCTTTTAATTCAGTTTCAGCTTTCAGTCTCCTCCAATTCACAGCTACCATCAGTTACAGTATAGAGATTAACCATAGATTCAATTCAATTCAGTTTATTTATATAGCGCCAATTCACAACACATGTTGTCTCAAGGCACTTCACAAAAGTCAGGTACATACATTCCAATTAATCTTAATCTTTGAACAGTGCAGCCAGATTCTGTTATTTATTCAAATTAGATAAAACGTTTTTCTGTCTAAGGAAACCCAGCAGATTGCATCCAGTCAGTGACTTGCAGCATTCACTCCTCCCGGATGAACATGTAGAGACAGTGGACAGTCACTGGCGTTGACTTTGCAGCAATCCCTCATACTGAGCATGCATGTAGCGACAGTGGAGAGGAAAAACTCCCTTTTAACAGGAAGAAACCTCCAGCAGAACCAGGCTCAGTGTGAGCGGCCATCTGCCACGACCGACTGGGGGTTAGAGAGAACAGAGCAGAGACACAAATAGAACAAAGAAGCACTGATCCAGGAGTACTTTCTATGGGAAGGAGAAGGTAAATGTTAATGAATGTAGCTCCTTTAGTCATTTCACCTAGAAAGAAGGAACAGATAAACTCTGAGCCAGTTTTCAAGTTTAGAGTCTGAATAGAGCACATAGAGTTAGTTACAGTAAAAGCTCAGTCAGTAGCTATGTCTTGGAGAAAGAAAGGGTTAAACACTGAAAGACAGGGCCAAGTGGATCATCGGTAGAGGGTGAGCATTAAGTTGTTGCCAGCAGAAGCTTGGACGATGCCCCTCTCCAGAAAGGTGTTACAGGTAGACACAGAGTCAGGCCAGGTGTAGCTTCTAGGAAGAGAAAAGAGAGAGAACAAAGTTAAATACTGAATATATATTATCACCTTTGGAATTCATCCACGGCACTTTCCTTAGAGTTTAAATTGAAGATGCCTGGTTGAACATTATGCAAGATGTTTTGTTCTGTTACACATTTTTTTCGTCTTCCTTAATAGGGATTGCAGTTGTCAGGCCTGAGTGGGCAAAATTCCTCCACCAAGTTCTTTCTTTTTTGGGGTCTCTTTTAGAAGGAGCTGAAATAACAGCAAATAATACAAAATTGAAGAGTAGTGTGAGAAAGTAGCGAAGAGGGTGAAAGTGGTCATTATGTCCTCCAGCAGCCTAAGCCTATAGCAGCATAACTACAGAGATAGCTTAGGATAACCTAAGCCACTCTAACTATAAGCTTTATCAAAAAGGAAAGTTTTAAGCCTAGCCTTAAAAGTAGACAGTTTGTCCATCTAGAGCCCACTGATGGCCATTGTTATACTAAAAACCACAACGATTGGGATACCTCTCTCTGTCAGATTGACCATAACCATTGGAAAAGAGAGGGGGTCATACAGGTAACAGAAATGGAGGGTGTGTTTGCACTTCAACCATAACTGAGCCGGTTTAGGCTAAACCTGACTCCCCCTTACTCCATCCAACAAGGTTAGATGAGGTTCAGATGCCTGATTATCATTTCCTAGACATTTGCATTCATTGCATCCTTTAGCTAAAGCCATACCTTGCCAAATACAAAGGTACAAAATAATATTTGTTTGTGTTTTATTTGTGACAAGAATCTCCTGCATTGCCCATATTTTTGGAATACGGATAAGATTGGAAGATGAAAATATTTTCTTACAAAGAAAACATCCAGGCCTCACTAAAATCTTCCTAAACCTGGTTGGACAATGTGTTATGGTCTGATGAAACCAAATTTAAGCTTTTAGCCTATGTTTCCAAATGAAACAAAAAGGACACAGCACCATAAAAAATCTCTCATGAATTCAGCAGTTCTTCTTGATTGTTTGGAACAATCACGAACCTGCATTTACTACTAATCTTGTTTGTTTCAAAATTTTCCAGATTTCTAAACAACTTAATCCTCAAATAAAAAAAACAAAAGATTATCTATTAAAGTGGAACTCTAACATGTATTGACACAAAAAAACTTCATTTTTTGTTTTACTGTCCACCTCTGTGTAAAAATGTTTTACTTCCGCTACATGGGCACCCCTATAAGACCATTTGGGGTGACCAGGAGAGAATGGAACGAAAATGGGTTGTGAATATCTAGGTTATTGTGGAACATGTCTTTATTGTATGTTCATTGCAGTGTGAGGCTCAACTCCTGAGGCCAATCACTTCTGAAAGCCTTTAGAGGCTCTACAGTTTCATACCTTGTCTCATGTTTCTGTGATAGGTCATGTCTTCTGAGAAGCTCCAGTCAATCTATCTGCAAGCAGACAAGCAACGCGTTTGCATGTCTTTTATGATGCTACCCCATAAAATTAGACACAGAGTTAATTTTTAGCAGAGCTCGTTTTGGCACACTCTAATTCCCCACAGTGTCACAACAGAGTTGGGACGTTGGCAGCTGGTGTTTGGCAGCTTGCTTATGTCCTCACAAACACAAAGCCAGTGCTTCATCTGAGAAAGTCTGCAGCTCTAGAAGAACCCGACAAAACCCCCCCTAGAATTATTTATCAGGCACTGCATGATTTTGGTCCAACAGTGAAAGTCAGTTCCAACGCTGCAGGGTGTATCATGTTTTAGAACCTTCTCATGTCTATTTTCTGTTGATAAAGAAAAGGTTTTCTGGTGGATAGGGATTCTATTTAGATCCACCATGTGTCACATGTCCACAAAGTCCACAAAGTGGACAACATAGTTTAATTCAATTCAATTCATGTCCACAAGGTCCACAAAGTCCACAAAGTGGACAACATAGTTTAATTCAATTCAATTCATTTTTATTTATATAGCGCCAATTCACAACACATGTTGTCTCAAGGCACTTCACAAAAGTCAGGTACATACATTCCAATTAATCCTAATCATTGAACAGTGCAGTCAGATTATGTTATTTATTCAAATTAGATCAAAAGTTTTTCTGTCTAAGGAAAGGAAACCCAGCAGATTGCATCCAGTCAGTGACTTGGAGCATTCACTCCTCCCGGATGAGCATGTAGAGATAGTGGACAGTCACTGGCTTTGACTTTGCAGCAATCTCTCATACTGAGCATGCATGTAGCAACAGTGGAGAGGAAAAACTCCCTTTTAACAGGAAGAAACCTCTAGCAGAACCAGGCTCAATGTGAGCGGCCATCTGCCACGACCGACTGGGGGTTAGAGAGAACAGAGCAGAGACACAAAGAGAACAAAGAAGCACTGATCCAGGAGTACTTTCTATGGGAAGGAAAAGTAAATGTTAATGGATGTAGCTCCTTTAGTCGTTTCATCAAGAAAGAAGGAACAGATAAACTCTGAGCCAGTTTTCAAGGTTAGAGTCTGAAAGAGAGCACATAGAGTTAGTCACAATAAAAGCTCAGCTAGTAGCCATGTCTAGGAGAGAGAAAGGGTAAAACACTAAAAGACAGGGCCAAGTGGATCATCGGTAGAGGGTGAGCATTAAGTTTTTGCCAGCAGAAGCTCGGACGATTCCCCTCTCCCGAAAGGTGTCACAGGTAGACACAGAGCCAGGCCAGGTGTAGCTTTTAGGAAGAGAAAAGAAAGAACAAAGTTAAAAGCTGAAATAACAGCAAACAATGCAAAATTGGAGAGTAGTGTGAAAATGTAGCGAAGAGGGTGAAAGTGGTCATTATGTCCTCCAGCACCCTAAGCCTATAGCAGCATAACTACACAGATAGTTTCAGTTCAGATTATTTAGTTAGACGGCATTTATTTACAACAACGTCGTCTCAAGGCACCCCACAAAGGGTCCCACTGATGGTCATTGTTATACTAAAAACCACAAGGATTGGGATACCTCTCTCTGTCAGACTGATTATAACCACTGGAAAAGAGAAGGGGTCATACAGGTAGCAGAAATGGAGGGTGTGTTTGCACCTCAACCATAACTGAGCCGGTTTAGGCTAAACCTGACTCCCCCTTACTCCATCCAACAGGGAGGGAGCAAGGCTCCCTCCATCATAAACTAAGGCACTCTAACTATAAGCTTTATCAAAAAGGAAAGTTTTAAGCCTAGCCTTAAAAGTAGACAGGGTGTCCGCGTCACGGACCAAAACCGGCAGCTGGTTCCACAGGAGAGGAGCCTGATAACTGAAGGATCTGCCTCCCATTCTACTTCTAGAGACTCTTGGAACCACCAGTAAACCTGCAGTCTGAGAACGAAGTGCTCTGTTAGGAACATATGGAACAATCAGATCTCTGATGTATGATGGAGCTAGATCATTAAGGGCTTTATATGTGAGGAGGAGAATTTTAAATTCTATTCTGGATTTAACAGGGAGCCTATGAAGGGAAGCTAAAATAGGAGAAATATGATCTCTCTTTTTAATTTTCATCAGAACTCTTGCTGCAGCATTTTGAATCAGCTGAAGGCTTTTAACTGCATTTTGTGGACATCCTGATAGTAACGAATTGCAATAGTCCAGACTTGAAGTAACAAATGCAATGACTAGTTTTTCAGCGTCACTCCTGGATAGAATATTTCTAATTTTGGCAATGTTCCGGAGGTGAAAGAAGGAAATCCTAGAAACCTGTTTAATATGGGATTTAAATGACATATCCTAGTCAAAAGTAACACCAAGGTTTTTTACTTTATTATCGGAGGTCAATTTAATGCCATCCAGGTTAAGTGATTGACTAAGCAGTTTCTTTTTTAAAGACTCCGGTCCAAAGACAACTGTCTTGTCTGAAATTAGAAGCAGAAAATTTAATGTCATCCAAATTTTTTATGTCTTCAAGACATGCTTGTACTCTATCTAACTGGTTGGGCTCATCAGGATTGATGGATAAGTAAAGAGTATCATCAGCGTAACAGTGAAAATTTATTCTATGCTGCCTGATAATTTGACCTATTGGAAGCATATATATAGTAAAGAGAATTGGCCCAAGTACTGAACCCTGTGGTACTCCACAATTAAGCCTGGAGTTTAAAGATGATTTATCATTTACATGAACAAACTGGAATCTGTCAGACAGATAAGATTTAAACCAGCCTAGCGCTGTTCCCCTGATCCCTACAGCATATTCCAGCCTTTTAAAGAGAATATTATGGTCGACTGTATCAAATGCAGCACTGAGATCTAAGAGGACAAGTATCTGAGGCAATAAGAATATCATTAGTGACTTTCAGCAGAGCTGTTTCAGTGCTATGATGAGCTCTGAAGCCTGACTGAAACTCTTCAAACAGGTCATTGCTGTGTAAATGCTCACACATTTGATTAGCAGCTATTTTCTCAAGAATTTTAGATAAGATTGGAAGATTGGATATAGGTCCGTAATTTTTCAAGTCATCTCGATCAAGCGAAGGTTTCTTAAGTAAAGGTTTAATTACAGCTACCTTAAAAGCTTGTGGTACATATCCATTTACTAATGATAGATTAATCATATCTAAAATGGGGCTGGTAATCAGAGGGAACACTTCCTTAAATAATTTGGTTGGGATTGGGTCTAACATACAAGTTGAAGGTTTAGATGAAGCTAATATTTCTGATAACTCAGGAAGCTCCACAGGATCAAAACAGTCCAAACACAAATCAGGTTCTACAGTTATTTCCAATGTTGTTTCACTTGCTGAGGATAAGGTAATCATCTTCGGGAGTATGTCAAAGATTTTATTTTTAATAGAATCAATTTTATTTAAGAAGAATCCCATAAAGTCATGACTGCTAAGAGCTAAGGGAGTGGATGGCTCAACAGAGCTATGACTAAGTTTAGCAACTGTACTAAAGAGAAACCTAGGATTATTCTTGTTCTCTTCTATTAATGATGAGAAATAAGCTGTTCTGGCTTGGCGAAGTGTCTTTTTATACAACAATAGGCTATTTTTCCAGATTAAGTAGGAATCCTCTAGGTGTGTAGAGCGCCATTTTCTCTCCAATTTTCTAACGTTGTGCTTTAAAGTACGCAGCTCTGAATTAACCAGGGAGTCAGCCTCCTATGAATGATTACATTCTTTTTCAGGGGGCTGCATTGTCTAATGCATCACGCAATGATGAAGAAACACTATGAATAAAGAATCATTTGTGAAGGGGCAGAAACAGAATTTTTTGCCCTCCACTGTGTTTTTCAGTAATAATGAGGAGATTAAAAGTGGAACAGATTCCTTAAAGGTTGTTACAGCATTGTCTGATAATGATCTACTATAATGAAATTTTCTTTCAGGTGTGGAGTACTCGGTTAAATTAAACTCAAAGGTTATTAAGAAATGGTCAGACAGGACAGGGTTATGAGAAAATATTGTTATGTCTTTACACTCAATACCATATGTCAGCACAAGGTCCAGATAATGAAAACAAAGGTGGGTAGGTTTGTTAATGTTTTGAGCAAAGCCAAATGAGTCTAAGATAGCATTAAAGGCAATATTTAAGCTATCACTTTCAGTGTCAACATGAATGTTAAAATCCCCCACTATAATAACCTTATCTGTATTTAACACTAAATCAGATAAAAGGTCTGAAAACTGATCTAAAAATTGAGAGTAAGGGCCTGATGGATGATACAAAACAACAAACAGAAGTGGTTTTATTGCTTTGCAATTTGGATGAGGAAAACTAAGGATTCAATATTCAAAAGAGTTGTAGCTATTGATTGGTCTGGGACTAATCAATAAATCGGACTCAAAGACAGTGGCTACTCCTCCTCCTCGCCCAGTATTTCGAGGCTAATAAATAATTAGTAGGAGTTGACTCATTTATAGTAACATAATCTTCTTGCTGCAGCCAGGTTTCTGTGAGGCAGAATAAATCAATCTGATTGTCAAAAATCAGGTCACTAACTAGCAAAGTCTTTGAAGAGAGAGATCTTATGTTCAATAGGCCACATTTAATTGTTTTATTTTTCTTTTTAGTCTGAGTTGTGTTTATTTTTATGAGATTTTCCTGATTTCCTCCTTTTAGATTATTTTTTAATCTATTCAAACAGAAGCTGCAGAGAGGCGTATTAAACTACGACCCTGCCTCCTGGTCTGAACCCTGGGTTGTCAGAGTTTTGGAGAACTAATAAATTAGTTAATTAATTAATAGTCAGTGTTTTAGAGTGGCCATCACAAAGCGAAGATTTCAATCCCAAAGAAAATTTCTCAACAGAGCTAAAACAGATGTGTGTGAGCAAGGCCACTTTTTAACCTGTCACAGTTACACCAGTTCTGCCAGGAGGAATGGGCCACATTTTCAACAAACTACTGTGAGAAGCTTAAGGATACCCTAAATGTCTGACCCAAGTCAGACAGTTTTAAAAGACAGTTCTACTAACACTTAGAATACATATGTAAACTTCTTCACATGTAAAAAAACAACTTGGTAGTCATTCAGTGGGAACAAAAGATGATATGTCTTTTTTGTACAGTGTCTTTAAATATCTGGTTTAAACTATATGAAGTACTATATATAGCAACTGTAAAGAAATATACATTTACAGTTTCTCAGTCTCTCACATTTGTAAATTTTCTCCTGTGAATTATTAGAAGTTTTTAAATGCAGCCTCAATAACACATCAGGGGTAACAACTGTTACTGTTAAATATGCCACACAGTTCCATGTATTCTCAGAAAATGACCAACACAGTGAAAGAAACAAAATCTCATAAATTTAAGAATTACAAAATATAAAGAATGCTGTAATAGATCACTAATCTTAATTTGGCAATATGGTTCCATATGGTAGACATGCAGATGTAGGGCAAACCTTTAAAACAAAGGTTTGCAAAGTCATCTTATATAATTTTAACTCTTGTCTTTATGCAAAGCCACTGTTGCAAAATACTTCACACCAGTGCAGGTCTTCTACTGCTAATCCAGCTACCATTATCACTCTTATATAAATGCAACACAGGCTGCAGGTACAGTGGCAGCCAGCTGGGGTTTTAATGTCAGTACAATGTTTATTCACCATTAACGGTACAAAATGAAGATAGAAATTGGACCTGATTGTCTTGTCATGTGCCTTTAGTTGACAGTTGTTGTAATTTGGCATTGAAGCAATTTGCCATCTTAGATAGATAAACTGAATTGAATTAGATCTTTCAGACATCAAATTGGCCCTTGGGCCGCAGTTTGGAGACCCCTGCATTAAACGGATTCATATGCCACTTTTCCACTAGGTGTAGATATATATATATTTTTAAAATCCACCCATTTAATATCTACTGATGCAATATGTCAATAAGGCAGGGCTGTTGGCAGAACAAGGTTTAATATAACTACATACTTTGTTTGTAGCAAAATGACCAGAAAGTTGCTTTAACTTTGATCAAAAAACTATTCTGAGAGTACAAGAAGTTTAGAAAATGAAATAATTATAACTTTGATAATGGTGTTCTTTACACCCATTTGTTTTTAGATCAGGGTCCTACACATCCCTCTGAAATGTTGAACTGGCCTCATCCATTGAATCTGAGTTGTTGGCCATAGATATTTGATTAACATCACATCAGATCGTTTCCTCTGCCACCTCATTATGATTGCTTTGAAAGAATCTCCTCAAACGTGTTATCTAGACTCTGAAGGGATGTATTCTTATCTTCATTCAAACAGCAGCCACTGCATCAAATGGTGACATTTGATTTCCTGAGTGGTGTTAGATTTACAGTCTCCACTCCTAAACTCCTGAATGGATTAAGGAGAATATAATGGTAAAACATATACCATAATCGTGGGGATGTTGTCAAATCATAAAGTGTTCTAGTAGTTTGAAATGTAAAAAATGAAGGGCCCGTTGTGATATCACATTCAGTCATATTCAATAAATTAGAATATTATTGTAAACTTCATTTATTCTAGTAACTCAATTCACTAAGTAAAACACATTTTATAGATTAATTAAACAGGGATAGTTATTTTCAAATCTTTATTTCTGTTAATGCTGATTTTCTGCTTACAGCTAATAAAAACATGGAATTTAAGATTAGAATATCACACCAATAAAAAACATTTTTTTTATGCAGAAATCTGGGCTTAATGAAAAGTTTGTACCTTCTTAAAGGTTATTATTTTCCAAAGGTGCTTTTATTTTGATAAGCGAGTCCCTTTTAACACAGATTCTAATTTATTGAAAATTAGAATCTCTTTAATTTATATTTTAACTCCCAGGGTCTATTTATTGTGTACTAAATCTGGGATTATTAGAAACGGAGATCAAAATCATATATCAAGATATTTTAATGAACGTAATCAGTCGTCACCATATATTTAAAATACTGGTGAATTTTCTTAATTTTTCTTGAATTAAAACTTACTGGCTTACACTGTGGCACAGTTGGTTGCACTGTTGCCTTGCAGCAAGAAGGTCTTGGGTTTGAGTCCCGGCCTGGGGTGTTTCTGCATGGTGTTTTCATGTTCTCCCTGTGCATTCATGGATTCTCTCCAGGTACTCCACAGTCCAAAAACATGACTGTAAGGTAATTGGACTCTCTACATTGCCCTTAGGTGTGAATGAGTATGCATGGTTGCTTGTCCTGTGTGTGTCTGTGTTGCCCTGCGATGGACTGGCGACCTGTCCAAGGTGTACCCCAACTCCCGCCAATAGACTGCTGGAGATAGGCACCAGCTTCCCTGCAACCCACAATGGAAGAAGCAGAAAATTAATGAATGAATAAAATTTACTCCGAAAATAAACATCCTGGCCAGTCCCATTATATTGATGCAAAGTTATGTAAATTCAACCTGGAAAGACTCACAAAGAGAAGACAGGGATCCAATTAGAAAAGTTTATTAGCGAATTTTTATTTCTTTGGCGCTCGGACCCCAGTGGAAGACGTGAATCCTGAGAATAACATGTGCTCGAATGAACATCTTAGGGTTAGATTTAGAGATGTCTTCCCCCCTGGGATCCGATGCTGGTGGTGGAGTGGAGGCCTGAGGAGATTTGGAAGCTTTGGAAGCCAAATGGTGGAGATGGGGTGGAGGAGGGTCAAAGTTCAGCTGTAGAACGGAGGGTTCAATGGATGAAGATCTTTTAAAGCGGAGACTTGAAGGATGATTGGCCGGGGAGAAATGCAGACTTGACACTGATTGGTGGAGCAGAGCCTGGAGGAGTAATTCGACGAAGCTGGAGGTGATGGTGAGTCTTCCATGTTGAATTTTCGTTTAAACTCCATAATAAAAAATAAAATAACAATAAAAGCACAATGGAAGGGAGCCAGGCAAGTGAAAAATGAAATAATACTTGCATGCTGGTTAAGACCTGAACTTTAAAATATACTCTGTTGCTTTTGAGAAAATGGTCAGTGCTATATGTTCCCACTCCATTTAACTTTAAAATAAGCAAAAGCCAGTGAAAAGATGCTTATTAAAGTGCTTTATTTTATGCCTACAAACAATATACTATACAATATACAAATCATGACCTTTGACAATTTGAGAATTGCAAACATGAAGATTTATTTCCAGCTTTTTAACCGTAAGTCCCAGACCTTAGTTATAACTCATAGCTTGATGATGATTGGGCTGATAATCATGAAAATATTTTTATTCAACATTACACAGCTTTTCTTATAAAAAAAAAACAGACACCAAGGACCAAGTCAAGTGACAATAAACAGCTTCAAGACCACGGGGGTCGACAGAATGTTTGAAGGGATTCGATTTTCCAAACTAAGTTAACAGTATTAGTGGCTGAAGTACAAGGTAACTTTGTCCCAAGGATTCCCCTTACATTTAGTGTAACTCTTAACTTTTGCTGTGAGTTTTTCCCTGATTAAAGTAACACAACTTATCAGTCTGTTCTGCAATCATTTAGACTTATTCATGAACTATGAAAGCAAATGTCAATCCATAGTTACGTGTTTGAGAATTATTTCAGATAACTTTCCACCAACACCTTTAAGCATCTTTGGATAACACCTGTAGGAATTTTTAAGTTATGTCAACATACTGTGATATATTTAAATGCTGTGTAGAAATTTACTGTTGGAATACTAAAGCCATTAAAGCCATTTTATTTATATGCAATACTAATTTATAGAACTAGTGTAGTTCTGTTCATAGCTTTACTGATATGATCCATGTGTTAAGCTGTGGTAAACCATCAGGACCTTCAAGGTGTCTAGAGGAGGCCTCAAGTGGACCCAAAAACAAACAAAGTAAAACAATCCAATCCAAATCAGCAAAGGAATGACCTCATGGAAGGAAAATTAAAGTTTTAGAATAGCCGAAGCAGAATCCAGAACTAAACTTGACAATCTTTTTCAATAGGTTAGAAAAGTGCTGAAAGCTCATTTATGCAGTAACTAAATTGACTCGGTAAAATAAATTATATACTGTAGAATAATTACACACAGATGTTTTTAAGCCTTTATTTCTGTTAATTTTGATGAGTTTACACTCACAGCTAATGCAAACACAACATTTTAGATTATATTACACCAGACCAATAAAAAAAGCTGAAAAAGTGGCTTTATTAAAAGTTATGTCTAATACCTGCTTAAAGGTTGTTATTTTTAAAAGGTACTTTTAATCTGACAACTGAGCCTCATCGGAACACAGTAGAAATGTGGAAATGTTTATGGAAAAAGTTTAAAAATAATTTATTATAGTCTCAATGTTTTACACCACTAAAGGCTGGCATTTTATCAGAGTTGTGTACATTTTAAAAAGCCACAGTAACAACATATAATCAAGGTTGAATGAGTCAAAACTGCTGTAAATTGAGCTTGTTTCTATTCGAGGTACTCAGATATGTCCACTGGAAATTTAGATATCTCCGTTTAAATTTAAATCTAGAACTATACTGTATGTTTAGTTCACAGAATAAATAATTGACAAATATGACAATTCAAAGAGAAAGATTTCAAAGTGTCACCTTTATTGCCAAGTCTTGGAACATAGTTGGTTTGAAATCACATTTTATCAAGATGCACAGATGCATCTTTTGAGAAAGAAGAACGTTATTGTGCGTTATTATCACCTCATGGTGTTAGTAAACATGCGAGGGAGATGTGGTGCATGATCAGCCTTCATTTGGAGAGGGTACAACTCCTGGCAACCTCTTCCTATTTCTGTTTCGGTCTGTCTAAGCTGTTCCATTATGCTCTCAAGCTATCCGCCAGCATGTTATCAAAGCCGTGTCAATACACACATCTGCTGCACCATCTCTGGAAAAGAGGTTCATCAGATTGGTGATGAGTGTGGTCCAAAATGGTAAAATTGCTTGCCATGAAACAAAAACATTACCATTGAGTTGAGAGATAATGAGATGCTCTGAGGAGCTTAGGGAACTGTATAACCATGTGTGAATTCTCTTTGAATCAGCCCTCTGATCAAATGATTTCAGATGGCATTTTTAGAACTAATCTGATATTTTTATATATTTATTTTGTCATTGGTAATTTGCAGGTAAAAAAATGTATATAAAAAAAAATACAGTTAGGAAGTGACTCAAAGTCTGGACTTAAATCCGACTGAGATGCTGTGGGGTGACCGTAAACCATAATTCTGTTCAAGCTTGAAAATCCTCCAATATGACTGAATTAAAACAATTATGCAAAAGCGAGTGGGCCAAAAGAGTTATTGCCAAAACTGCCAAGCAAATGCCTGGTGGGTCAACCGGTTATTCGATTTAAGGTGCAGTTACTTTTTCACATGGGGCAGGCTGGATTAGAAGGTGTTTTCTCCTTTATAAAGTCATCATTTGAAACCTACTTTTTGTGTTGACTCAGGTTATGTATGTCTAATATTGAAATTTGTCTGCTGATCTAAAAACATGCACAACATCAGTTTGAAAACAAACCAAAAACAGAAAGCTGTAAGGGAACAAATGCTTTTTCACAGAGCTGAAGCCATCACAACCTTTGTTGAAATGTTGCCATTTTTATTTGTACATTTCATAATATGCTATTTTGCAGGTTAACAACTGAAATATTTGAGAATCACTGGTCTGATGTCAGATCAAAATTGGTTGATATTTTTAGTACAGAGTTATTTATTCTTAAAACATCATTGCATTTGTGCCTTAGTGCACTCTTGGTGCTTGTGTATCCTGCACAAATTTCTTTCATTTTGTCTGTTGCACTGACTCCATCTTTCTTTGGTTTTTGTGGAATTTTGGTTTATTAGACTTCAGACCAGAGATGGCCTATGCACCATGTTGCCCTCACAGACCACATGAGTCGCCCAAAGAGCATGATTTAAATCAATAATGCAATAATATTAAGTTTTTCTGTGTTAACCTGTTTATCCAGCAATATGGTGGACAGATTGTTGCCATTACCTTTATTTTATATCTCTATCTTTTGTGCCTATAAAAAGTACAGTGCTTCTGTGTTCCTTTTTCTCTGTTTCCCTTTCTGGTCTTTTCAACCCCCAGTCACTAGTGGCAAATGGCTTCTCAAACTGAGCCTAGTTTTGCTGCTGGGTTCCTTCTGTTGAAATAGGTTGGTTCCGCTCCACTGTCACCACATGCTTGCTTAGAATGAAGGTTTGCAATTTGCTTGGCTTCCTTTGGGCATCATTTTACCATTTGGCAAATGATCAACTGAATTTGATTGTGTTGTATTATAACCTCCAATAAATATGAGAGAATGCATTTTGATCTGAATCTGACGGCTGTCACTGTATTGCAATGAATTGGATTGATTTGAATAGAATTTGAACCAAACTAAATTCTGTTGCACTTGATATGAATTGGACTTGTTAATCTTGTAAACTTGTACATCAGTGCTAGATGGTGCCACGCCATTTAACCATTGTACATTTGTTGTCTATAGGTGCTTTATAAATTAACTGAATATAACCAAATTAAATTAATGCTTATAGACATCTTTTTGGAGATAAGACAGATGTTTTAAACATTATGTACTCTCAAAGGAACAATTTTCTATTCAAATATTGAACAAATTGGGATGACAAACTATTTTCAAAGTCACTGCTGATTTAAAAAGCATTAGCTACACTAACAAATGTCCAGGAATGCATATTATTTTTCATTCTTAGAAAATATTTTATTAAAGCCTTTTCATTTTGTAAATAGTGTATTTCCTATGATTCCACAAGTAAAAGCTGGAATATAATTTTCTTTGTTGCTGTAACAGACTGACCTACACATTGGTTTGAGTCAGAGAAATCACCTGTTCAGTTTTACAAGTACATTTTTGCAGTCTAAGTTCTGTTCCCATCACTTCATGCACCTATTTCTCAGCATGGCACAGAATGATGAAAGTACGTATGCCATGGGACCTGCAGGTATATACTGGGAAGGTGGGAGGGGCTGAAAAGAAGCAGGCAGCACATGCAGAGTGAGACAAGAATTAACTAACTAACCCTAACCCTAACCCTTACATGATTTTGACGAGAACTAGAGATTCGGTGTTCAGGAGACTGTTAAGGGTGCTCGTTAAGGGTGCAACATAAATGATTATACTAAAAGAAAGATTGTTTAAAAAAAGGTATACAATTTATTTTCTAAATAATGACAAAACAAGACAGAAACATCCCTCACAAATTGTTTTGGTATAACAGAAAGAGTCTCTTCTGGAGAGAGAACAACCCAACAAATTAATTGTAACAATGAGAGGTTCAAAAGAAAACAAACTAGCAAAGACCAGGTCAAAGCACAGCTGCTCAAATCACACAAGTGGTTCTCCCCAAAGGAAATCTCTTACTCATCACATGTGCAAAGCACAGCCAAGACCAACTTCTGGCAAAGTTTAAAACACAGTTCAGTAAAGTTCAGAGTCTAGCAATGCTAGCAGGCAATGGCGTACTGCACATGAGGTACAGCAGCCCTGACTGAAGGCTTGAGCCAGCTTTTTATCTCTGTCTCTGTCTCTGTCTCAATCAGAGACAGGGATAACTGTCTGAGCTGATTGTTTTCAGCTGCTGGGTGGGCAGAGCTGTCCACGTGTCCTCGATCCAGAGTAGTACAGGTAATCCTTTTAGGGTGTTCAGAAGTTCAGCAGTAGGGGGATGCAGCAACCCAGCAACTGGAAATGCAGGCATAGGAACACCCTTCCCTGATAGAAAGGCTGTACTTAAAACAACCACAAGAGGACAATAGAGAGCAACAAAGAGTAGAGGCAGTACAGCCCTGGGGCTGTAAATGAGACCAGGTGGAAAAGCAGCAAGGTTATAAGCTTAGGACCAGGGGTCAAGCTGTTTTGCTATGGTATGGATGGGAACAGAAATGCTGTATGAGTTATCCTAAAGGAGGAGTATTCAGTAATGCTCTGAAGGTGAAAGGGGTGTCAGGGTGATGAGTCTGTAGCTAGAAACTGAAGGTGTGATGTTCAATATTGTTAATGGTTACGCTACACAGGTGGTATGTGGAGTTTGAGGAAAAGAAGCAAGTTAAATGTAGTGATGCAGAATATCCTCAGAGCAAAGAGACTGGTGATTGGGGCAGATCTCAATGGACATGTTGGAGTAGGGAATAAAGGTGAGGAGGAGTTGATATGCAGGTTTGGTATCCAGAACAGGAATGCAGGACAGAGGGTGGTAGACTTTGCAAAGAGGATGAAAATGGGTGTAGTGAATACTTTCTTCAGAATTTGGTCACTTACAAGAGCAGAGGTAGGAGCACCCAAGTGGACTACATTTTGTGAAGATGATGTCATCTGAAGGAAATCAGTGACTGCAGTACTAGGTGAGATTGTCAGACAGCACAGGATGGTGTGGATAATGATTCTGATACTAAGAAAGATGAAGTGGACAATGGTAGATGAAGTGTTGGAAGCTGAAAAAGGAAGAAAGTTGTATAGCTTTTAGGGAGGAGTTGACACAGGCTCTAGGTGGCCAGGAGATGGGAGGACTCCTTCAAAGAGTTGATGAATGAGGAAAATAAGAGAGATCAAAGAGCAAAACAATCGGCCATTGTGGATCAGAAAGTAGCAAAGATCAGTAGGGATGAAGTAAGGAAGGCACTGAAAATGATTGAGTAGAAACGCAGCTGATCCTGATGATATACCTGTGGAAGTATGGAAGTGTCTAGAAGAGACAGCAGTACAGTTTTTGACTTGGCTGTTCAACGAGATCTTGGAGAGCAAGAAGATACCTGATTAATGGAGGAAAAGTGTGCTGGTACCAATCTTCAAGAACAAGGGAGATGTGCCAAGTTGTGGCAACTACAGAGGATTAGAGCTGATGAGTCATACGATGAAGTTATGGGAAAGAGTTGCCTAGTCCCCATGGACTATGATTGCAAATTACATTGTGTGTGGAATACCAAGATGGCGCCGACGATGGCAGCCTCAGAGTTTCGCTCTCTCTTTGTTTTTGTATTTTGTGTGTTTAATGTTTTTCGAGCCACAGTACTGTGGTCTCGGGCCACAATTCGGTGGTCTCATTCAGTAGAGAGGAACTTCTCAACATCAGAGAGTCCTCTCTTGGGTTTTTTTCACCATCCTTCATCGATCCGAGGTTCACTGAGCTTTTGGCAAGCGGAGTGGCGGCACTCTATGGGATACTGCGCCGGAAGCGTCGGAGGGGAAAGCGTGCTGGCGCCCTGGTAAAGCTCCACAAAAGAGGACTTCGTACACCACTGCCTTCAATCCAACTGGCAAATGTCCGCTCTCTAAGCAACAAGATGGACGAGCTGCTTCTTTTCACCGGTAAAAACATGGACCTCCACAGATCAGCGGTTCTCTGCTTCACCGAGACATGGCTGAGTGACAACATCCCGGACCGCTCACTGCTATTGCCGGACTTCCAGCTGTTCAGAGCGGATCGCAGCGCGGAGCTATCAGGGAAGAAGCGAGGAGGCGGAATCTGCTTTTATATAAATGAAGGTTGGTGCAGAGACATAAAAGTGCTGGGGAAAACATGTAGTCCAGATCTGGAGTCATTTTCCATAATCTGTAAACCGTTTTACTCACCGAGAGAGTTCTCCTCGTTTATAATAATCGGCTCATATTTTCCACCGCATGTCTGCACTTCTGCCGCGGAAAAACATCTTGCTGAGCTGATTACAGACGTGGAGAAAAAACACCCTGACTCTTTCATCATAATACTGGGAGATTTTAACGGCGCAGATCTCTCTAATGAGCTCCCAAAATACAGACAGCAAATTAAGTGTCCCACCAGAGGCAAAAACACGCTGGACCACTGTTACACAGCTTTTAAGGACTCATATCATGCTGTTACCAGGGCTACTATGGGACTTTCGTACCATTGTCTTATCCACCTCATCCCAACTTACAGACAGAAACTAAGAGCTTCCAAACCCGTGGTTCACACTGTTAAAAAGTGGACTGAGGAATCGAAGCAGATGCTACAGGCCTGCTTTGAATGCACAGACTGGACTGTTTTTGAAACCTCAGCCACTGATTTAAACGAACTAACTGATGTGGTGACATCATACATCAGTTTCTGTGAGAACATGTGTGTGCAGACCAAGACCTTCTGCACCTTTGGGAACAACAAGCCATGGTTTACTCCACACCTCAGGAATCTGCGCAGGGACAAGGAAGAAGCTCACAGCAGTGGAGATTGGGAGCGGTACAGGCAGGCCAGAAACAGACTAACAAAGGAGATCAAAGCAGCCAAGAGAAGCTATAGTGAGAAGCTGAAGAACAGCCTTTCTACTGGTGACACTTCGGCTGTATGGACCGGCCTGAGAAACCTGACTGCCTACAGAAGCCCCACCACCCTTCCCGAACAAAGTCCTCGCCTGGCTAACCGTCTGAATGGCTTCTACTGCAGACATGACAAGAAGCCATTCACACCTCAAACCAACTCCTCCACATCCCATTCAGGAACAGGTTCGACCAGTAAAGCAACCAACCCCCTACCTTCAGATCCACTGCCTGCACTGAAGATCTCTGAGGAAGATATAAATAGGCTCTTTCAGCGCATGAAAACAAAGAAAGCTGGAGGACCTGATAATGTCTCCCCATCATGCCTGAAAGCCTGTACACATCAACTCGCTCCGATCTTCACCCGGATCTTCAACAAGTCACTGGAGAAGTATGAGGTTCCTTCCTGCTTCAAACGATCCACCATCATCCCAGTGCCCAAGAAACCCACCATCATAGTATTAAATGACTACAGTGTTGGAGCACCTGAAAGACATCACAGGCCCTCTACTGGACGCCCTGCAGTTTGCTTACCGAGCAAACAGGTCGGCAGATGATCCTGTTAACTTGGGTCTACACTTCATCCTGCCCAGGGACCTACGCCAGAATCCTGTTTGTAGACTTCAGCTCGGCCTTCAACACCATCATACCAGACATCCTCCACCAGAAGCTCACCCAGCTCAACGTCCCAGCCTCCACCTGTCAGTGGATCAACAGCTTTCTGACAGACCGACAGCAGCAGGTGAGACTGGGGAGCATCTTCTCCCGAACCAGATCAATAAGTACTGGTGCCCCCCAGGGGTGTGTTCTATCCCCACTTCTCTTCTCCCTGTACACAAATGACTGCACCTCAGCGGACTCGTCCGTGAAACTCCTTAAGTTTGCAGATGACACCACTGTCATTGGACTGATCCAGGACGGTGATGAGTCTGCATACAGACAGGAGGTGGACCGCCTGATACACTGGTGTAGTCAGAACTGCCTGGAACTAAACCCACTCAAGACTGTGGAGATGGTAGTGGACTTTCGGAAAACACCACCTCCATACACCCCCCTCACCATCCTCAACAACATCGTGTCGGCTGTGGACCACTTCAGGTTCCTAGGAACCACCATCTCTGAGGACCTGAGATGGTCTTCACACATAGACACTGTTCGAAATAAGGCCCAGCAGAGACTGTACTTCCTGAGGCAACTCGAGAAGTAAAACCTTCCACAGGAGCTGCTGGTCATCTTCTACACTGCCATCATTCAGTCTGTCCTGTCTTCATCCATCTCAGTGTGGTTTGGTTCATCCACAAAACAGGACATGTCCAGACTGCAACGAATAATCAGGACTGCAGAGAGAATCATCAGGGCTGACCTTCCCTCCATCCGGACTTATACAGGTCAAGGGTCAGGAAAAGAGCTGCTAAAATCTCTGCAGACCCCACACACCCTGCACATAAACTGTTTAGAGTTCTGCCTTCAGGCCGACGCTACAGAGCACTGTTCACTAAAACCAGCCGCCACAGAGACAGTTTCTTCCCCCAGGCTGTTTCTCTGTTGAACATTCAATAGAGTACAAAACAACAGCATACAGATGTTGCAAATGCACCTTTTTATTTATTTATATATGTGTATATTTGTACATTGTAGATATGTATATTCTGTAGTGCAAAAACAAAAACCAAAGAGCAAAGTGTACCGGAGTCAAATTCCTTGTTTGTATGTACAAACTTGGCAATAAAGCTGATTCTGATTCTGATTCTGATTCTGAACAAGACAAAGAGAAGCTAAAGCTTCTCTGCTTTAGGTAAAGACTGACCTCCAACTTGAAGGAAGTATTTCAGCATTTTGTTTGAGAACCATGGCTGACTTGTAGTACAGTCATATTGTGACTGTGACCTCTCCACTTAGAGCTCATGGTATGAGCCTAAAGAATCAACATGACTCCATTATCTTCAAGAAACAAGCATGCAAGCCTGTTGTTCACAAACCAGATATTGTCCTATCCCATACAACACCTTAAACGTCTTTCCATAAAAGCCACTGACAACAGTCTTCACTGCCAGAGGTAGCAGCTAACAAGGAGAATGATGTTCAACTTGCACAGGAAAAAGGTTGACTTTGTGCCAAAAAATTAGACACATCACTGAATTTAGTTATTTGAGATAGACTAGCCCTCAAAAATCTCTCATTCCCCAGCAGTAAACCTAACTTTAAACGGGAAACTGATCACAACCCCACACCAGATCCACAAAATACATGTGAACTGGACCTTCAACCTTCCAAGAGCAGCAGCTCTTCAAGATCCCAGCCCACTGTTCTACAACTGGGCTAGTACTGTAAAGGAATTTTTGGCTCCAACGTAGAATTTAAAATGACGTCGCCCACTTAACAACAGGCTTCTAGGATGTAAAACAACCTTCCAAGAACATTATTAAACAGGATGACATGTTGGTTATAGAGAATTGCCAAACAAGACAGCCAATTTGACAATGCAGAAATGGAGGGTATTCAGTCATATGCCTAATGAGTAACAAATGATAAATAATTTCTTGTTATAACATATATATTAAAAATATACAATGATATGAAACTGTGTTTCTTTAGGGTTATAGATGAAGCAACGTTTTGTTTGGATGTAGAAGATCAAACATCAAATGGTAGGGTAGTAATGTCTATCTCTTAAAGTAAAAGTAGCAGAAGGACTTACCTAAGAAATCCATGTCACTCCTAGTATAGCAAGGCCTCTTCTCAGGCCAGTGATTAGTCTCCATTGTAACTAACCGCGGTACTGGCCAGTGGGTGGTGGTAGTCACCCCAACTTTCATTAATGCATCCGGTTTTAATTTTTCAAAATTATGACACAGCTGCCGACCGCTACCCCATCTGGACAAAAGGATATTAGCGCCAGCCTACTAGTTTGTCCTAGAGTGTGACACAATGTCGTCTGTAATTTAGCTCTAAGCCGTTCTCTATTATTGGCTCTGCTGCCCAGCCTCTCTCTCCAAGCACATCTTATGCTGTGTGTCCTAACTCAGTCAACACATTCAACTTGACTGCCTCCTCGGTAGTTAACTATGCAGCTTTGCTTATATTGTAGTTTGTTATTTTCCATACTTCATTTGAAGTTATTCTTATCTCTCCTAAAAAAAACTAAAACACCTAACTACTTTAGCACATGGATCCAAAAATAAAGTCATGAAGGCAGCTATTCTTAGAATATGCATTTTATAGAGAGGCTAATTTTCTGCTCAAAAGTAGCGCATGGAATATCATTTTCCCATGGAGCACCATAATTTACAATCTAGCAAATTGCAAACATTTGACTCACTTTGAAAAACATTACTTGTTCTATATAAGCACTATTCCAGGACCTTCTTTCCTTTTCCAATATTCAAACACAAGTATTTATTTCCATGACTAACAGGAGCATAAATATTTGAATAAATTTGTTTTTTAAATGCAAAACTGTCTACAGAATATAATATGTATTTATTTATTTATTTGCAGATGACAGAAATTTATTCTCATATTTTTTCTTGCATATGCCACCCACCAAAATAAATACTTGTCATTGCTATGTTTAGTTTTGGTCCAAATGACTGACAGCTGATACATAACTTTACCATCTATAATCACAGAATGACTGGCATATACCATACGAAGCTCAGGATATCTGAGTACTTAGCTGTCAGTATTTTGAGGTAAAGTAAATAAGGCTCTTCTTATGTTTATTCAATTTCTGAATGCGTAGTACATCCAGTAACCACTTAGCATGCATGCAGCTGGAGCTGACATGTTGCAAAGTCCTCGGCATAATAAGTGAGCAGGGACATTACTGTCGTGGTCTGTGGTGGTTTTCCTGAGTACACTAGATATTATAGGTAATGTCGAGTATAATTTTGTGCCATTTTGCTCAGCAGCCTTTTTTCTTTTCTTTGAGGTTTGTTTGATGATCTTAGTGGATGACAACTGTTCCTGACAATACTTCTTGCTCTTCTTCCTTTTTTTATCCCTCTGGATGTTCTCTCATACCTGTGCTCCTCTTCCAATTTCCCATTCTGGGTAAGGAGAGCAGATCAGTGATGCTGCCATTGCAACAGACCTTTGCAAAACATGTCTGTAGGAGAGATATCACAAGTCTTTACCATCTCTCCTGCAGAACAGGATAGATGGTTTTTCAGCTGTAAATTTAGGAATGCCTCCTGTGGACTTAGTCAAACCTGAAGGAATCAAACACAAAACAATGGTTTTTATAACTTTTTTCACAAAAACATTTACATAATTTTCTTCTCTTTCCAACAGCGGTATTGTTTTCTCCTACAATACCCATTACAGTTACATGCATGTTACCAATTGTGCAGACTAGGTGATGATGTCATTTACCAATTTCTGACTCTTAGCTGCTTTCCTTACTGAGGAGTTGGCAAAGTGTCCATTTTGAACTAAAAATGACCTGGTTAGACTTTACTCAACCTCATCCACAGAGTAAAAATATTTGAGAAAGCAATAAAATAGTAAAATTATGCTGCTTGATAATGTCTAATCTCTGAAAAAATCCCATGATTAGTAGCTGGGTGGTGGTTTATTAATGTCAGAGGTCAGCAGAGTATGAACAGACTAGGTTGAGATGATAGAAACTCAGCAGGAGCTCAAATAACCACTCTTTTCATCTAAGGTATGAAGAATCCCCATCACTAAATGCACAATGCTTTGAGCCTTGAAAATAAGGGACTTCAGCAGCAGATTATTGTTCCTGACCATATCCATCCCTTAATGAACACGGTGTCCCTACTTCTTGCAGGTTTATAAACATGCAGAAAGCTAAAATGATCTCAAACTGGTTCCTAAAATATGACAATGGGTTCAATGTATTCCAGTGGTCTCCACATTCACCAGATTTCATCTTTGGGATGTGATGAAATGAAACATTTACATCATGGAGGTGTGGTTCACGAAAGTGGATCAACTGTGTGATGCTATCAAGTCAATATGGACCACAATTTGAGGCATAGATCCGGCAACTTGTTGATGTATTGGGGGGACTGGTGTTTTTATCCATAGGGCCAAACAACCATCCACAAAAAGACTCATTAGGGCAAAAGACCAATTAACAAGCATATTTTTGGACTGTGGGAGGAAGCCAGAGTACCCAGAAATAATCCATGCGCACACAGAGAAAACAGACAAACTCGATCTACAAAGACCCAAGTAAGCGATTTGAATCCAAGACCTTCTTACTGCAAGAAAACAGAGAAAACAACTTCACCACCACACCATATAAATTAAATAGTTTGTGAAAAAAGGTTGTTTTAGACAATATGAGGATGTTGTCTTTATTTCTTAAATCTGATCATTTTTAATAAAGAATTAAACTCAAAATTAAAAACACAAACATTTCTTATATAGTATTTTAGGTTATGGGTTATTTTTATCAACCAAATCTTTAGTAGTCTTAATTTTAGGCATTGGTCAAATTTTTTGGGGATTAAAGTAACAGTTGTAATATGGGGTCAAAACTATACCCCAACCCTATTAAGTCAGCTTTGAGCTGGATTGGTCCATATTTGACCCACAACTGGTCTATTTATATCTCATTAGAAAAAAAATTATTGATCATAAATGTACAGTTTCTTTCAAAATAAGCACTGATAACTCTGCCATAGCGCAGACTTATGGAGAGCCGTTTCATTCGAAATTAAATAAATAAATACTGTTATTGATAAATTATGAATAAATAGTCCATGAATTAAATAAATATCCTCATTAAATAAAACAAAAATAATTATGTTAAAAGAAATTTTCATCTTATTTTATTTAATTCATTTCAAGATTTATTTATTTATTTCATAACGCAGTTTTATTTTGTGACACTTTTATTTTGTGACACTTTTATTTTGTAAAGCTACTTTACGTATTTCAGTGACTTACTTTTTAACCCCGTTTTTCATTTTAAGCTCTTTTTATTTCATGTTCTTATATTCAAATGAGGGGGCGGGGTTTTATCTGTGGGGCGGCGCTGGGACAGCAGAACCGAGTTCAATTCGTGGCTGTGGCTGCCAGAAGACAGCATGCCGGAGAGAGCGAATCCCCTGGCTCCCCTGGTGCCTGACCTGCCGTAAAAGCCTTTAACATGCTGCCACGGCGGCTGCCGCTGTTTGTGTGAAAGCCAATGCTGATTATCGGCAAACGGGATGTCGTTATTATTACTATTGCCTGTTAGTCAGTAATTACTTTCAAATGATGATGTCATTATTGGTTTTTATTTAATAAACAGCGTTAGACCCATAACATAAGGTGGCTGTATTTACTTGAGATGCACTATGTGTGTGAATGATGTGCTGAAAGGATGATGAAGACTTATTGCACAAACAGCTTCCAGAAAAACAGCGGCAACCGCCGTGGCAGACTTTTACGGCAGGTCTGGCACCTTCTGGCATCCTCGCAGAATCCCCTGGCTTCCTCCGGCATGCTGTCTTCTGGCAGGCAGCGGCATGCTGTCTTCTGCCGGCCACAGCCACGAATTGAGCTCGGCCCTGCTGTCCCATTACCGCCCCACAGATAAAACTCTGCCCCCTCATTTGAATATAAGAACATGAAATAAAAAGAGCTCAAAATGAAAAACGGGGTTAAAAAGTAAGTCACTGAAATACGTAAAGTAGCTTTACAAAATAAAAGTGTCACAAAATAAAACTGCATCATGAAATAAATAAATTTATTAATTAATTCATCTTTAAGTAAATTTAATAAATCTTGAAATAATAAATTAAATTAAATAAGATGAAAATTTCTTTTAACAAAATAATTTTGTTTTATTTCGTGGAGATATTTATTTAATTCATGGAATATTTATTAATAATTTATCAATAGCAGTATTTATTCATTTATTTAATTTTGATTGAAACGGCTCTCCATACAGACTCTGTCAAACATTGTTTCTTTTGTGACAGTGCGGTGGGAGGAAAATGTTGCCTAAGTTGTGATTTTTTCGTTTCCCTTCATTCACGGCGGAGGCTCCCTCTCCGGTTCTTCCACTCCTAATCTGCCACCCCTTCAAATGTCAGAGAACGGCTGCCTGCTGCACGGTGCTGCCTCTTGGGCTGCGCTTGAGTTTTTCATCTAAAACTAATAATAACAAGACAGGCCCTTGGAGGCGCCTTGTAATCTTTCTTCCTTTTTTCCCACCCTTTTTTCACAGATCACTACATTTCTTTTCTGTTGCGCTGCAAATAAAATCCCTATTACAGGCCAGTCAGGGAGTGCTGTCGTCCCTAATTTTGTCTTGAATAATGATTTTTCGGCCTTTTGTTATGATATATGCTACAAAGCTTTTTCTGTGTAGGAGATTGTGAAACTGTGTTTCTACTGTACATGACAAAGAAGTCGAAACCTCCACCTCATGTTTAATAATGTATGTTTGTTTCAAGAGTATACTTTTCAGCCACCTTTTTAATACTTGAGGTGTCACTCAAACTTAGAAAGTTTTTGTGACTTTTTTGCAAAATCTGCAAATAAAATGCCTGTTGTCACAGTTGGAAATTTGGTGTTACTGACTGTATTTCAGATATTCCAGTAAACAACTGAAACACCGATGTTTGACACTGGGTCTTTGGGTTTTCTCTCCATACATAATGACTGGGAGTGGCACTGTGCTTTCTTTATTAGTCATTGATTTTCATTTCGTTTGGTGCCTATGAGGAGACAGGAAGGAAGGAACTCTCAAGTCCACTTGAAAACTAACTGAATCACTCCACAACTGTTATTACCTGGGCCACTTCACACAGCAAAATGTTTTGACAAGTGATGAGCCCGAGTGTGAGGAAATGACCCACTGACGAACTGACGTCAAGTAGCTAAGGGAGAAAATGAAGCATTGCTGAGGCTCAGTTTGTAGTTTGTCCTTGCGTGCACGTATTTTTCGGATTATTTTATTGTGTGAGTGGAAATCAATGATCTCATTGTATCAGGAGCCCGTATATCTAAAAAAAGAGAGCAAGATAGGAAAGGTAATATTCTCACAATGTAGCAAAGTCTGCGCTGTGATGCAGTTAGTAATGACAACAAAACTAATGGTCCTCTGAGTTGGTCCCAGAGGGATCAGTGTGGACCAAAGACATGAATTAAACACTATACTTGGTGCACAACCACTTCCTGTGAGAGTGAAGCACATACTTATTTCATTACTGAAAGCCAAGCAGGTACATTTGTCCAACATGTGTCTGCATTAGAACTTGATTATCTGGAAATTTATTAAACATGGAGTTTGAATTTAAAAAATTGGTGATTACGGAGAGCAACAGACTTCATTGTATATTATGGGATTTTAAGTGATAGATCGACACAAATAATTGCGTAATTCTGAAGTGGATGTGAAAATAAACCAGTTTATTTTTTCAAGTGCAAAAAAAAAAGGTTGTAAGGTGTCACATCTAGTTGTATTCAGCCCTCCTGAGTCAATACTTTGTCAAAACACCTTACACTGTAATTATAGCTTCAAGTGTTTTGGTATGTCTCTGCCAGCTTTGCACATCATAAGACATCTAAAGAAAATTTTGCCCAATCTTCTTAGCAAAATAATTCAAGGTCATTCAGATTGGAGAGAGTGTGCCTTTGAACATCCATATCCAGGTTTTGCAACAGATTTTCTACATTTATGTCAGGCTGCATGTTTAAGGTCATTGTTTCTTCCAGTATTTATCTCCTTCCATCTACCCTGTATGATGTTACATGTATGCTTTTTTTAAATGTTTTCTTTAATGTTTTTATCTTCTGTTTTTTTTCTGCATCTTTTTATGATAAAGCACTTTTTCGTTTTTGACCTGTGAAATATAATAATTATAATAATATAATAATTATATAATATTATAATATAATATAATATAAATATAATAATAATATAATAATATAAATATATTATATTATTTGCAGCAGTTGAAAATTTGCCTCAAGTCATGTGGAGGACCCAACAATCTTCTTGCAGCCTTTCCATGAAGCTCATATTTGTTGTGCGTAAGACTAATGTCCTGTCAACACATTCTCCGACCTGAGCTGGGAATCTCTCTGAGTTATCCACAACTACCTTGTGCTTCTTTGGTGATTCTTTGGTTAATGCTCTTATGGCATTAATCAGTTTAGATGAGACATATGCAGCTGCGCCATGCACTTTCCAATTTCAGATGATCAATTGAAGAATGCTCTGTGAGATGTTCAAATGTCAGAATATTGTTTTATGACTTAACCCTGCCTTGAACTTCTCCACAACTCTCTCCCTGACGTGCCTGCTTTGTTTCCTGGTCTTCATAATGCCGTTTATTCACTAATGAGCTCTAACAAAACCCTGAGGCATACACAGAACACCTTGCTTTATACTGTGAATAAATTACACAGAGCTGGACTCTGTCCCTTAATTGACTGACTTCTGAGGCTAATTTTATGTATGAGTATAAGAGTAAAGAGGGCTAACTGCACACAAAATTATTGGGTTTTTATATTTAAAATAAAATATGAAAGCCATATATCATTATCTTTCTGCTTCACAATATAAATAAAATCCATTTAAGTTTGTTTTTGTAAGGGGGCCAGAATGTGAAAAGACACTTTTGCAAGGCACTGCACATCTTGTAATCACATTCATGTAATAAATTTAAATTAGCATTTAAATAAGCCGAATTTAAAATTTAGAAGCAGATGATACCATTGTAAAAACTATACTGTTTATTCCCTCCACTTAGGGATCTATGTTTTTGTCCACATCTCAGTGTGTGCAGTAATGCATGATTCCATCTAGAAACCGACAGATTTTTATGTAGTGCATACAGGTGTGTGACAGAGGAGAAAAAAAGGAATAAAACAGATGGGCAAACCTCAGATCAGCACATCTGTCTTCATTGTGTCAGACAGGAGAAGGAGGCCACCTGGCAACTGCACAAACACGGAGCAGGGGTCAGGGGGACAATAGAGGAAAAGAAACTAAAGAATAATGTATATAAAGTCCAGATCTAGCCAAGGGTATAGCTCACGAATGTCTGGTTTGTTCTTGCTCCAGCAGTACCCCCCTTCCCGGGCAGCTCTGAAAAATACAGTAGAAGCTAACTGATGCAATAGAAAAACCTTTTAAAGCTTGTTTCCTCTCGCTTCCTCCCCATCAGTTATACACTAATGGATCTATTTTCCAGCCTAGAGCATTTCCAACCTAACGTCCTGTACAGAATTAATAAACAATTTATGGCTATCGGTCCACAGAGTGACTGACAGGCAAGTATTTATACAATATGTCAATGTTCTCTTTTTAAATAGTTGATGTTCGGGTTGCTATGCCACTTAAGAGAAAATTGAAGAAATCTGTAACTGCAAACTTTGCAAGTTTTCAAGAATAAAGGCCTGTTTAAGGTCCTGCCACAGCTTCTCAGTCAGATTGAAGTCCGAACTCTTTCTTTGGTACTAAAAACCCACCTTCGTCTTGTGATTTCATGAGCCGTTCAGAGATGGATTTGTTGTTGTTCTTTGGATCATCCTGCTGCATAACTTAAGTGTGCCCCAGTTTAAGGTCATTAACTAATGTCCAGATATTCTCCTTTAGAATTTTCTGTTAGAGAGCAGGACTCATGGTTGCATCAATTTTTGCAAGTCAGTCAGATTCTTAAGAACAAAACAGCCCTAGACCTTTAGAGTTACATGTTTATTATGTCAGTCTACAGGGTATTTTTTAAGCTATTTTTTAGTAAATGTGAGCGAGTGTTTGAAGATGTTTTTTATTAGAAGGGGTTTTCAACTCCGAACCTTCCCATGGATGCCATCTATGCTCAGTCACTTACGGTCTGCAGTATCTCGGTTTTTTGAGTCGGTGATGTGCTTCTGGAATAATCCTGATAGGCCAGCCAATCATGGGGAGGTTTGCTCACTGTAGTTCACGGGAGTCCTAAATAACTCTCTGGTATATTTTAATGACTCTTTCTCATCAGGATTTGAATATCCTTGGATTAGGACAGATGAGTTGCATTTAAAGATCTTTTAACCTACTTCATGTTGCCAAACATGATGATTCTATTTAAGGGATTTCACGTCTGGCACTAGCCTAGCCTGAATGTTGCTTGTGAAACTTATCAACACTTGTGATTTAACAAGGGGGGAAAGTTACTTTTTTACATAGGGCCAGGTTGGGTTTCGATAGCCTTTTTTCTTGAATAAATGTAATTATGTGAAAATTGTATGTTTGCTATCTGTTTTGGATGTCCAAGCATATAAGTGTGACAAGGAATCAGATCCATCAACAGATCCATCAACCAGTTGTTTAGCAAATGTTATGTTTTAAATGATAAATTGCCTAAATTTTAACCATCCATGTTTGCAAAAATGAATGAAGCATTATGTGTTTCAAAAAGCCTTTAGGCATAGTCTTGCACTCCTTGTTGTTTTAGGAAGATTTATATCTGTTAAATAACCATTTTATTGATACTGTTTGATATCTCCAGGTCCTGGAGATAACAGATCCAACAGGAAGCTGCTGGAAAGAGAGCAGAGATTAAATCTCAGATGGCAGCTGCTGTGCAACTTTAACACACAATCGGCTGACTGGCCCTTTGCCAGGGTTTTGCAAGGAACTGAGCAGAAATGGGAGTGTGCTGAAACATTTGGTGGTGGGGGGTGTTGTCTGTGACTGTGTCTCACAAAAAATGTGTTCGTCCCACTCCTGGAGGAGGATTTTCTGTTTGTGACTCCCTGTTTCCCTGGCCATCTGTTGGCCTACTCCCCCTCTCATCTATATGGATAACAAGGCGTGGATTAGAATAGATAATATAACAGGCCTCATATGGTGCATGTGGACTAACAAGGTGGGGCAGATTGCAGGAATATTCCTGGAACTGGTGCTCTCCTAAGAGAAAGGCCATGATTAGTGAAGTGTATTTGCAGCAGCATCATGAAATATGGTTTATTGAAGTTTTTATATATTTTAGTGGGCGGTCATACAGTGACTTGCAAAAGTAGTCATAACCCTTAAACATTTTTCTAAGTATTTTAAAGTCTCTAACATGTTTTCTTGGATTGCAGTTTATCTAGCTTCATCCATTTTGCAATCAACTCTTATCAGCTTCCCTGTCCCTGTTGAAGAACAGCGTTCCTACAGCATGATGCTGCCACCACCATGCCTCACTGTGGGGATTGCGCCCTTAGGGCGATGCACACATTAGTTTTCCAGCATGCAACATTACGCCAAAAAAGTTCAAATTTTTCTAATCTGGCTAGACCATTTTTGCTCTACGTGTTTGCTGTCTTCCCTACATGCCTTCTGTCAAACTTTGAACTGGACTACAAAAGTTTGCTTTTATCATGGCTTTCTTCCTGTCTTGTAATAATTGCACCCTGGGCAAGCCCTTCTGTCATCCTACCCAAAACCAAAAACCCTTGGACAAAAAATATAGATTTTGTAACTTAACAAAACTATCAAAGAACTAAAGCCTTTATATCTAATATTAATTGATCCAAAACGATAAACATAAAGGGATATAGATGGACTGATTAAATACCATAGATATCCCAATTATATTATATTCTGACAAAACCAACAAACTTGTTTTTTATTGAATATAGCTTTGACAGTGAACAAACAGTGTAATCACTGTAGAATAATTTGGTCCAGATTTGACGATATACTCTGCTTTTCACACTCTTAAATTAATTTGGTCCTTATGCCATGAAAGCACTGGAAATGCTCTTCATTCCAGTAAACCTGGAATAAAGCTGTTACTAGTCTAAGTGTCTAAAATGTTAAATTTTAGATGGTTAAACACAACATCAAGACTTAAAAACATAAACTGGTTGAAGGAATTTAGAACTGAATTACAAACCTCAAATCAGATATAAACGTCACTGTTATCAGGCAGCTGCACTGTAGAGCAAAATTAGTTTGCAGTGCTGGCACTGTGCACATAAGGGGTCCCATTTCCAGGCAAATAAGCAAAAGAAATCTTGTTTTTTCTTTTTTCTTTTCCCCTCGCGGGGATCCCTTGTGGTGTGCCCCCTTGGGCAGAGTCATAAAACCGCCACTGTTTCTTTGCATGCACTGTACAAAATCTAGCCTGAAGATGCACCTTTTTACCTACAAATAGATCTTGTTTGACCTGTTTTTGGAAACCTAATAAACAGGCGAAGTTTAAGTTCACATTTTTCATGCTGCCTGTAGCAAGCTAGCAGTGAGACTGTGCAAACCGATGGGAGAAGGTTACGGTTGCTCTGCTCGAGCATGGGTCAGACACATGGAAAAACAAAGAGCTGGAGAGATGATGTTGTTGATGGAGATTCCTCTGTGGTATGACCGGCAACAAAACAGAACAGTCGGCCAAGGATGTGCTGGGAGAAGCCATCCCCTAAGGAGGAGCTCTACACTAAAATGGAGACGTGTTCGTGTCCTGTGGGAAAAACAGTCCACATCCAGATGTTGTTGATGGCTGGTACCTAGAGGGACTGTAGCCACTGTAAATCTTAATATGTGTTGTTGGTATAATATGTTGGTCACAGATTCTCACTAAATTTTTCAAAGGGCTGAGAAGGCAAAGAAAGGGAAAATGGATATCAGAATCTGGAGCAGCAGTCCCAGAAGACACGCTCAAGGAGCCCCATTCTCCCAGTAACAACAGAAATAAAACTGTTTGATCTCTGGTGTTCATGCTTCCATTGTTATATGCTGTAAAGCTCTACCCGCCCAGATATATTCACTGTAACCACAGCAATACTGTTGAGGCTAAGAAACATGAGCAGATAAATAGGCAGAATCAAAAACATTTACTCATGCAACCTGCAACGCACTTGATGTCCCTAGGGACTCGCGGCTAATTTGTAGCATTTTCACACACCTTCCCATTGTTAATGAGCACTTTCGGAGAACAGTTTCCCTTCATCTCACCCTCCTCCGCCTATCTGCATGCCTAAATGTTTTTTTTGTTTTTTTTTTTGTAATGATCAACAGCAGCGTCTTCCTTCTTGATTTTTTTTTCTGACAAATTAATCTGTAAGGTCAGTATTTCCAAACTTTTAATAACAAGTATCATCTCTGCATACCTAATACCTTAATTAATTTCTGTTATATGTGATAAATTTCAGAAAAATATTTTGTGTTTTTTAGAAAAAAAAACCAAATAATTTAGCCTTTAATCCAGCCATACATCCATTGTCTTCCACTTGTCTGAGATTGGGTCACAGGGGGAACAGGTCCAGTAAGGAAACCCATACCTCTCTAGCTACTTATATCTGGGATCTTGCTCTTTTGGATATCACCACAGTTGAGGGTTGGAACGTAACCAAACAGGTAAATCAGAAGCTTTGCTTTTTGGCTCAGCTCTTTCTTTACAACAACAGACCGGGGCAACACATGCTTTACTGCAGACAAAGCCCCAGTCTGTGCATGATGGTAGCTTCATCCTACTATCACTTTAGACTGAGCCTTGACCCAAAGGAAGCCGTCCACCTTTCCATGGCCCCAGACTTAGAGAGGTGACTTATTTCAGCCACTTCACAGTCAGCTAAAAGCTCCAGTGGATGCTGAAGGTACTGTAAATTCAATTCAGTTTTATTTATATAGCGCCAATTCACAACACATGTCGTCTCAAGGCAGAGTTGCAGAAATTCAAAGGTCAGGTGGAAGAGCCTATTGACAGGACAACTATTAGTTATTTGCTTCATAAATATTGAATTTTTGAAACAAAGCTAAAACAAATTTGCTCTGCAGTTTGCCCAAACGTTGAAACAAGGTGGTCTGAACAGATTAAACTGAAACTGAACTTTTAATGGAAAACTAGCACCTTAAACACACCATGCTCATCGTGAAAATTGCTAGTGAAAGTATCAGGCTGTGGGGATCTTCAGCAGAGACAGGGAAGCTCAATAGAGTTAATTGGAAAGATGGACGAAGGTTAAAGAGGCTATCCCGAATTTTAGGACATTTTCTGTGCCACCCATGAAATTTCAAATTATCCATCCAAACAACACACAGTGGTGACTTTAAAGTATTTTTACACTACTTTTAGCTGGTCTGCCACATAAAATAATAACATATATTTATGTTTGTGGGTATACTCTTGCAGGGCCTGTAGTGTTGTACATCACCTTGCTCATAATTAATACCAATACTTCCATCAGAGGTACATGTTCTACAGCTTGAGAAATAAGGTGTAAGGATGATCAATTTTTAAGAATAAAGCCGCATGCTGCAGTATGTAATGCTGTTTGTTTGAGCTGCAGCCGGGTGACAAGTATAATCTAAACTTTCTCCTACACATTTCAGTCTGGTAATTTTGGCTGCACTTTCTCTGAGACAATGCAGAAAGAATATGCTTTTATTAGAGACTGACTTTTTTTTTTTTTTGGTTTTTGGCTTAATAATTCGATTTACTGCAGACCAGTTACACCTGCTGAATTGACACAATGCTTTGGATGTTGACCAGGATATCCATCCAGACTGCATCCTAATGAGTCAGCCCACCTGTGTTTGCAGTGTTGAGCAGTGGGTTGCTCAGCATCGGTATCAGACATGAACAATCTAAGGCAGTGCACCCTTATGCTGGACAATTTCTTATTATCACCTCTGCCAGCCAGCCTATTCAGTCCGCACAAAGTGGTCCTCTGTTCATCCCTTTTCAATATCGTATATTTTATTCTTTCATTATTTTTGTCCTGTCCTAACCTTATTTGTCCACTAGATCAAAAAGGACCTACCCAGGTGGATCTCAGACAGTAGAATCTGTCCTGCTAATTGCTCACAGCAATTAGAAGTTATAAGCTGAGTGGCAGTCTAATAGACTAATAGACCAAGCTGGAGAGAGAATGCTGCAATAAGAAGCTAACACTGGGATAAACCCACAGTTTTCAAACCACAGAAGTTAAGGAGGATGGAAAAGAAATTAAATGAGGCACTTGCAGGTTTAGGGGTGACTCAGAAATATGATAAATAGGAGCAGAGGCAGTTGATTGGTTGGCTGGGCTCTACATAAAAGATTGCCCTCAGCATGCTTATAGCTGGCCTTTTTGATGGTGTTTTTTTTTTTTCATTTCCATATTGCCGCTTTTAGATTATATAAACAAACACACACACACACACACCCCACACTCACTCCATGATCTGCAATGGACATGATTTTTCACCATGTTTTTACCTTTTGTTTGCACAACTTTCTGGAGTTTTTTTTTTCTTGCTTTTATCAATTCCTATTGCAGAACTAGAAAACTCACCTGGACTGTTCTTTTATCATCATTTGGATTCCTCACCAGAAAACATGGCACATGTGTGTTTGGGGTCAGTTCTTTGCTTTAAATGTAAACCTTTCCCAACACTCCAGCTGTTGTTTTCAATCAATAGAAATAAGATATTTGTGCATTTTCAGGGAAAATATTCTTCAGCTTTTTTCTTTAAATCTAACCTCCTACTCTGACATGCACACACAGCTTCCATTAAGTCTGCACTGTTCGCCCTCCATGTTATTGCCTGCAGGCACTCTAACTTGGAGTCTGGACTTATTATGCCTCTCACTCTCTGAATTTTGGTGCACTCAGCTTGTGAATTGAGAGGGAATGAGCTCATTCTACCTGTGTCAGCACAAGGAATGGTTATGCTGTAGACGCCTCTGTGAGGGAAGCGTAATGAGGAAGCACCCTGCACTAAGGATAGGTTTCTCCCTCTGAGCCAATCAAGGCTGAGATGATTTCAGACTCGCACTGCTGCAGCTGAACATATTTATGGAAATGTTTAAACTCCTTTCCTAGAAGAGCGATCAAGGCTCTTTGTCCTCCCTCAAACTCAATAAAAATCTTCAAGGTCTCTCTTTTAATCTCATTCCTTATATTCCTCATGCAAAGCATATACTTGCAAAAATAACGATATGCTTTTTGGCACATTACAACAACAAACTGTGTGTTACTTGATTTTTTTGTGCTAGACAAACAAGAACATGATATGCAATTGTAAAGGGGAAACCTTGAAAAATCTAAAAAGTTGAGCCTGGATTTAAACCAGGTCCTCTTTGAGTCAACACTCAAAGAGTGGTCAACACTGTAGAACCACCTTTATCTGCAATTACAGATTAAATTCATTTGGAGATTGCTTATCCCAGCTTTGCACATGTAGAGATTTTATTTCATATTTTTGCCCATTCTTCTTTGCAAAATAGCTCCAGCTCAGTCAGATTGTATGGAGAGGGTCTGTGAACAGCAATCTTCAAATCTTGCCATACATTCTCTTTGGATTTAGGTCTGAACTTTGATTGGGTCATTCTAACACATATATAGGCTTTGATTTAAACAATTTTATACCCAGCTGTGTGTTTGGATTCACTCCCATGCTGGAAGTTGAACCCGCACCCCAGTCTTAAATCTTTTGAATCCTCTGACATGTTTTCTTCCAGGATTGTCTTGTATTTAGTTACATCCATCTTCCCATCATGCCTGACCAAGCCCCCACACTCAACTCTCAACTCAGTTCAAATTTTGTTATGAAACACATTTTAAAACAACTCATGCCATACAAAAGAGTAAAAGGCAAATACATAAGAAATACATTTAAATGCCGATCATCATGATGCTCCCACCAGCATGTTTCAAGGTGTGGATTTGTGTCTTCAGGATGATGTGCAATGTTAAGCCACTGTTATGCCTTTTTGCACCAGCTGCTTCAAATGAATTTGGATGTAAAGAGTGTCCCTTTGACTTTTATCCTCATTTGAGGCAGTTCTTTTTTTAAACAGTAAATGACCTGCAGAATGACCTGCAGAATCTTATTGTTTTCAACAACTGGTAGCAGAAGAGGAGTCTGTAGAGAAAGTGCATTCCTAATGCAACTCTAACTACAAAATTTGGCCTCATGTTACTTTTTAGCCATTTTTACAAGTCTATCAAACAGTTAGCAATTGTCATCTCTGTGTGTTTATATGGAGCCGTGCATATGCTTGTAAAATCCAAGGTGCATTCAGGCGCTACCTTGATTTTCTTCCTGTTTAATGAGCATTATTTGCGCTGCCTGTGCTAACCGGCAAAACGACAGAATATGCCCTGAACACTGTTCATTATTTATATTTTTCTTTAATCATTTTCAGATTTTTATGAGTACTTCACAATTATATACTGTTGGTCTGTCACATAAAACCACAAAAAATGACATTAAAATTTGAGCCTGTGACCTGATAAGACATGAAAAAGTTCCAGAAGCATCAATTGGTTTGCATGGCTCTGCAATGTGCTTTTTTAATTGCCAGTTTGGATTTTACACTTATGGCGCCAAACAAACAAACCATCTGTTTTTGTGATCATTTGAAGAGCAAAGAATGAAAAAAGAGAGTAATCTGACTGTTCAGTTTCTGAAAAACAACTTTGTTTGGTAAAGGATGCAGAAAAACACAACTATCAAGCAAAAGAACTAAAGGAAAATGACATTACGGTGTCTGTATTACTCTTACACAGGGACACGTTTTGTTACCTGGGCCAATTTTGCCAAAGATGTCTCTGTGGTGGTGTTTTGTTTTTGTTTTATTCGACTGTCTGTCAGAGTTGTGGCCCTGCTACTTACACTTTGGTGATTTTGGCCACTCTGGGATCTCTGTTGTGGCTTGCAGCAGAAGCTCAACAGCCAAAGGAATCGGCCATGACGGATGGTTCTGTCTGTCTGAGAGGATGGAGGGGTCACCGGGGGTCTTGCCAGTGATGTAGACACTTCCCACCTCGGCCCCCTTAACATTTTTAATTAACCTCTTTGGGAGGATCCGTCTTGGCAATGACATCCTTGAAAGTCCCAGTATAAGGAATTGTCTGACCTTTTCTTGGTTTATTCCTTTACCTTTTTCTACTTTGCATTTACCGACACTTCCACACAGTGAAAAAGGCAGCAGAGAATGTACTTCTTATGAACTTTCCTTTTCTTTTTTTTTAAACAGGTTTGCTCACCTCACTGAAGGTTTTGCCTTGTCCTCTATATTAATCTAAATTCCACGCACTGGAATTTGTTTTACTTCACAGAAAAACAAGTTCATTGATCCCGCCAAGAGGTGATCACGGTTTAATGGCAATTAGACAAGGTAAAACTCGTGAGACTCCTCTGTGCCTCGTCTCAGTGCTCATTTTCTCCTCCTGCGCTAATAGACCTTGTGGCCTCATTAAACACAAACAGAACAAGAAGCAGAGACATAAATAAAAATAATCTTATTTTTCACTTTAGACTTCTGAGGGACAAACAGGCCTCAGTACTCCTCAGGGGGAGCCAACTGCTCAGTGTGATGTCCCAGAACAAGCAGATCAAACGCCTCTCCTCTCAGCTTTCTTCCGATCACTCTATTTTGGTTGCTTTCTTTCATGTTGGGGAGCAGTGGCTTAAGTGGCTCTTTTTTTTTTGGAGCTCACTGATGGGCTCTCAAATTAAGCCTGTGAGTGCTAGAGAAATAAATTGGTTCATTCCCAGGCAGGGATTTCAGTAGCGCCCCCCACTGTTCACTTACAGAGGGTGTTGGAGCAGTTACATCATTTCAGTTTATAGGAGTTTTACACATGTTAAAAGAACACTCAGTGCATTGAGATGGGGTTCAAGGTGGATCCATGAGCCCACAGCTCCCCCATGTGGACCATCTGTGTAAAGCAACTTTTTGATAATGTAGACCTTTACAGGTCTGAAGCTACCCTCTGCCAATATCAATCTGGTTTTTTTTTCATATTGTAGCAAAAACGTCCGCACTTAAAATAATAAAATACAAGCACGTAGATAATTTTGCTTCTTTGCTTACCCCTTGATCGTTTACTTTAGATTTTGAATCCAGAATTTACAGTGTTAATAATACTCATTGAACTTTTTCATTTTAAGATGCTACAATCACCAACTTCAATGTTATTTCAGGAGGTTTGATGTGACAGGCCAACATAAGCGTGCTGATAATTGTGAAGTCTCTGGAAAGAAAATTATACCACAACTGCAAACCTACAAAGACATGGGCAGGGGGAACCTAATAAGAGAAGTAGCAAAGGGGCCCAGGGTTACTCTGGATGAGCTGCAGTGATCCACAGCTCTGGTGGGACAACACAGCTATTTGTGGTTTACTTATCAAATACAGCCTTAATGTAAGAGTGGCAAGAATAAACTATTTCCAGTTTGCCGCAGTCCATGTACGGCGCACAGCAAACATGTGGAGGAAGGTGATCTGAGATCAAAGTTAATGTTTTTGTCTGGTATGCAAAATGCTATGTGTGGTGCATCCTGGACATTCCATCCCCACTGTAAAACGTAGTAGTGGAAAGGAAAACCTTTTAGAAAGTGTAAAAGAAGACTGGGGTTCCAGCAGAACATCCACCCTGAGTATACAGCCAGTATGAGTATACATTATTCAATCAAAGTCCAGAACAAAATCCAACAGAGAATCTCTTGCGAAACTTGGTAACCAATGTTTACAGACACTTAATATCCAATTGATTAAGTATGGGCTATTATGCAAAATGAACTCAAAATGATCACTACTTTTTAGATTCTTGTTTGTAATTTTTTCAAACTACATCAAATCCAAATAAAAAGCATTAACATTTGCACCTAAAAGATAAAACAAACTTTCAAGGTGTTCAAATGCTATTGCAAGGCACTGTACGGTCTGTGTAGCTTCAGAGGTCATCTTTGTGACGCTTTCTAGGATTTTTCCTGTTTCGTCACGATTTTTGCTCTAATCCTCAGCCTCTCTCCTTTTGCTCTGTATACAGTCTGACAGTGAAACCTTCCAAGCAGTGTTTAATGCTTTCTTCTCTTGAACAAACATGCCTTCTAATTTATCCTTCTTTTAGGCTGGCTGTTATACCAACAGGGTGTCTGATCACTGGCAGAGTGTGACTTAGGCTTTATTTTTTCCTGTTCAGCAAACTTTTCATGACTTGCCTTAATGTCTGCAGGTACTTGGTTGTTGATGACTTTGTTGCAGCCTCTTTGTTGTTGTTTCTGTGAGGTTTTTATGGGTTTCCTGAACATCTGCATTGTTTCCTTCTGATAGTTTAACCTCTCAATTATGATCACCTTGCCTCTCTTGGATGAAACTTTGCTGCCCTAATCCAATTAGAGTGACATATCACTGTCGCTCATATACATCTTGATTTCATCCATGATTAAAAGTCTGTCTACATTCAGACTCTGACCTATGGTTACAAAATGTGGAGCGTGACCCAAAGAACGAGATCCCAGAAACAAGTGTCTGAGCTCCTTAGAGTGGCTGGACTCACATTTACTGATTGGGCAAGGAGCTTCATCTGGAGGGAGCTCAGAGTAGAGCCACTGCTTGTAATGAAGGGGTATAGATCCTCCGTTTCACTGGTTAGGAGGCTTTGGGGCAGACCCAGAATTTACTTAAAGGACTATATATCCATTCTGGCCTGGTTGCTGGATTCATCAGAACTAGGTATGTGTAGCGCTACTAGTATTATGATGGCCATTTAAATCTAAATGTGTGCACACATAATAGCGTAAACCCAATGCATTAGTTGCTGAAGTGGATGAACAATTGACTTTGTATCAATTGACTTTTTCCAATCTATAGACTATCAGACTTAAAAAAATGGAGGATTGCGCAGAAAATGTGGATATACCAGCTGGTGTTAGTGCGCCAGCTACTGCTGGCAGCTCGGACTGTGGCCAGCTGTAGTGACACACAAAGGACCAAGCGGGTGGTTAAACTTTCTGCTAACGCAATTGCTGATAGAATAGATAGATTGCAAATTGGTAGGAAGGCTAAGCTAAATAAAGCTAGCAATTTAAAGAAAAAGATACAAGGTTTAGTGCAAAATGGTTTGCTTTCAGAAGTACAGAAATCTCTTGATGGGTACATTGATTTGTGTGAAGAAATAAGATGTATACATGATTCACTAATGATTTTATTGCCAGTTGAGGATAAAGAAAAACATGAAACATGGTTTAAAGCAAAAGTTATGTTTACTGATGAATTCATTGAAAATGTGAAAAGGTGGGTTAAATCCAAAGAAAATGATGTGTCTAAAAATGAAGGTAATGAAGGTATTTTGAATATTGATGATGATATTAATCATGATGGGGTGGATAATGATGACATTGACCCTAATGATAGTGTTTCCAATGTGGGGAAACATTGCAACAAAAGTGTTACCAGTAATAAATCAAGTACCACTTCCTCTGCACAAATTAAAGCAGCAGCAGAAAGGGCTGCACTTATTGCAAGAATGGCTGTTTTAAAGGAACGTCATGCATTGAAGGAACAGGAACAACTAATAAAAAGGAGTAAGGAACAGCTTGACTTGGAAACTGAGGCCCTGTCCCAATACTCGCACTTCCACCCTTGTGTCCCTGAACTGCGCGTTCCCGTTGATGGGTTCGAGTGCGTAGTGTGTCCCAATTCTGCAGAGTGGTCCTTAGCCCCGCCCCTTTTGTGCCCTCAATCCACACTTCGGCGAAGCCCGCATCTAAGCGGACTTCACCGAAGTATATTACCCACAATTCACTGCTGCAGATCACGTTCTGAGCAAAAACCAATCACAACCGTCGACGTAATCAGCCATCAAATCAGAATAATAAGAACTGCGTAAACTTTAGACAGCAAGCCGACAAATATTTTTTTTTACTGGTTTTCCAGGCTCAACATTGGAAGAAACCACTGGGTTCAAAGTGAGTCTGGGCAGTCAGTAGGCCATAACACTGAAGTTACCTTTCAAACAAACACTGGCGCGACGAGAGTCTGGTGTGTAAGCCTCCTTCGCTTCCTGCACTTTCTTCTCCTCAAAACAATTGCTTGTTGCAGTTTTAAATAGTTTTATTAGCAGCAAGACTGTGAAAACAGCGCTGGTTCCCGCCCTTTTTGATGTTGCAGTTACGGTGCAGCGGTGCAAGTCGATGACGTAACCCCTACTGTCCCAATTCTCCAATTTTGCACGCTTGTAACCTGCGCACTTCAATCCCTACATGCACTTGTACAAAGTACACACTTCATAGAGGGGCGTAGGGTGTAGTGTGGGTATTGGGACAGGGCCTGAGTTAGCTGGGTCTACTGCCAAGTTGGCAGTTCTGCAGGCTTCTGATGAACAGTGTCGTTCTCTTTCACTTACTGATGGAATGAACTCCTATTTTGAAAAGGAAAAAAGGAAACGAACATCACTTACAACTTTTAACGCCATGGCAAAGGAATACAAGCCTGCAGCATGTAAAATAACGCAGCATAAGAATGTAGCACCAACACAAAGCAAATGGCAAACAATGGATGTGCGACCAGAACAGCCTGAAAGGAAAACTTCAGCAATAAAGCAGCACTTGGATGGACATGATCAAAAGCACCTGGAAGCACCACATATTTTGCTGCATGTTGCAACCACTGCTTGGGAATATCAAAATAGAAAGAAGATAAGTCATCAACTCGATCAAGTTCTTCCTGGGGATGTTGTCACTATGATGCACAAGCAAAATGAAATAACAGCTGCCCTTGTGCACCAACAGCGCTTATTGTCTTTGCCATCACGAGACATACCTGTGTTTGAAGGAGATCCATTTCAATATAAAGCTTTTATTAAAGCATTTGAACAAGGAGTCGAAGGCAAAGCAAGCAAAGCTGACTGCTTGTATTGTTTGGAACAGTTCACAAGAGGACAGCCTACGGAGCTGGTTCGCAGCTGCATGCATATGGATCCTGAACGTGGATACATTGTGGCAAAGGGTCTTCTTCAAGAACATTTTCGGAACGAGTTCAAGATAGCAACTGCTTACATAAATAAAGCTTTAGCCTGGCCATCAATAAAATCTGAGGATGTTAAAGCTCTACAAGCTTATGCTTTATTCTTACGTGGATGTTGTAACGTCATGGAAGAACTTCAACATATGCAGGAGTTGGATATGCCAAGCAACATGAAAATGGTGATTTCCAAGCTACCGTACAAACTCAGGGCGCGATGGAGAGCTGTTGCTCATGACATTTTGGAGACCAATAATTAACGAGCTAATTTTATCGATGTGGTTGTGTTTCTAGAGAAACATGTACGGATCCTGTCTGATCCGATCTTTGGAGACCTTGATGTATACAGATCACAACATTCAGCTGGTTTGAGATCTTCCAGCAACTTCAAGGAACAGTCAAAGATGAGAGTGAAGAGGAGTAGTTTTGTTACTACATTAACATCAGTCGATTCCTCTGAAAATATAGCTAGAGCAAGTGGTTCAAAGACACAAGGGTTGTACTGTCATTGTTGTTTAGGTAGACACCTTTTGGAAACATGCCAACAGTTTAAAAACAAGAAACACAGAGAGAAAATTCATTTTTTGAAGGAGAAAGGGATTTGTTTTGGATGCTTATGTACTGGTCATATAAGCCGAGACTGTAATAATCGTTTAATCTGTGAAGTCTGTGATCAACGACATCCCACTGTTCTGCATATTCCAAAGGCAAATTCTGATCCTGAAAAAAATGAGGAGCAGACAGGAGTTAAATCATCAACTCTTCCCCAGACATGTGGACATACAGGGGCCAGAAAAGGTCGCTGTATTCTTTCCATCATTCCAGTACAGGTTAAGTCCACTAAAGGAGTTGAGGTCATACAGACATATGCATTTTTAGATCCGGGAAGCACGGCTACATTTTGTTCAGAAGATCTCACGCAAAGATTGACTATCGCAGGAAAAAGGACTAACTTCCTATTAAAAACAATGGGGCAGGAAAAGGTTGTTACAGCTTTTTCCTTGTCGGGCATTGAACTTTCAGGTTTGGATGGAAACAATTTTTATCCTATAAGAACAGTTTTGGGCTGGGTGATTAATGGCCCTTTGAATAGAGATGGTAATGGCAGCAGTATTGATGTGGAGCCCCGTTCTGCTTTGGTGAATAAAATCTCTGTGTCTAACTTAGAATTCCTGCTACACAACCAGTATGACCACGATTTCAATGAAAGGACTTCAGAAGAAAGGGAAATGTCAAGAGAAGACATTAGATTTATGAAAATCATGGAATCCTCTGCAACTCTACAGGAAAAGAGGTTTTGGTTGAAGTTGCCCTTTAAAAGATCAGATGTCATCCTGCCAAACAGTTACTCCGTAGCCAAGCAGAGGATACTTGGATTAAGGAGGAGGTTTGTAAGAGACTCGCAATTTCATAAAGAATATTCAAGCTGTCTCCAGGATGTTCTTGATAAAGGTTATGCTGAACAGGTGCCTGACCAGCAGTTAAAGGGTAAAAGCGGGAAAGTATGGTATATTCCTCACCATGCTGTTTATCACCCTAAAAAGGGTTTTTTACGAGTGGTATTCGATTGTGGAGCCACATATCAAGGAACATCATTAAATCATGAACTATTGCAAGGGCCCAACCTCACTAGTTCCTTACAAGGAGTACTGCTTCGCTTTAGGCAGGAGCCTGTAGCATTTATGGGTGACATTCAGGCTATGTTTCATCAGGTGAAAGTTGCAGAGCAGGATAGAGACTTTCTACGCTTTCTCTGGTGGCCAGGAGGAGACATCAGCAGAGAGCTTAAAGTCTACAGAATGACTGTGCACTTGTTTGGAGCAGTTTCATCTCCCAGTTGCGCTAGCTATGCGTTAAAGAAAACTGCGGATGATAACAGAGACGACTTTTCTGATGATGCTGTTCATGCTGTCAAGCGAAATTTTTATGTTGATGACTGCTTGATGAGCTTGGGTTCAGAGGAATCGGCCATAAAAATGGTGAAGGAACTCAACCTTCTCTGTGAAAGAGGTGGATTCCATTTGGAAAAATGGATAAGTAACAGTCGAGCAGTATTGCAGTCAGTCGCTGAAGATCAGCGGGCAAAGGATATAAAAGAGCTCAATTTAGATCGAGATGATCTTCCCGTTGAAAGAGCTTTATGCCTACTTTGTTGTGTCCAGTCTGACTCCTTTAAATTCAAGATGGAGATGAAACGGCAGTCTCTAACCAGGCGTGGCATGCTGTCCACCACCAGTTCAGTGTATGATCCTTTGGGGTTTCTGGCACCAGCCACCCTGCCGGCAAAAATGATGCAGCAAGACCTCTGTAGGAGGAGTTGTGGATGGGATGATGTCATGCCACTGGATATCTTGAAACAGTGGGAAAAGTGGTTGGAAGAGGTCAAGTTGCTCGTATCCTTCCAGGTGGCTAGATGTATGAAGCCTAAGGATTTTGGGGACCTCATGCATAGCCAATTACATCATTTCGCTGATGCCAGTAAAGATGGCTATGGGACTGTAACATACATCAGGTTGAAAGACAACCGAGATCATATTCATGTTGCTTTCTTATTGGGCAAGGCCAGAGTTACACCTATAAAAGCTGTGACGATCCCACGATTGGAACTTACAGCTGCAGTTTTGGCTGCCAGAGTGGACGTGATGCTAAAGGCAGAGCTTCAAATGCAGCTGGATGAATCTGTGTTTTGGACAGACAGTACATCAGTTCTGAAAAACATCAATAATGACAATAAACGTTTCCACACCTTTGTTGCCAAAAGAATCTCTACCATAAGAGAGATTTCAAGTCCCTCCCAATGGAGGCATGTTGGTTCTAATGAACCCAGCTGATGCTGCATCAAGGGGAATGAGAGTGCCCAATTTTCTTTTAAATCATAGTTGGATTGAGGGTCCCAGTTTTCTTTGGAAATCTGAGGAATACTGGTCAGAAAATTCTGCTGATGATAAGGTGGACTACGATGATCCAGAGCTCAAAAGGGATGTTTTGGTAAATTCCACTGCTACTGATCCAGCAAACACTATTGATCGGCTCATGAATTATTTTTCAGAATGGCGGAAAATCAAGGTTTCTGTTGCCTGGTTTCTCAGGCTGAAAACATATTTGATGCAACTCAGTCGTCAACAAAATGGTGTGAGGGACCCTGATCTAAATGATGGGCAAATAGTAAAACAAAAGCCCTCAGCAACATGAAGAAGTAACTCTCTAACGGCTAAAGAGCTTAAGGAAGCTGAGTTGGCTATCATACGTTATTGTCAGCAGCAAAGGTTCGAAGATGAAATTTCCTCCTTGCTATCAAAGAGTGGAGCAGTAAGCAGACAAAGTTCCATCTACAAACTAGATCCTATTTTGGATAATGGGCTTTTAAGAGTTGGAGGAAGGTTAAGTAAGGGAGCAATGCCAATGGAGGAAAAACACCCTCTTATCCTCTCCAAGGATCAGTATATCTCCAGCCTTATTCTTAAATATATCCATCAGTTATTGGGACACAGTAGACGAAACCATACTCTGTCAACTCTTCGGCGGAAGTATTGGATTACCAATGCAAATGCAGCTGTAAGGAAAATAATATCTGATTGCAGTATTTGCAGACGCTTTAATGGGAGAGTGTTGAAGCAAAAGATGGCGGGTCTTCCAAAGGAAAGAATTGTTCCAGATTTGCCTCCATTTACGAATGTTGTAGTGGATTATTTTGGACCTTTCGAAATCAAGCAAGGCAGAAAAACATTCAAAGGTTATGGAGTGATATTTACCTGCATGGCGAGTAGAGGGATACATTTGGAGGTAGCAACCTCGCTTGAGACAGATGCCTGTATCAATGCAATACGTCGGTTCATCAGCAGGAGGGGTCAAGTTGTCCAAATCAGGTCAGACAATGGAACCAATTTTGTTGGAGCCAAAAGAGAGTTGAGAAAAGCTCTTGTTGCATTGGATCGTAAGCGAATTCAAGACACTCTGATTTCAACTGGAGTTGAATGGAGTTTCAATCCACCAGCAGGATCCCACTATGGTGGAGTGTAGGAACGTATGATACGCCTGATAAGGCGTATCCTCAACTCAGTTTTATGCCAGCAGACATTAAATGACGATGGACTTCACACTGTTATGTGTGAAGTAGAAGCCATTTTGAATGATCATCCAATTACAAAGCTGTCTGATGAGCCAAATGATTGGAGCCTCTCACGCCAAATCATCTTCTTCTGTTAAAGGGAAAACCTGCCCTAACACCTGGGCTATTTGAACCCTCCGATATGTATGTGAAATGTCGTTGGAGACAAGTTCAATATATCTCTGATTTGTTTTGGAAACGTTGGATCAGGGAGTATCTGCCATTACTGCAAGAAAGACAGAAGTGGAATCAAAGGAAACAGAGTTTGAAATCTGGAGATGTCGTTATCATCATGGATTTTTCTGCTCCACGTGGTTCCTGGCCTCTTTCTAAAGTGCTAGATATTTTCCCTGATAAAAAGGGCATGGTGCGTTCTGTCAAGCTACAGACCAAGAACAGCATTATTGAGAGACCTGTTACTAAACTCTGTTTGATACAAGGAGTATAAATTGTATCAACTAGATTACCTTTCTGAGTATGATAACTGAAGGTTTTTTGTTTTTGTTTTTCTTTTCTCTTTCACATTTGGCTCCTATTATTATTGTATAGAATTGTTTATGTTTGGGAGTCATAACAATTAGGGGCCGGTGTGTAGGAGCAGGTGATGAAACTGTTTGGATATTTGGTCACATGGTTAATCAGCGGTCTATAAGGGCGGAACCTTTCTTTATGAGACAGGTGTTCCACCCGGAAGGGGAGAAACAGTTTTCGACCGCTGAAGTAAGATGCTGTCAACAGGTGTAAGCGTGTGGAAATATGTTTGTCTTCAAGTGGAAATGGATGAGATGTAAACAAAATAAATAGATGACCTGCATAATGAGCAGTGTTAACTCGGACTTTAATTCATCCGACAAGACAGCAAGCAGCGTGTCAACACTACCCCGGTGTATCACCTCAGTGGCTTATAGCATTGGCTTGGCCTCTATAGCACCTCTTGACTGTAACCCATAGTTGTCTTTGAATGTGCATCTATGGTAGTCCCATGGAATTTTGAATGAAGGTGCTCTGTGTCCTGGTGATTTTTTAAGTTTCAAGCGCTACAGAAACAATAACATTATTATTTGGCTATCTTGTCATAAATTGTGCAACGACTAATATGTCCGGTTTTACTGTCTTGTTATTGCACTTTTTTCATGTAGAAGTACTTTTAAAAGTCTACAGTATATACTTTTGAATTTATTTTTCCAGCGTGATTGAAATTTGTCAGTGTTTAGTAAATAGTTAACATAAGGATTCTTATTTTTAGTATATACATTTTAAATCATTTGTAAAACAAATACTTGTAGTCTGTGAAACTTTAAATGTTCATTTCTAGTCAGTCTGAAATATAAATTTATAAAAACAAAACAAAAGACAATTTTTGTTTTTTTGTGGTTTTTTATTATATAGTAATAGTACATCACACAATTTTTCAAAGTCAGTCATTGGTTCTGATTTTGGTGTGCCACCGCGAGATTTGTAATGGCCCCATGTGTCCTCCCCTGTGAAAAAATGTTTAGGGCAACACTGGTCCTTCATGATCAGGAGTCTCTGGCCTTGGGTAAGTAACTGTAAAGGGGTCCCATTTATGAGCAGCGAGGTCATTTGTGCCCCTAGGCATTCATTGAGAGCAGACAGCTTTGTTAGCACCACAGCAGAACCTGCTATACAGGAACTCTATCTCAGATGTCTGCCACTGTGATATTTACCAGTTATTGCTCAAGGAAAATGGGGTGTGTCATGGGGGTTCTCAAATGCTGTCTCAGAGGACTTCACTTATAGTTATTTTGTTTTGATTAGGGGTCTTCTTAGGGATTCTTTCATGCATTTTACATAAGAGTCAACTGGTCCAAATGAGGATCAAAACCACAATCACATCAAAAAATGGGAATATAAAATCTGAGGAAAAATAATAATCACTTTTGGATTGGGTTCATAATCATAATTCTTACATTCAACTGGCTAAAAAGAGTGGTTAGACTCTAAATAACAGTGTAATATAAAGTCGACTGTAAATAATAATAAATAAAATAATAACAATAAATAATAATAAATTAAATATATATGTAAGATTTGATCATTTTTATAACCAATTCTACATGAAAAGCATAATGTGGAATTATTGGTATGGAGTAGTTTGTTGGCAGGTGGAAAATGGAAGTAGGTAGGCAAAAAAATTGCAATGTTTGGGTATGGATTTGTAAAATGTACTAGTCAATCATGCAGGGATTGCAAATGGTCAGTTTTCCCTTGGAAATTGTAATCAGTCAAAATGTTAATCGATACGTCAGACCTCAAAAAAAAAAAAGAAAAAAACGGAAACCGATATTGGCCAAGAAAATCCTGATTGGTGTAATTCTTAGTTTTATGAAGTCAAGTTATAAAACAAAAACACAACATTCTTATGAGTGGGGTAAACATGCCTGAAATAACAGTAGACACTATGAGTGACAACGTTTATTTAGTTATTTATTAATTCTGTTATTTTATCATTATTACTTATTTATTCCTGCCTATTGCCTTGGATGGTCATGTGTAAAACAAAGAATATAAAAAAAAAACTATGAATAGTATTTTATATTAGCAGCAAACTATGTCTGCTGTAATATAATATAATATAAATATAAAATAATATGCTATTATTCAGTTCCTGATAAAATTCAAAATAATACGTATTATTATTAGTATTTGTAGCAGTATTGCTGTGCCGCCCTTTTAAAACAGATTTTGTCAGTTGACATTGTCATTTTGTAGCCATCACAAAGCCACTCTAAACGCAAGTGTTTATCATGAACACACCAAAGCCGATTACAATCAAGGCCATCACCCTTTTTAACAGCAGTGCGCAATCTTATTGGTCTGCGTTGTTGCAGGAAGTGTCCTGCAACCAATAGAACACGTAGCAGATTTATCAACATTTTAACCGCAAGTACAGTAGCTATCTGTCAGTCAATGCTTTTCCTCTCTGAATGAGAAGTTTTTTTTCTGCCTGTTTTTCCTTAGTAAATAGGTTTTAACCACGGGCTTGATTTATTTCTGGAACAAAAGGAAGTATGAGGGGGTTTAACTAATGAAGGTCAGTTTATATTGCCTCGACGATCCGGAATCGGAAGAGTTTTATAGCAGGTAACAGGATGGAACTGCTGTTGCGATGGTGTCACAGAGAGCCGCTGCAACAGCGTTGGCACAGAGAGGCTCTTCTGAACTCAAAAGTCCGGTCGGTGGTGCTAACTACAAGTTTGGTAAGAGACGGAGTTAAAGAAAAACGCACAATTGTATTTTATTTTCAAACGGCAGTGTGTCTATTATTTATTTAGTTGTGCGTGAAGTGAACGTATTTTGTGTCGGAACTGTCTCCCTGTCCTATAGAGTACAGAAAAGTAGGACAGATTATAATTTGATCACTGCGCCCCAAAGGCAGTACTTATTTATTTGTGACAGACTGAGCCAAATACAAAGAGGATAAATACCGAATCCAGTCCAAATCTGGCAGTCATTTTACAAGGCAGCAGATGATTAAATTGAGCCATAACTTCTTCCATGCAGTCATAAACAAATCCTGTCAAAAAAATTCTGAAGGACTGCTAGGCTGTTTTATACTTCTAAAACAGCCTATTATATGCTTATACTTTATATTTACAATAACGAGATCCAAAGAAGGTAGTTTTACTACGCCATACTCACGTCACTTTTACTTGAGTAATGTTATTTTAAAGTATTGCTGCTCCTGTGTGAGTAACAATCGTGGTTCCTCTGCCCAGCTCTAGTTACTTCTCTGAATGAAGAACAACGATGTTTTAACCTAAAAATGCACCAGACAGACAGACAGACACCTGCAGTTTATGTTACAGTGAGACATCTAGTTTGTGCACAAGCTTCATTCTTCTAATGTCCCGTTTGGAGGTCAAGTACTACTGTTTGCTTTAAATATTAACATTCACTGGTAGTACTTTGCTCTATTCTAACATATATAAACAGCTGTGTGTTGGTTTAGGTAGCTTCAAAGCTTCAGTTGTTTCTTTTGGCCTCGATTTTTTTTGTAATGATGTTTTAAAGAACTTTTTATCTTTGTCTGATTACATCATTTCACAAATTAAATCGGGTTTTCTGATCAAACAGTTACTCAGAACATTGAATAGCCATTTCACCAAATACTTTTTTAAACAAGTAATTCTCTTGTTGACTACTTGTTACTACTTGGGTAAAAAATTACTGAAGTAATGCTACTCTTACCTGAGTAGAAACTTTGGCTACTCTGCCCACCTCTTTTGAAGAAAAATAAAATAAAGAAAAACAACAAAACAAACAACAATTAAGCATTATTGGATGTAGGTGGATATTCCCAAGGTTGGGGTTGTTTACAACTATAACTTTAGGAACCTACAATGCATTGTGAAAGTATTCATATCTGTTGAACTTTGTGACATTTTGTAACATTCCAACCACTGATTTTAGTGTATTTTATTTGTAGTTTAGGAGCTAAATACAAAGTACAGAATAACTGAAAGGAAAGTGATATATTTTCAAGACTGTTTACAATACAAATCTAAAACCTTTGTGTGGATTTGTTTTCAGCCCCTCTGAGTCAGCATGTTGTAGAACCACCTTTAGCATCACAGATTGTCACTTCAGCCTGATTGGATGTTCAGACTGGTGAGAGAACACCTGTAAACATCATCTAGTCTTGTCTCAGATTACCAATTGAATTTAGGTCTGGACTTTGACAGAGCCTTTCTAACAAATGGACATTCTTTAATCTTACCCAGTTTCTGTTTTTTTTTTTTTCTAGCTCTGTGTTTCGGGTCACTGTGCTGCTGGAAAGTGAACCTTTGGACCAGTTTTAAGCCTCTAACAGGGTTTCCTTTAGGATTGCCCTGTAGTTAACCCCATTTTTCTTCCCATCAACTATGACCAGTCTCCCTGTCCCTGCTGAAGAAAAGCATCCCCACCTGTCGCCGCCATAAGCAGTGCACCTTCTACTTGTGTCCATGAAGACATTAACATTTTTAATTATTTGTTCCCTTATCTCAAGTCACATTATTATCGCAACATTCACCAATATTATTGCATATTGCATGTTTAGCTAATATCATGCAGCCCTTTTTTCAACATGGCAAAATGTTGAAAGTCCATGGGGTATTAATGCTTTTGCAAGGCTGTGTGCTAAAAAAGATTGTGACACAGTTATGGCTAAAATACGTTTCTTATGCACATCTGACCCTCTCTAGGTTTTGTTCCTGTTCGTTTCCATGTATCCTGGGCTGAGGTCCCTCGGGGTCCTTTTTCATGCAATCTTCACAGGAAGCTACGTGCCGGGATACCATTCTATCCTTCTCATCAACTTTCCCAATGAACAGACAGCGAAGGACATTGGCAGGTAGAGCTGTAATGCATTTTACTGTATTTTGGGAGATTAGTTACAGTTCTGTTTCTGTGCTGTTGCTGGCGAGATTAGCAGTAGGATAATGTGTCAGTCTTCTTCTCTGTTCCAACATTTTAAGTCATTATAAAAAACTGTTAAAATATGTGTCTAATGTCAGTAAATGCTAAACGATTTTGCGATTTTGAGTACATTTAGTATTGTAGTCAAAGTGATGTAAGTAATACGTAGTGAAAATGTTGCCAAACCCACAACTTGATATTTTTCCATCAGCTTCTGGGATGATAATTATAATTAAAGTCACAAACCAGACATCTGTGTAGATTCAGTCGAACTCACTTTAGATATAGTCTGTCAACAATATAACAATATGTCATGGTCTTTTTTGTAGAGGTTCTGTCATTTTGTTGTGAATTGTGGTATAAGTGCATCTCAATACATAGGATAATCTAAAAGATAACAAATTCAATTGAAAAAGTGGAGCCCTGTATGTTTTAATAATTTCTGACACATAGAGTGATATACTTCAAGCTTTAACTTTAAAAATGACAGCTTAAAACAGATGAAAGAAAGTCTCTTTCTCAGGTTTGATTTTCACAAAAAAAAACAATGATTGCTTAATAGAGGTTAAGAGGTTATGGGTGACAAAATCATGTGGTAGACAACTCACTTGACAGTTGCCCAGCCCCAAGAAGCTGAATACTCACATAGTTCTAAATTCAAGCATATTAATGGAAAGTTGATTGGAAGGAAAAAGTTTCGAGGGGCATATTACTTAACTTTGTTGAAGTTCACTGTAAAGTTTCCATGGTTTGTACTGATTTTAGAGTCACGTCATCGTTTTTCAAAGTCAGAGTAGCTGTCATTTAGACAGGCTGAATCCTGCTGACAAGGTTTTGTTAGATGCTGGTTTTACTTTTCAACTGAGCTTATTATTGTGCTTGATTGGCTAGCAAACTCACCTGATCTAAACCCCATACAGAATCTATAGAGTAGTGTCAAGAGGAAGATGGGAGACACCAGGACCAGCAACAGCTACAAGCTGCAGTTCACAATTAAAGCAACCTGGGCTTCATTAACGTCACAGCAGCACAACAGGCTGTTAACCTTCTTACCACCCAGTTATTTATGCGAAAGAAACCCTGGCTAAGTACTTACTACGCGTACTTAGACTGAGCCAATCAGAACAGCTGTGCTTCTTTATATTATTTATTATTTATTTATTTTTACCTTGTCTTTATATCTGGCAACCTTTTTTTATTTCTGCCTTTTTTCTTCTTCAGGTCTGTCATGGAAAGACGGCTGGCAGCCAGTGTTAACATTCTCCCCAGGACCTTCACAATGTAAATCCTACGTGACCCCGACACTGAAAAAGATGCTTCCTCCTTCCTTGTACACAATAACAAAAGTTGGTCTAATTGGTTTCCCCATGAATAGCAGTTAGCCGTCCGACACGGTCATGTTTTTTCATGCATGAGTTAACGGTCCCCGTTAATAGGTAACCACAAAAGGAAGAAAGCGAGAAAAAGGCTGAAGTTAGTGTTTTACTAAATGACTAAAAAAATTTCCCATGAAACCAGATTACACATTTAGCGTAATGATAGTAAAAAGAAGAAAACAGAGCACAGAAGTAGTTTTCCTTTTCATGCAGACATACTATATATATTATATAATTTTTACAATACAAACAATATTTAAGCCCTTTTCCTTTCTAAATAATGTTCAAGCTTTTATTCGGCGTTGAACTTTTCATATTTTATCTCCTTAAAGTCTTTTATTAAGATTGTATGTAACCGACACACAGTGGCTCATCTTTGTGAAGGTGAAGGAAAATAGTACATGGTTTTCAACATATTTTACTAAAATAAATAAAAGGTTTGGCATGCATTTGTATTCAGCCCCCTTTACTCTGACACCCCTAAATAAAATTCTGGTGCAGACATTTTCTTTCAGAAGTCACCTAAATAGAAAACCTATGTGTGATTTAATTTCAATATAAACACAATGGTTCTTTGAAGGCTTCTTTGGAGAACAGTAATGAGCAAACTGCAACAAAAAGACAGCACACAAGTCAGGGATACGGTCGTGGAGAAGTTTAAAGCTGGGGGGGATGGTTCAAGCCATCATCTGAAAATAAAATATTCATACTTTACCAAGACATGGTTGTCCACCTAAACTGATATGCAAGGAGAGCATTGATCAAAAACGTAGCCAGGAGCACCATGTTAACTCTGGAAGAATTGCAGAGATCCACAGTTAGAAGTGGGACAGTCTGCAAATAGGACAACTATTAGCCATACATTCTACAAATCTGGGCATTATGGAAGAGGGGCAAAAACAGAAGCCTACTTGGCAGTTTACGTTATGCCATTTAGGTGACACAGCAAACACGTGCAAGAAGATCCTCTGGTGACATGAGACCGAAACAGAACAAGAGGCAGCATCATGCTGTTGGGATGCTTTTCTTCAGCAGGGACAAGGAAGCATGGTGAAGAAACCATGGTGGTTTGAGCTACATAAAGGATAATCCTGTGAGAAAACCTGATATTACTGCTATGTGGTACTAGCAGTAATGAGAGTGTGGTAGAGGTTCACCTTCTAACAGCACAACAATCCTAAACATGCAGCCAGAGCTACAAAGGAATGGTTTATATAACCTGTGTCCAGAGGAGCCCAAATTTTACTTGCCACAATTATCATTTTTCAAAATGTTCTTAAAAACAAAGAAATAATTTTATCAACAATACATGCAATATTTAAATAAAACAAAGTAGTATGATCTTTGTAGAAAAGAGATCTGTTAAGAACTGTATATTCAAAGAATAAAAAGGATTTGCACATTTGCCTTTTCTCATCAATATGGAGGGGGAATGGGTCCCTCTTGCTTTAAAAATGCTTGCTGTATTTAGCTAAGTTAATGAGTGGGTGCACCCAAGTCTGTTTTTGGGCCAAAGTTGCTGGAAGCTTGTGGCGCTAGCTTGCATGAAATAAAAAAAACACAGCATCTTTGGACACTCCTGGGTTTTGAACATAGCCTCTTGTGTCAGAATGGCCCAATCAAAGCTCAGCACTAAATGCATGTGATCTAGTCTGAATAAACTTCAGTTATTTGGCAAGGAACAATAGGAAAACATTTCTCTGCTACTTGTTACTCACCAACAAATTCTTGCCACTGATGTCTCTTTCTAATTTGTTATGTGTTGTGGTTCTTCAGGTACTACTGGAAAGGTGAAATCCAGGATGCAAGTGAAATCCTGATGGTAAGCTGTTTACGATCAAAATATCCTCTGAAACAGAACACCTGTTTGACTGCTGTTGTTGCGCTGTTGCAGCTGGTGAAAACGAAGACGTCCAGGATTGGGGATGTTGTAAAATATGTGAGGTAAGATCTGTATCTATTGCCATATTTTATGTGTTTGCTTCATTTTAAATATATTTTGTTATAAGGAAGACAGAAGTAAAAGGGTAATTGAGCTCAATTTAAATATCAATTATGTCACTGAATATTAGGCAAAACATTCCAAAACAAAAAAATGAAAATATGAAACCCAGCATCTGTGATTGTAAACTCAAGCTGTATCTGTCTGTGGAATAGAGAAACGCACACATATGAGAATGTGCCTTTTATTCAGGGGTTCAAATTAGAATTTTATGGGGACAGGCCTGAGCAAATTCCATTACCAGTAAGACTGTTGGAATTTTAGCAGGACAGTGACCTAATTCAGCATGACATGCAACAGCTTGCTTCCATAGACCCAGCCTGTCTGTTTGACTGGCAATCCTTGCAGTCCCAATCTGTTGCCTAATGAGATTGAATGAAGCATCACACAGGCAGAAATCAGACAGGCTGACGCAGACTGCTGGGCAAATGCAAAAACAAATCTTTCACTTACCAAAACTCGACAAACACCATTAACTTTTGCATCCTTTGTTTTACATAATCTCCATAGAATGGGCAGATGTGACACAATAGAAAATATGCCTCATCTTTTTACAAGTTCTCTATAAATTGACCTTATTGACTGAAATCAGTAAAAGAATTTGTAAGAATTTGAAATACATAACTGTGATGCACCATTGATTTCTATTACTTACATGTAAATATTGCCCATCTTTGTGTGTTTGCACATGATTCCATTTATCTTTCTGACTTTCTGCCAACATTGATAAATTTGCTGCAGAGTCCTATAATGAAATCATTTTAAAATGATCAGAGGGACAAATAATGTCTCGCAAAAGCATACTTTGCTCTTGCGAGACATTATATCATATCATATGCTGCTCCATCACGGATTTAACTTGGTTAAGACCATCTGAAATGTACATAGCTTTATTATTTGTTTCTAAACATACATCTGACTCGACACATACAGCTGCAGTCTTCACCAAAGAAGGTTTTTTTTCCTGCTGAGGATGGTTTAATGTGGACCAGTTTGCTAAAGAGCTCATGTTTACTTCCTGTTTTGTTCTGGCTTATTCCTATTTCTGCTATAACATATTTCAGCATGGTTCACTTTTAGCTCTGGTGTAATGGAGCACATAGCTCATGTGGACACTGACAGCTGCAGCAGCCAAACATCTTTCTGTTTCACTGCTAACATTATAGATTATCAAAATAGTGTGCTCAGTATGTCATACAGTTTTGCAAACCATGCACAAGAAATAGACTGTTATTTTTAAACACTGTCTGCACAGCTCACTGGGTAACAGTATGGGTATAACAAAGAAAAGATCACAGACTGGTGTTGCAGTAAATACAAAAAAGGCCTATTATTATTTACAATTGCAAGCAGATGTTTCTAACACAAAGTTCTTGAGTGTCACTGTTGCTGTGTTATTGTTCTGTGCTGTCCAAAAGGCAAGACATGATGAACAATTTAATAATCTGTTGACTTTGGAAGGATCAGGCAGGTTTTTTTTATTTGAATTAAACAAAGTAAGTTAGTTTTTGACTTTAACTTTTCAATACTCGGTATTAGCTTGTTTGTTGTGAAAATGTTTATGCAGCCCTCATGTCAGATCAGCCCTCCAAAGTGTTGTTATGGTTTACGTTGGACTCAGACTGTATAACTACTTATGCTGCATCACTAGACTTGCATACAACAACTCTGATAAAAATTGTCTTCAGATCAACAGGTCTCTATCTTGTAAATCAGAACTTGTGTCTCAATGAGACATGTATAAAAAAGGTTTAGTAATATTATCATTTTAAGCTCTCTGCTGTTTTCTGCCTCCATAAAGGTCCATCCATCCCTATGCAAACCCAGAAGCCCTCAGTTTCCCGGTGGAGGATGGCAGTCAGGCTTATATGAAGTGGATGGACGACGCCATTCCAGATGACTGACAGAAGCTTACAGCATTATCAGAACAACTGAGCCACATGTGTACAAACTATTGTTCAAGGTCTTTGGGAAATCTTCTGCAGAGTTCAAGTTTGTCACCTAATCTGTGTTATTGTTGTATTCAGTTATATAGAGACATTATATAATTGGGACTTAATTTTCAGCTGATGTTATTGTATGGTTTAAAGAAATATAGTTTTTATAATGGCAGACATGCCAGCAGAACACAAGTTTCTTTTATTATTATATATATGATGTCTAATCTAGCCCAGTCTGGATATATTTTTCCTCATGGATGCCAACTCGAAATTAATTAATTTAGCCATGTAGACATGCTAAATATAATTCGATTAAATTCAGAAATGCTTTATTCATCCCAAAGCGAAATTAAATATCGTTGTAGCTTATATTATACAGGTTTCTTGAAAGAGCCGTTGTAGATGCTGATGGCTGTAGGCAGGAAGGATCTCCTGTAGCGGTCTGTTTTACAGCAGATCTGAAGAAGCCTCTGACTGAAGACACTCTGTTGTTGTACGACAGTCTCATGAAGAGGATGCTCAGCGTTCTCCATAAGGTTCTTTATGTTTTGGAGAATCTTCATTTGCACACTGATCTCCAGAGGTTTCCAGAGGATTCCCCAGAACAGAGTCAGCCTTCTTAATTAGTTGAGCCTTTTTAACTCCATGGCTCTGATGCTGCTACCCCAGCAGATGATGGCAGAAGAGATTACCCTCTCCTCAACAGACTTATAGATCTGCAGCATCTTGCTGCAAACACTGAAGGACCTAAGCTTCCTCAAGAAGTACAGTCTGCTCTGCCCCTTCTTGTAGACGGCTTCACAGTTGAATCTCCACTCCAGTCTCTTGTCCAGGTGAACACAGAGGCATTTATACTCCTCCACCACCTCCACTTCTTCTTCCATGATTGAAATAGTGTCTGACCTATTCCTGTTTCTCTTAAAATCTACAGTCATCTTTGTTTTATTCACATTCAAGATGAGATGATTGTTTCCACAACATGTCACAAAGTGGTCCACCAGCTCCCCTAACTCAGCTTCTTGTCCATCTGTGATCCACCCCACGACTCCAGAATCATCTGAGTATTTCTGCAGATGACCCGAGTCTGTCTTGTACTGGAAGTCTGAGGTGTACAGAGAGAAGAGGAATGGTGAGAGTTCAGTCCCCTGTGGTGCTCCTGTGCTGCTGACCACCTGGTTAGACACACAATCCTTCAATCTCACAAATTGTGGTCTGTTTGTCAGGTAGTCTTTGATCCAGGAGATTGTTGAGGCCTCCACCTGAGTCTTCTGGAGTTTCTGACAGGTTGAATCAGGTTTGTTGAAGCAAGTTTATGATGGCATCTTCAACCCCAACTCCACAGCGATAAGCAAACTGAAGTGGGTCCTGATAGTTTATAGATCAAGGGGATTTAAGTTTTAAATGTGGCATGGTTGTTGGTACTACATGGACTGTTCCAAGTACTATCTCTCTGGTTTACAGTCACTGGTTTAAACAAGCAAAAATACCCAGTAGGTGGCAGCTGTGTGCACAAAAAATACCTTGTACATTTCAAAAGAGACTGGACAGACTGGTTTGAGATGTAACCGTAGTTTAAACGATAACTAAGCCCTATCGTAAATAACTTTCACACTTGCATTAGCAGAATACCATCTCAACACATTAAATCATAGGGCAGATTGTGGTACAGTGTCAGAAGCCCACACCAGGTGCCACAGAACAGGAAACTCGGGCTACAGCTCACGCAGACTCACCAAAACCGGACAATAGGATATTCGAGTAATAGTAATATATGCCTCCATCCAGCCTTTTGTCAACATTTTAAGTCGCTGGCGATGGTATAATGGTGTGGAGATATTTTTTGGTAAACTTTGAGTCTGTTCGAACCGAGCATCGTTTAAACACCACAGGGCAGGTAATGTTGCTGAACATTTCCATCCCTTTATGGCCAACGTGTATCCATCTTATGATTTCTACATCCAGCAGGATACTGCACCATGTCACAAAGCTCAAATCATCTCAAACTGTTTTCTTGAACATGACAATGAGTTCACTATATTCAATGACAGCAACAATCACCAGATCTAAATCTCAAAGAGCATGTTTGGGATGCGGTGGACCGGGAGATTTTTGCAAATCTGCAGCAACTAGACCAAAATCTCTGAGGAATGTTTCTGACGCCACGTTGCTATGAAGAATTAAAACAGTTTTTAAGGTTACGGGGGTCCACACTGGTACTAGTAAAGTGTACCGAACAAAGTGACCATTGGGTGTAATTTACATAGGTGTACTGTTATTTTAACCAGATGCAAGTGCTGAAAAATTACAGGTTTTTGATGAGATGAGATATGAAGTATTTTAAAAAAGCAGAAAACATGATTGCACATACAAAAAAACACTTGAAACCAAAGATATTTATTCACACAACTTAAATAATTAGCTGTACTTATAACCCCGCAGGATTCTGATATCTCCACTGACTATAGAAATGGTTTTGTTGGTTGTTTTTTATTTCCTGATCAAAGCAAGTCGCCCAGATATAACGTATAGCTGAATCCCCATAAATCAGATTTAAGATATAAAAGTGGAAATAAATTTTGAAATTTAAATAATTTCTTCAATAAAAAATTGCAAAGCTTTGATTCTGTTGATTGCAACAAATGTACATTATGTTCTCTGTTTGCAGTCGCAAATGCATCTGTCTCAAATCTTCCACCATGAAATCCTCAACAAGCCTCAGTATGCTAAAGGTCTACGTTATGAGGCTTCAACAAAAGAACTGCAGACATGGTTTGGTTTGATATTGTATCTGTGAAGCCTATAATCCTCCCTGTCAGGTTCAGAGGTCAGACCAACTGGCAGCAGTCAGTGTGTGTTATTGAGTGTGGCTTGCATCGTGACAAATGTGTTCATTCTTACCTGCACAACTGGATCCACAGCAATCTATGTACACACTGAGAATGTAAATTTACTGAATGAATGTTGAAACGTGTAGGTAAATGTGTGCCTTGGTGGGTGATGAAGGAAAGAAAGGTTCTGAAATAAAGACAAGCTGATGTTGCAACAGAGAAAACTGAGTTTGCCCTGAAATTTCACAAACATTTCACTAGATGGTGGTATTAATGTTCTGTTAGATTCATATTAGATGCAGTGAAAATCTTTCATGACATTAAGTGATTATTAAAATGATCATTTTGTTATTTATTGCATGAGTTTTCTACTCTTGTAATAACACACCAAAGAATTATAGAGTCAAATGTAAAGTCATCTGTCTGACAACTACAGCTCGGCCCAAATTGGGTCATGCTGCAGTAGAGTAACCCTGAGCAAAGCAGGAAATCTACAGATGTTTATCATATGAATGGCATTGATTGTAAGAACGTTGTGCTGTAACGGTATGCAGTATGCAGTTCTGTACTGTCTAAAATGCAAGTATTTGGAGTGAACTTGGTATATGCAGCTTTTTAATCTTAAATGACAGGGATCAAAACAAAAAAGAGGCTCTCCTACATTTAAAATAAGGAAATTATGTCCTTGGTTTAATTGCCTTTGCAGAGTTTATTTAACTTGGTTGATTCCCTGGCACAGTCCAAGCTTATAAGGATATTTTACTAATTTTCAGTGTCTTTAAGGTCAAATTTTGGAAGGCCTTTCCAGCAGCTTAATGTTGGCCTAAGGCTTTATCTATTCCCAATACTTTTGTTTAATGTGTGTTATAGACCATTGTCCTAATTAAACATCAAATTATTCAAATCTGTCAGAAATGGTGTCAAACGTCTGTGCAGGTTAGTGCTAGTTTTTGCATTTCATTTGTGTCCCTATAACTTAAAATCTATTAATACAATATTTAGTAGAGTGCTGCATTTGCAGACTCCAGAAAATATGACAGGAAAAATAAAAACAAAAACATCAACACATTTCTGCCTTTGGCCTGCCCATACCACGAACGTTTTGAGGAAGAACTGCCCATTTTTCATCGAATTTTAATTGGTGGGTGCATTTTATAGTTTTTAAAAAATCCCGTGTTATCTTCAAAGCACTTATGGTGAATAAATAGGAGATGGTCTTTTTAATATACACGAGTAGTAATAAAAAGCAGGTTAGGTTTCAGACCTTTAGTGTTTTGTTATACTTTAGTAACAGAGCAGAAGGTGGTATGTGACAGTGCCTCGTTTAGTTGACATTGCTGTCACAAGCAGCTGTACACGTATATACTCAGCAAGGAACTGAGCTATCAGCATATCCCTGTTGCATTGTTGAGTGGGGCATCTGGTTCAAAAAAGGTGCTGGAAGTGCTATCTTTGTGGGAGGTGTACTCCCTCACACAGAGGCAAAAAAATAGTGTTCTGTAGCTCCGACCTAAAGGTAAATGTACAAAAAAATTGGGATCAGGATGTGTGGGGTCTACAGCGACCCTAGACCTGTACAGGTCCTGGATGGAGGAAAGGTCAGCCCTGATGATCCTCTCTGCAGACCTAATTGTTGCAGTCTGGACCTGTCCTGTTTTGTGGATGAGCCAAACCACACAGTGATGGACAAACACAGAACAGCAGCTCCTGTGGAAGGTTGAACTTCTTTAGTTGCTGCAGGAAGTATAGTCTGCTGGGTCTTCTGAAAAGTGTCTCTCCATCCAGTTGGTCCAAACATGAGCCGAAGCTTTATCATGCTTCATTTGTTCTACTGTGCCATCAAGTGGGGAATAAATGTAAAACAGGCAGTGTGATGATGCTGGTCTATGAAGCTTTAATTTGAGTAAATAAATGTTTGATGCCAATCCATACATTCTGAATATGGTTGGAATATGATCTTAATCTGGCTTTATGATACAATGGCTGGATTAAAAGGGAAAATCCAAACAAAAAGGGCAGAGGGTTGTGATGTGAATGTGCTTGTGTTACTTTCTTTGTTACTGTGCTTATGTCATTTATCTTTCTTTAAAAATAACATTTCCACTATGCTGGGCTTAAGGTGGTTATTCTTGACTTTGCCTGCTTTAGAAAATACCCTCTCACAACGCAACACAACTGCATAATCATAATGTATCTATATACCTTGAGTCACAGGCTGAGAAGCTTCTGATGAAACTGAAGCTGTTGATGAGTTTTGTAAAACAGCAGCACATTCAGATGTAAACCTCTTGGCATCTGCTGCTTTACTGGGGCTAAAGAACATTAGGATCAAGCAGTGGCGCCAATGACATAATGACTGCAAAGTATATATCTTTTCCCTTAACTGTCTCCTCAGACTCTATAGACATCTGTTGCTATATGTGCTGTTCCAATGTGTATCTATCTCTTGAATTGGCTTCAGTGCAGGTTGGCCCATTTGCGTCTTCACCTCTGTAAGTTTCTCCTATAAAATAATACAACAAAACCTGATTATTTCAAGTGTCACTGTAGTAGCAACTTGAACAAAACAGTTTAATTTAGAATATTGCAATGAAATAAAGTAGCCTTTTGCATTTGTACTGCTCTTGAAATAGACCACTCAGGTGTTTCCCCAAAACACAATCAAGACACCATTGTGTAACGTGCAAATCTCTGTCACTGTGTTCAAGATTTTTCATTGTTAATGTTTAATTAACAAATAACTAAACATGGATATGGAAAAAGAAAATTAGCAAAAAACATGCAGCACATCCAAAACCCTTGCAGTTTACATAGGTTTAATTTTCTTTGATTCCAAATAATCTATACTGTCACGATGTGGATTCTTGGTTCTTGGTTCTTGTTTACTCTTTGTCTTGTCAGGCTCCTCATGTTCTCGTTATCCCTATCTGGTTCACCTGCTCCTCTGTCTTGCTGCACGCCTGTTCCACACCTGTGTCTGTTTTCCCTGATTACCTGCCCTATTGTTTCATGTCCACCTTCGTCTGTATTCAAGTTTGTCTTTGTCTTTTGTTCCACGCGGTGTCGTTGTCTTCTTAGTCTGTCGGTTCCTAGCCACGTTTGGGTGTGTGCTGCGATCCAGAAACCAGGACTGTTATTATTGATCTCTGTTACCTGGATCTCCTGTTTGGTCCGCATTGTCATTTGTAAGTTGGCTCGCTTCATTAAATTGTGATATTCACTCCAACTCTTTCTGCTCGTCTTGCATTCCTGGTCCACCACTAAATTGAATTATGACATATACATTATCATCTGATGTGTAGAGTGGATGCCCAGTCATACCTAGAGTTGTAGGATTGAAGCATTTCATTCCATCTTGATCAATATATTGATTTAAATATTCAGTGTGGTCCAACATTCTTTATCCATCCCGGTGCTGTCATATTTATACTGGGTTAGGTTTGGGCTGAGTTGAGCAGCCCTCGGGGGCACTCCACAACCTGCTGAAAAAAAATCTGAATAAAGTATAAATCTTTACTGCAAATCCACTTACACATCCACTTATCCAGTGGTGTGAAAAAGTGTTTGCCCCCTTCCCAAATTCTTATATTTTTTGCATGTTTGTCACACTTAAGTGTTTCAGATCATCAAACTAATTTAAATATTAGTCAAAGGCTGCACAAGTAAACACAAAATGCAGTTTTTAAATAAAGGTTTTTATTAGGTTTTATTATTAGGGTAGAAACAAATCCAAACCTACATGGCCCTGTGTCACATGGTAATCATTGAAGTTTATGTCAGAAGTCTTGCATAAAGAATTTAACATGTAAGAACAAGTACATTGCCTGGGATGTCATTGGAAGAGATGGTGTTGGCTCTCCTGGGTCATCTTTTTTCATCCATCAAATTCAACCTGCTGAATCCAACATCATTGGCATGTACAAAATGCTCTGTCTGAACAATAACCTGTAGCTGGTGTTGTAAATTAGCCCTTTGCAGTAACGATACAACAAAGTGAAAGTGTTAGCTTGTACAATTCCAGTCTCACTGTGATGTTTCTTTGAAAAAAAAGCTCAATAATACCTAGCCACTGGTTCACCATAGTTTTCACCACAGACATTTACATTCTAGTTTCAGTGGGTCGTGGAATTGGGGTGTTTATTCTTGCTGTTCTCCTTACTGGTGCATGGTTCCTGTTGTGGAGAATATTAATCAGGATCATCCAAGGGGTCACCGATGTCAGAGAAGTTATTTACCTCTGAGTTATTCCCAGCAATTGTTTCCAATATTAGTTCCAGTGTCTTTGACAGGGCAATAGGCTCTGGAAATTATATAATGAGAAAAAAATGACAATGAAAATAAAATTATTGACCCAACATGAAATACAATTGTATTCTCTTGTAAACTACAATAAACAGTTTTCTATGAAAACCTTTCCAAACTCTGCTTCCATGCATGGATTTTGCAAACATTGAACTAAGTTTTGTAGTTTTTTTCCCTGCTCTAATTCGTACTGTCCACATTTGTGGCCTTCAAATTTAGCAGCATAGTGGAGCTTTACCGTTTAAAAATAGCAAATTTAAACGCCTAACTAAACATGCAACACTATTATGCACAACAACATACAACTGCATACACAGTCGTGCTCAGTTTGTGTGTGAGCATTTTGTCCTTAGGGTGAAACAATCTCTGTCTGAGAGTTCGGTTAGGCCTAAAATGCACCAGGATGCTGTTTTTGGAAAAAATCTTTTTGAGTTTCTCAGATGTTCCAGCAATGTAGGGGATGCTACAGGCAGCATGGTTGATGCTTTCATGTAATTTTCTCTGTATCAGTAATGTTTAGATTTTGGCTTGTTTTCAAGCTAGTAATTAAGTCCAGTATAAAGCAAGCTATGTACCTTATCACTGTTGAAAAATGCTAACATAAAGCTTTGCTTCGATCCAACTTTTCTCTCTCCATCACTGTTGCTGTATGAGAAACTGTGATGACTTCTGTGATAACTACAGTTGCATAGCATATTAGTTTACCACTTAAAAATTCTGCATAGGTTTAAACCAGTGGTGTATTTGTTTGGTGTACATTGAGAATTGGTCATCCAGAAGGTTGGTTTTATTCAGCAAATCATTCTTTAAAATGTTATTTGTATTAAATTAATGTTTTATCCAATCTTGTTTTATCTGATCTTGTTTTATCTGATCCGGTCATGGTTTTCAACCATCTTTGTTTCACTTGTTTATATTGTACATAGCCCATTAGTCTTCCTTATTCTTTCATTCTGCTTGGTAGTTTAGTTGGGTTGTTTTAGCATAGTAAAGAGTTTGTTGATTGAAATATGTTTGACTTTGAGTTGATTTATTTTTGTTAATAAATTCTTGTATTTTAATAAATTATGTGAATTCATTCTGTGTGGACACAGTTTTGCTGTTCAATAATGTCAGAGCTTGGCTCATCCCTTTCAATTTTGTCCTAATACCACCGCCTTATTGGGCTGGTATTCACAGGACAACCCTTAACAGACTGGAATATTATTTAATAAAATATTAAAATATTAATATTAACTAATATATTTGGATTCATAATCACAACATTTGTTTACTCTGTCTATACTTTTTTCTTTTAATTTTGATAGGGGTAATGCCCAAGCACCTAGCATCCCAGTCTAAATCGAAAATAGACTGAACATATAGCGCTTTTGAAGTCACACCGACCACTCAGCGCATTACACTAGAGCCACATTTACCCAATTGCACTCACATTCATACACCGATCTTGAGGCAACTTGAGGTTAAGTGCCTTGTCCAGGAGTACATCGACATGTGGCAGGAGAAAGCTGGAATTAGACCCACAACGTTTGGATTGCAAGATGACTACTCTTCCCACTCAGCCATAGTCGCCTAATTAACAAGCCACCACTGTTGAACTCATTAAAAAGTAAAGAACCTGGCAACCTGTTTGGACCCGTGAGGAATAGGAGGTCACTAAATCCATCCTATCCCCTTCATGACTGCCAGCTGAGGTCATGGAGTTCTTTCTCTAACAGACACAACCACAAGAGACCACTAAAGAAAATCATTCATCTCATTTGTCATTCAGATACTGAAAACGCTGCTTCTTACATAATATGGAAAATGTTTTGGGAGGACAAATGAATGTGTGAATCTAAACAAATGAATCTAAACAAATCGATAGGTGTCTGTCATAATTCTTGATGCTGAAGTGCCACCCCTCCCCTTCCAGTGTCAAGTCTGGTTTTATCTCAGAGGTGCCCACAAATCTTAATTAAGCAAACAAACATGCTACAACTCCCCTAACAGCTGAAAATAATTCTTCATTTTTTTTCCCTCAAAATGAACATTAAGTAGGAAGGGACAGAGGGATGGTGTGGTGGTGACATGGAGCTGCATTAGCAGGAATAAAAAACAAGGCTGGTCTTAACTGGCAGATTAACACCTTTTTCACAATGTTACTGAGTAAATTACTGAACAAACAATTAATTCAGTCCTATTATGATAAACGATTGATGACAATCATCACTCTCAGTTTCAGCTAGTTTTGTTTCCCTGTCATCAATTTGTCTTCAAAACCAGTGCAAAGACTGTTTAGCAAGTGTCAGAATCCTTTCCTTTGGTCAAAAATATGGTAACTGGACATCAGCCATCAGTTACTGTTGATGTGTAATATCTGTGTGTGTGTTATGATAAGAAGGGGGACTAAATTAAACAAGTTTTAGATAATTTATGTATTTCCTTTATTCATTGACTATGTAATGTGATACAGAAGAGTCTTGTGCTGCTAATGCCTCAATACTACTATAACTACATACCACACAGTTTAAAGCCATAAACAGAATTGGTTTACAAATCTTTAGAATGTGGGCCAACACAATTGCCACTCACAATATGGCAGCGACGTTGCCGTATGACCTTTAAATATCGCGAGATATCACACGCGATGGTATTTTTTTCATGGCGGCGCCCTTTCACTGAGTGTAAAAACGCGTATAGACAAAAACGAATACTGGGCTACATAAACTGTGTAGAGCTACATTTCTAGTTAATAGAAGACTCTTACCAAGTCCGTTATATGCTGTAGAAGTGCTGAGAGTTGGAAGCTTGTTTTCATACGACTGCCGCTTCGGTGAAAACATGACTTCAGCAGAGCCTCCAGAATAACAACAGGACACAACAAAGACATTATCAATACAGATGACAAAGGTCAGTGGACTCGTTTTCATCAACAACGATCTAAACTTATTGGTAATACCAAATATACGACGTATCGAATTATCGATTCTCGTGAGAAATTAAGAAGCAACACAAAATTCGCGATCCACTATAACGCAGCAGTGTTTGAGATCTACTGGTTAGCTAGTAAGAAATTGTAACAGATGATGATAATTCAGAATTCATGAGATCAGGTGGCTTCGCTGATGTCATTTATGAAACTGAAAGAGCTACCAAAGTGTTTTCGATATTATTAATATACACGAAACATGATGACCCATGTTTGCGAGGGCAATTGAAAAACTGTTGGTCATTTAAAAACCACCGATGGTCATCAGGAGACACCGCTGAACCACAGCAAAGTATGTAATAAACCCTGTGATACACTGAAACACCTGGAAACAACTTAAAATGTCATTTTGTTTTTTCCCTTGCAATAATAGCATCACCTTTGTATGCTTTCTTAATGGCAGTCGTTTTCCAGACTGAAACATCAACACTGCTTTATGTGTTGGTAAACGTTCGTCACTGTTGCACACAAAGTAAATGTCTATTTTCCCACAGACATCTAGTGGCTGTTTGTAACTAAACAAGAAGCCCCTGATGAAAGAAGGTCCATTATGAACCATCAGGACCCAGAACTTTCCATAAAGGAGGAGGAGGAGGAGGAGGAGGAGGAGGAATTCCCGACCAGTCCGCTTGCCACTGGTAATCTACTGGCAAGTTTGTCATTTAAACATGACACTCTTTTATGCTTCCACTTTCTTTATGTTAATGTAGTATTTAAAGTTTGTTGATTTGCGTTGGCACAGTGGTAGCATCTAACGTTTGTTATGGAGACATGGTGACCCAAAGATGCCACTGTTTACTGCAGTTCGCCCACAGTGACATCCTCTAACATCCTCCTCACTGTGAGTGGTTGTGGGTTAAAATAGGTCCTCTTCCAGTAAGAGAAATTGTTGTATTTTATGTTGGTCATCAGGTGAACTCAACTTTTATCAAAATGTAGAGTATAAATAAAAAATGCTTCAGTTAAATGGATTTTAAAGGGGTTGTGTTAGTGGCACTAATGATTTTTACACATCTTTATTAATGGTTTCAAGTAATGTGTTTGGATGTACAGTTTTATCATACTAAAATAGCTCATATATTTTACTTGTTCATTTACCATGTATAACCATTTTTCAAACATGTAGCTTTATTGATTTTAACATCCAGTTGCACTTAATCTATCCTAAAACAACATCATCATATTAAATGTTTTAACCAGTAGTTTCCCAGAATGTTCTGACTTGCAACATTTTGTAGTTTTTCATTGAATTTAACAGTATTGAGAATCTGTATTTGTCATTTGTGATTTGTCTTAATGTAAAATACTATTAGGCTTTTGGGGTCATAGTCAGAGTTGTGCAAGAAGTGCATGTCCTTTGAATCTTCCCTGCAGATGTCGATCAGCTGTTGGTGGTTAAAACAGAAGCCCCTGATGAGTGGTCCTGTGGTCTGGACTATCGGGACCCAGAAGGTGACATAAGGGGAGAACTCTCGAGCAGTCCACTGGCCACGGGTAATCTGTTTACCAGTTATTTATTTTTATTTTTAAATTTATATATTTTTTTTATATAAATGTAGCACTCTTAGCGTGCCGTTGTTGTGATTACGAATATGAATATATTATTTAACATTAATATTTCAATATTTTATTAAATGTTTTGGTCTGTTAAGGGTTGTCCTGTGAATACCAGCCCAGTAAGGCTGTGGTATTAAGACAGAATTGAAAGGGATGAGCCAAACTCTGGCATTATTGAACAGCAAAACCGTGTGCACACAGAATGAAATCACACAATTTCTTAAAATATAAGAATTTATTAACAAAAATAAGTCAAACATATTTCAATCAACAAACTCTTTACTACACTAGAACAATCCAACTAAACTACCAAGCATAATGAAAGAATAAGGAAGTCTAATGGGCTTTGTACAATATAAACAAGTGGATCAAAGATGGTTGAAAACCATGACCCATAAAGTGATGCAACATTACTATGCTATGTTATTTATGTTTAAACACCAATGATTATCTTGAAGAATCTAGAAATAAAGTTAAGTTAGTCTTGGATCTAACTTAGGCAATGATTGGTATACCTTCAAACAACCATTCACAATGCAAGGTCAGATAAAACATTATTTTAATAAACATTTTAAAGAATGATTTGCTGAATAAAACCAATTTGCTGGATGACCAATTCTCAACGGTGTTTAATTAGCTGCCTTTATTTATTAAAATAATATTTAAGGAAATATATCATTTTGAATAAAAACCAAACATTTCTGGATAAATTGGTGTTAATGGTGTTTAGTTATCACGTTTAGTTAAATCATATTTAGGAAAATATTATTTCCTAGACTGGAAACTAACAACCTTTCAGAATAAATGATCTTCAGCTGACTCATAAAGTGGGCCAGCACGTGTTCTTAGCTGTTAGCGGTTGGAGCTACAAAGGAAGCTTATAGCTGGTTACCAGAATCAAACATACCTTTAAAATACCACTAATAAAAGGGTTGAAATGCATAAGCGTGGACGGCGCGTTATGTCCGATGTTCTGTGTTTAAAAACCACCCTTTAAATAAAGTTTGTCTTAACTTTAAAAACAGAACACAAAGAAAAACCAAACGTCATGAAACGAACATTATTTAGATTTAAGTCTAAACTGATCTTCTCTGCCCAAACACCACCTCTTACGCGAACCATGCTGAAGATAAGTTGTCCTAGGCGTTGAGGAAAAACATCCACGTGTGGGTAAACAAAGGGTTAACCTACAGCTAACCTCCGAAGCTGCGTGGAAGGGCTTTAGCTGGCACGGCCGAACCGTACGACAAAGGGACGTTCGGCTCCTTGAGTGGCCGTGATGCGGCGGGGTAGCTCTCGCTACCTGGACATGCACGCAGGAAACCGTGGGATTCGGTCCCAGCCTCCTTTTCCAGGCCGTGGGTAAAATCCGCTTCGATTAGGGCTGCTTCTGGAGGCCTCAGAAGAAAAGTAAAGTCATGCTTGTCTCATTACACTCTTTATATGAATGAATGCCGAAAACTCGAACAGCAAATCATTACTTAACTGTGTTGCATGTGATCGTAGTTACTTTTGGATCCAAGTTGAAGAGTTATGTCTGCTTGCCAACAAGGAGACATACGCGTGTTTGGTGCTTCTCCTGTCCGGTTCTCACCTGGAATCCACATGGAAAGAGGTCTGTTTGTTAGAACGAGGGGTTTTGATTCAAACAGTGATGTCACGGGAAGTCCGCTGTTACTCCTGTTCCTGGCTGTGCTGGAAGTAGGTTAATGCGATTTATTTTGAAAGTTCAGAGAAGTTCTTACTGGCCTTTAATGTTGTAACCCATGGGTGGGTCCCCACACCATTTGTGTCAGTTTAAAGTGTGATCAGACCAAAACGGTTATAACTATAAGGAATTTAGTATCATCCACTTATTATATTCTTCTCCACTCTCCTGACCAATAAGAACTCCTGGGTATGTTACAGACAGATATTATCTGCATGCTTTATTCATTTAGTCTGTGTTGAGGAAGACCGTAACTCAAACTTCCCGTTCACAAACACAGAGACCAAATAAATCCTTTATTTTAAACCATTTTCAGAGGATAGCGCAATAGCAGCTGTTTCTATATGATAAGTTCCTTTTTTATTTAAAAAGATTAGGTGAGTTCAGATGGAGTAAGAATAGTTTGTGAGTTGCCTTTTTTGTTCATGAGCTGCAGCATTCTCAAAAGCTTCAATAAAGATGAGGAAAAATTCAGTCCAGAAGATGTAGAAAACATGCATTTTTGTTTTATTTTTTTACTGAATATAATTTGTGTGTATAAATGTTACTTGTTCAGTGGCTTTTTACAAGCTTAGAATTATTAGAATCAATTTCAGTCTGATTAGTTTGCTGCAAAAACATTAGTGAGGTATGAGAAATCAGATGCACACGTTTCAGTGCTCTGATCATTGTCCCATTTTGAAGGAAGGCCATATCAGAGCCACACTGCCTTTATTTTCCCATCACTGCTGATAAAAGGAGAGGAACTGAGCCACATCTTCCCTCAAAGTCTTTCTCACACTGTGGTAAAATACTCTCATATTAACATTTGGAGCTAAATAAAATAGCTCATGGTGTCTTCTTTATCTGCAAAAAGTCAGCGTCTGTAGACCGCTGACTGTCATTACTACTTTTAAACATTTTTTACACATTTTCAAATACCATGATAATAATAACTAATAGCAACTTAAAATTGTACGCAAAAATGTGGTGTGAAATATTAATAGTTTTTCATCTTGTAATTTAAGGGTGACCACGTTCTGCAACTGTAATAGCTAAACAAGAGCTATATGAAGTCACATGAATTAAAGCGCCACGGTAAAAATCTTACATTTGAGTATGTTTTAATGTTCCCTGCAGATGTCCTGCAGCTGTTGGTGGTTAAAGAAGAAGCGCCAGATGAATTGGGCTACAGGATAAACCATCAGGGACCAGAACTTCACATAAAGGATGAAGTTGCAGCCAGTCCATTGACAACTGGTATGTGGACACTTGTACTGTGTTTGACTGTTGACCTTTAGCTGCGTGTGTGTGTGTTTGTGTTTGGTGAATAATGATTTTGGGTTATGGTTAGTTGTCGTTGCTTTGAGACTTTTTAAAGAAAGGGTAATTTTTTGGTTCACATTCCTGTACTTTCGAGGTAACTTTTACGATGCAACTTTTTTTAAAAGCTGAAATTTCCACTTTTGGTATTTATTGAGATACCACCATCATACATAGAGTGAAGAATCTGTACACTGGACCAATAATGATTGTGCATGATTGTGGCTTTTATAGAAGAGTAAAAAGAAGAAAGCCAGATCTCCCACCACCATAGGAAACGTGGTGGCAGCATCATGCTGTGAAGATGCTTTTCTTCAACAGGGACAGGAAAGCTGTTCAGTGTTCATGGAAAGGTGGATGGAGACAAATACAGGGCAATCCTATAAAAAACTGTTGGGGAGGAGATTCAGCTTTCAAGATAATGACTCTAAACACAGTGCTAGAATGGACTGTAAATGCTAAAGTTACTATTACTGACAACGGTCGGCCCATCATCAAATTGTACCTTTTAGATTAAGAATAGGATGTTTTCAAAGTTCATGTACATGTAAAAGTCGACAAATGCGAGTAACACCACCACTGATAGGTTTGTGCTATCATGGAGTCAACTGCTGATCCAGTTAATGGTATAAATGTGTATTTATGTTTTCCTACAGACCGCCAGAAGCTGGTCGTCGTTAAAGAAGAAGTCCCTGATGAATGGAGCTTCACTGTAACCCATAGGAACCCAGAACCTTTCCAGTGTGATGATGAGGAAGAGGATCACCCTTCTAATAGCAGTATTGATTTTGACAATTATGATGACTGGCAGACAGAGACAGTGCGAGAATCTGAGGAAAATAACAATGTGGGATATAACACTGCCAGAAAATTCTTTAGCTGTTCTATCTGTCGCAAGCAGTTCCTGTACAAGGAGTCTTATCAGAAACACATGAAATCCCATTTAGAAAAAAGTGATTTCAGCTTCCAAGTTACTGAGAGCAGTTTCCTCGGAAATCCAACTTTAGAATCAGAGATTATAGATTCAGAGAAAGCATTTGGTTGCGATGTTTGTGGCAAAACGTTCCACCAAAGGTCATATCTTTATAGACACAAGCGAACCCACAAAGGAGAGAAAGCTTTTAGTTGTGATATCTGCAGTAAAGCATACATTGATAAGTCAACCCTTAACAAACATATGAGCATCCACAGCGGAGAGAAAGCGTTTGGTTGTGATGTTTGTGGTAAAACGTTCATCCAAAAGTCCAATCTTTATAAACACAAGAGAATCCACACAGGAGAGAAACCATTTGGCTGTGATGTTTGTGGTAAAGCATTCATTTATAAATCTATCCTTAATGGCCATATGTTGGTCCACACAAGAGAGAAAGCTTTTGGCTGTGATGTGTGTGGTAAAACATTCACAGAAAAATCCAATCTCCATAAACACAAGAGAATCCACACAGTTGAGAAGTCATTCGGGTGTGATGTTTGTGGTAAATCGTTCATCAGTAAGTCGACTCTGAACAGGCACGTAGGGATTCACGCTGTGGACAAACCATTCAGCTGTTTGGTCTGTGGTAAAACCTTCCACCAAAAAGTGGTTCTCAATAGGCATATGAGCATCCACACATTGGAGAAATCGCTTGAGTGTGATGTCTGCGGTAAAATGTTCAAACAAAAGGCACACCTTGCTACACACAAAAGAATCCACACGGGAGAAAAACCATTTATCTGTGACGTGTGTGGGAAGGCATTCAACCGGAAGGAGAGGCTTTGCTCACACAAAAGAATCCACACTGGAGAAAAACCATTTGGTTGTGATTTTTGTGGTACAATGTTCAATGACAGCTCAACCCTTAGGAAACACATGAGGATCCACACTGGGGAGAAGCCATTTGGCTGTGATGTTTGTGGCAAAAGATTTCGATTCAGATCAAATGTCAAAAAGCATATGAATACCCACACAGGATAGAAATCACCAGTTGCAGAGTATATGTGACTGATTACTTGCATGGAGTGTTATAGAAACTCTAATTAGTTATTTTTTGTTTTTGCAAGGCAACTGTGATTTACCTTTTTACTATTTATAAAATTAATTTTCACGTTTAGTCTCCTAAATCTCAGTCTTAAATATATACAATGCCCAATAACATTTAAGGAAGACTTTAAAAACACATCAGCTCTGGATATGCTGAATATCTGTGCTATTATGGAGTGGGTAATGTCTTAGGAACAAAACGATGCCACGTCATTTGATCTAAATGAAAATGATCAACCCACAGAGGGCTTAATTCGAAGTCAACGACAAATTTAAACAGAAAAACTGAAGCAGCAGGCCAATCCAATCTGCTGAAATGTCATTGCAGCAACTCAAAATGGTACTCAGTAGTTTGTATGACCTCCATGTGCTTGTATGCATGCCTGACAACGTTGGGGATAATCGGCATAAGCCACCCCTCTCGTTTGCAATGGAATTTTATTTCGATCGAGTGGAATCCGATCACAATATTCTGATTGGCGAGTTTACTTGACGCATTATTATGTCCATGCAAACATGCCTATTGATTAACAGCCCCCTCTATTACCTAACTGACCAGATCAATATTCCAGGAGTTTAATTCCTTTATTTATTTATTTTTTGGCAGTCTTTACCGCACTCTCTAAATCTGCACTACACATTATCTCTGCTGTGATTTTTGAGGTTTTGTATTTTTCCCTTGAACCTTATTTATAATTCATGTATATTACTTTTAAACTAGTATAAAATATTGTAATTTTTTTGTATCTTTAGAACAGTTTTAGGAAAGGGTTTGCTATACTCATAAACATCACAACTTGTCGCCATTTTCCACAGTAATTGGGGATAAAAATGTGGGATTTAAAGTGCAAGCAAAATATGTTCTCATCTTTTTCATTTTTAAGATATGGAAAGACAAATGAGCCTCTGTGTCGAGTCATATTCATACTCCAGAGATTTAGTATGTCAAGTTTTACTAAATAAATTAGAATTGTGCCGCTTATGGTGGCAGCAGGTTGGATTAGCTGTGTTACTTTTCATTCCGATTAATTCTTTTTAAGAACTCAAATTCCTCCTGTGGTGGATAAAAATGGATTTTTTTGGACGATTATCGTCTCCGGTATCGGATGCTGTGCAGCTGGAAGGATTTTTGATGATACTTTTTTACTTTTGGACATTTGTTATGATCTGTCACCATGGCAATGGGGTTGTTGTTTTTATATCTCAAAAGCTCTAATAATACTTCAACTACAACCCAAAATCCCTGATGAGTTGAAAAGGAGGGACCGTGGATGCAGAGCAGGAGCAAAGAGAAGAGAGAGGAGGAGAAAGTTCAAACCATCTCTTCCATCGATTATGATGGGCAATATGAGATCGTTGGGAAACAAGTTGGATGAACTCCAAGGCCTACAAAGGACCCAGCCAGAGTATCGGGAATGCAGTAATATGTGTTTCACTGAGACATGGCTGCAGGATCATATCCCTGACTCCGGCGTCTCTCTGCCGGGCTTTCTGAACATACGAGCATGAAGAGGACTGTGAGAAAATGGTCACAGGGAGCTGAAGAAGCCCCGCGAGGCTACAGACTGGGATGGACTGTGCCAGCCACATGGAGAAGACATCAATCCCATGACTGAGTGTGTAACAGACTATATAAACTTCTATATGGATAACATCATTCCCACCAGAACGGTGAGATGCTTCCCCAATAACACACCCTGGATCACCAGTGACCTGAAGGACCTGCTTAACAAGAAAAAACACTGCCTTCAGAGAGGGAGACAGAATTATTGAGGAGTATACAGAAGCAACTTTAAGTCAAAATAAGAGACAGCAAGGAAGTGTACAAGAAGAAGCTGGAGAGCAAGCTCCAGCAAAAAAAAAAAAAAAAAGATCATAGATGTGTGGTCAGGGATGAAGATCACAGGCTTCTAGCAGAAGGACGATCGAATCGATGGATGTCTGGACAAAGCCAATGAGCTAAACACATTCAGAAGGTTTGGGTCAGAAACAAGCTCAGCATCTTCCTCTCCTGCTCACAAGTAATTAGACATCAGACAGTGTGATTTTTTTCTTGCATCACCTGCTGGGGTAGCAGCATCAGAGCCTGGGACTTGGAAAAAGCACAACAAGCTAATAAAGAAGGCTGGTTCTGTTCTGGGGACTCCTGTAACCTCTGGAGATCATAGTGCAAAGGAAGATTCTTTATAAAATGAGGAAAATTATGGAGAACCCTGAGCATCCTCTTTATGAGACTGTTGTACAACAACAGAGTATCTTCAGTCAGAGGCTTCTTCAGATTTGCTGTAAAAGAGACAGCTACAGGAGATCCTTCCTGCCCACAGCCATCAGCATCTACAACGGCTCTTTAAAGAAACCTGCATCATATGAGCTACAACAACATTTAATTTCCCAATGCCTGAGCTGTAAAGGTCTGCTTTCACAAAAGAATAAATAGAATCTTCCACCCACCACCACTGTATAGTGAATCCTTTGTGACTGACAGGAAACCGATGCAGTTATTGATATATATTTATTTCCTCACCCACACTGCTGCCCGAAGTGCACTGGGCTGATTACTTACCCCTGTGTGTCGCCACACATATTGACATCTTTCTAAATTATTCAGGCAGCACTACACTGATTTGCCTGATCATTGCTGGTGAATGAGGCTTCATAATGTTGAAAAAGCCTCTCTATGTTTACAATATCAAGGATATCTTTGTGGACATGAGGAAGTGTAACACCATACCTGCATCTATCTATTGTTGTATACATGTTTTTTTTGTCTTTACTGTTTCCTTAATGCAATATATGTTTCCTGCCTTCACCTCTGATGTAACTTTGTTTACCATTGTGTTTGTTTTAAAACAGAGAGCAAAGAAGAAATCACATAGCTTGTTTATATAATTAGTCTTGGCAATTAATTGCTTTAAAGTTTCATTTACTAAGTGCTGCATGCTTATTTTCTGATTTCATATTAAGCTTAAATGTGCATTTTAGTTTTACAGTCCTTAATGCTATTATATAAGAAAAAATAAAAACATTTGGTCAAAAGAGTTGTGTTGAGATTTAAGATAAAAGTTCTTTTGGCAGCTTTTTATAGTTAACATCTCAAGTTTATTTCATAACCTGTGAAACAGAAGTAGGGTATTTAATTAGAACAATATAAATTTTAAAATTATATTAATGTATTTAGGAAGCCATGAAAAAACAGGAAAAGGAGGTTACTTTTCCAGTTCCTAATTGTGGTTTTGCTTGGTTTAGTAATGTGTTTATGTAGAGTTATGAGGTGTTTTCTCCTGTGGTGTGCCCTGCTTTGAATAAGTGCAACATAAAGTGTGAATACTTTAGTTTCTGCTTCGTCTTATTTGTTGTATCATTTTATCCAACTCCGCTGTGATATCTGATCCAAGGACACACACATTAAACACAGAGCTCTGACTAGATTGTTCGCCATCTATGTTGTTACTGTTGGTGAATGCTGCCTGTGGTGTTGCACTGGCCATTAGCTATTACTGAGCTCCAAAGGGACTAACAGTCCTGATAACCCTCTAAGCAGCGGTAAGATTGGGCTGAGATACCTTGTTTTTGCTGTAGAGTTTCGGTTCTTAATATTTGAAAACAATATTTTCTTAAAAATTAAGATTATGATTAAAACCATGTTGTGCTTTTTTCTGCTCAGGAATACCAGAAAACAAATTATAAAAGATTGTCAGAAAGATACCCTAACTTTCCTCTAATCTGATTTTTCCATAAATAATGTCTTTCATATAAATTAGTTGAGTTTCGACCAGTTGAACTTAGATTATGAAATAGAACTGATTAAATGTAGTTGCTATTCCTAAAAAAAGGAGTGCAATAGCCCGTTACCAAGGCTACAACTAGGACACTTAACTGTTCAGTGTTATAAAAGGAAAATAGAGGTTTGATGTAAAGGTATGTGATTGTTAATTAAAATGGCTGCCTAAGTGATGACAAGATCCAGAAACCTTCTTTGAACGTTCATTATTAGTGTGACAAAATGTTGCTCTGCGCAGCTGTGGATACTTGTTTGGGTTGGATTTCCTTTCTGCTCCAGCATTTAGAGTTTAACTGCTTCCGTTAATATTAAGGAATCTTTATTCAGATGGGCTGTCTAAAAGATATGGAAACATTCCTGTTTTAGGGGTTTTTACACTCTTATGTGAGGACAAATGTACAAAAAAAGTCACACAGAGATAAATAAAATAAAACCAGCAAGATAAATACCTAAAATGAAATATAAAAAACATAACATACAATAATGTGCAAAAATTTTGACACATTCCTATTAAGCACCAAAACATTTTTGCAATTTTTTAAAGCAATCTTGGTAAAGGTGAAAGTGTTTTAAGATCAGCTTTATTGACTGGATTTGTGCACACAAACAAGGCATTTGACTTTGGTTTGACACACTCACAGTGAAAAGACATTAAATATAAATATATACACTTTGGAGGAGATAAAAAAAATAAAAAGAAGACATGTTAATGTATATACATATGTACCATCTCTTTATTAAAATAAAAAACGGACAAGTTAGATTATTGCAAATATCCATATTTGTATTTAACAGTAGAGTAGCTCACTAAGAAGTTCGTTGTGTTAAAAGTTGTATTTTACTTTTAATTACTATCTCCAGCAGATGAACAGTATCTGAGAGTCGTACCTTTAAGAAACATGAAAATTTTCCGCACACACAACACACTAAATAGTGCATCTAGTTTTTAGCCAGCAGCTTTCTGGAGAGAAAATATTATTTTCTTTTTGTTAGAACTATGATCTAAAATAAAACCAATAAACAAAATAATATATAAATAAAATTAAAAAATAAAAACTAATTTCTTTGGTATTTTTTGTTTTAAAGTGTGTTTATAACTGTTGAACTACTAAGATTACCAGTAATTTAGCAAAAAAGTACCAAGATGTTTCCTCAGACGTGGCAGCTAAGGATCAATGAACAGAAGGCATCAAAATTTGCAAAAAAATTAAGCAGCTTTAATTGCACTGCACTGCATTATTGTGCATCATTGTTTATAGCTGGTGTGCAAAGGAGGGGAGCATGGAGGTTCCGGAAGTGTTGGGGCAGAGTATGATCTCACAGGTGGTGTGAAGCTTGTGACATCACAGTCATGTCCTGCCTTCTGCTTCATTACCTCATAGATGAAGGACCACGAACGATTTTCTGCCAGTTACTTAGTGCTACTGAACACTATCTCAGTAATACGCTTAACCTTTTCTTAATAACAGCGGAAAAAGGTGACTTCTTTCAACCACACCATGGCGACCAAAACAACAAAGCAGGGAAGAGGCAGGAAAACTAAGAATGACGTCAAGCCTCAGTCGAAACAAGAAAAGAAGCAGAATGCCAAAATGGCCGAAGTCAGCTCTGATCTATGGGAGCTGAAGCTGAAGAGAACTGAGCAGGATTTGGCCCACTACAAGAAGGCACACCACAATATGGTCAGCGAGAATGAGCAGCTCAGGAGTTTCCTGTACCACTCAGAGATGAGCAATTTTCAGACCACTGATTATTGGCAGAAACAATTAAACGATAGAGACAAGAAGATTGAGAACCTAAAGCAACAGCTGAAACGGGAAGAAGAGCTTGCAATCAAAGCGAAACTTGAGTGGGAAAATGAAAGGAAGCAATATTTCGAAATGTTTGAGGAAGACATTTTAAAAAGAAAGGCCAATGAGGCTGTGATGCAGAAAAAAATTGTTAACATGAGAAAACAAATGCATACATCTAAGGAAGAATACAGAGAAAACCTAAGAGAAAAAGAGAAAGAGAAGTATTCACTCATAGAAAAGCAAAGAGCAGAGATCGAAAGGCAACACAAAAGTAATGAAACAAAGAGAATTCTGGTAAAGCTTGATCACGAAAAAGCCATTGCCAAGTTGGAAAGTGAATTGAAACAGACATATAAGGAGAAAAATTGCCTAAGTGAAAAACTACAAAATGCAGTAGCTGAGGTAGAGGATCTGAAGAACCTGGCCAGATCATTGCGTAAGGACAAACTCGCACTGGCAGTGGATAAAAAAATTCTCACCTCAACATTAAAGGAGAACATTGCGGAGATGGCGCTTGAGAAAAAGACACTTGCTGAAGTCAAGGCCAAAGCTGCTTCTTTGGAGCGGGCCCTCAAGAAAATGGAAGAAGAAATGGGGGAGAAAGAGAAAAGAAACCAAGTCACCATCCAGGCCAGCGAGGTTGAGTTGGACAAGCTCCAGAAGATCATCGCCATGCGTGAGAAAGAGATCCACCACATCAAGCAGCTGGCGAGGACCATTGTAGAGAAACGTAAAGATATGGAGGTTTTCTTCCGTGAAGCGCTGGATCACATCAGACAGGAGATTGCTGATGACAGAAAGCGGTACAAAAGGGAGGCATATCAAGACTACCGTCAGAAATTTAGAAACGACACAGTGAGAAGAACAAGGCTCCCACCCATCCGCACCTTCCATCAAAGTCCCAACAGCACCAATTCTGTCTATTCAGACATGAAAGCCGTTGACAAGGAGGTTTACATCTCTGATCTCACTTGGGAGCAAAAAGAAAAAGTACTCACCCTTCTCTTTGCTAAAATGAATGGAAACGCAGAAAGTGAGGTCAACTAGAAGCTGGATTTGTGAGTCCTGCAGGAAGCAGAGCAGTCTTCTGACACCAAAGCCACCGAACAGAATAGGAAAGTTCAGCAATAAAAATGTGCATTAAAAATAACCTTCTTGCATTTTTTGGGCTCTTAAGGATGTACAATTATTGCTATGGGGGAAAAAACCTCAATTCAAATAAGAATTGTGATTTATCATAACAATATACTCTAAAGGAATATATATATACAATCACACAAATCTATATATGTGTATATATATAGTCAGTCAGTCATTTTCTACCGCTTATTCCATAGTGGATCGCGGGGAAGCTGGTGCCTATCTCCAGCAGTGTATGGGCGGTACACCCTGGACAGGTCCCCAGTCCATCACAGGGCATCACACAAACATCCATGCACACACATGCAAACTCCATGCAGAAAGACCCCCGACCGGGAATTGAACCCAGGACCTTCTTGCTGCAAGGCAACAGTGCTACCAACTTCACCACCGTGCAATTGTAATAAGAATTGTGATTTATCATAACAATAAACTCTAAAGGAATATATATACAATCACACAAACACACACACACATATATATATGTGTGTGTGTGTTTGTGTGGGTATATATACACATATAAGTTAAATAAAAAGTCACAAGTACTGTCAGCTAATCTGACACAATTAAGCAGCTAATCAGCAGCTAATCAGAATACTGTCAAAATAGGATCATTACAATTACAACTTTTACTTGTCTACAGCAGCAAGTCCAAAGTGTCAAAATCAAATTTTAGGTCATTTTAGGTCGCTCCTTCAGTTTAATGAAAGGCAACAGAGCAGGAATACTAACACCATATCATACAAGCCTTCAAACATATACAGCTGAAACAAAGTGGTACACATTGGTAAACACTAAAAATATACATTAAAAGAAATATATACATATATATAAATAACATAAGACCAACAAAAATTCAACACAGTAAAACAAACAAGTCAAGCCTGAAAGCCAAAGAATAAAAATGGGTTTTGAGACAAGTTTTAAAAGCAGACAGTGAATGAGCCTCTCTAATGTGCAGGGGAAGGTCATTCCACAGTTGGAGAGCAGCAATAAAGAAGGTCATGTCCTCTCTCAGCTTTCTCCTGGACCTTGGTACCTGCAGAATCTGAAAAAGAGGGCAAGATCAGTGAAACATTTAAAAATGTTAAATTGATTCTAAAATACAATCCTATGTCGATAATCATCTAAAGTAAGGTTATGAACCACAATTACACTGGAGCAAAACTTAAAAACATGGTCCAATTCTAGTACCATAATTGGTAAATATTTACTGAAAAAAGGAACATATACATTGTCATGTTTTTGAAATGTATTATATGTAATTATTCAAACAGCAATATGAAAATTTTATCCAGGCATTAAAGTACTTGATGGAAAAAAACGAAGCCAATTTAAAATAATACAAGTAATTTCCATGGTTTGCTGTGTCCTCTCTTTAAGCAATTGTAAGTGCTTAATTGGAAGGCAGCTGGAGTTGATGTATCACCTCTCATTCAAAATGCTTTTTCAGTTCTGTGGGCAGGCTGGAAGTTTCCGGTTTATATACGGTCTTCAGAACATTCACAGTAACAGACTTGACTGTACTTTTTAAGGATGCGTTATTTGGTGTTTGCAACAGGATGCTGCATTTCTTCTATAGGTCTGAGGTGGAGAGTACAATCTCTCCTGCCATCATCTTTTGTGGTAGCAGCATCAGAGTCAGTGACTTAAAAAAGTTCAACTAGTTAATAAAGAAGGCTGGCTCTGTTCTGGGGACTCATTTAGAACCCCTGTAGATGATTATGCAATAAAGGAATCTTCATAAAATTAAGAACATTATGTTTATTTATTGAATTAAAGTTAATAGGTGAAACTCATGTATACATTCATTCACACCGAATGTATAATTTCAAGCACAGATTTCTGTTAAATTTCATTATCTGTATTTTCTCAGAAAATTAAATATTATATTAATCCTAGAGAGAAAAAAAATCATTATTGAGAATGTTATCTTAATCATGAGAAAGACTGCTGACTTGATACAGAAAACAGTATCAACACCCTCCATAAGAGGGTAAGCAACGAAAAAAAACTGGCTGCTTGACACAGTGCTGTATTAAAGCATATTCAGGTAAAGTTGAGAGGAAGGAAAGGTGCTAAAGCAACAGGGATGATAGGATATGAAGCAAAGGCTATTCAAACGAGATTCACAAGGTGTGGACTGTGCCTGAAGCTAGTCCTTCAACAACCACCACTCAAAGAAACATTCAGGACAAGGGCTGCAACTGTTGAACTCTTTGTGTTAGGACACTCCTGAACCAGGTGCAACATCACACCTGACCGATTGCCTCCATGCAATGCTGCAATGATGTAATTACTGCAAAAGGCGCATTGACCAGGTATTTAGCGCATATGCTGTACAGCACAAGGACATACTTTTCAGTAGGCCGGTAATACGTTCAACTTTTTCTTAACTTTTCTGATGTGAATACGAACCGGCCATAATCTGACCTAACTGCAGAAAACATACGTTTCTTTGGACCTAACAAGACACCGTAGCCGCTTGCAAAACCAAACATTCTACTAAAGTCATATCTTATCGACCATCTGTAGCATAGCAACGCTGCTACCAGCATGTTGTGGGTCCCGCCCTTAAGTAGTTTTAATGCCCTATGGTGCCCTCTCTATCAGCAATCCAAAGTGCCTAAGTGGAAGGCAGCTGGAGCTTTTCTTTTATATCTTTAGGATGTATCACCTCTCATTTAAAAGGCTTCTTTAGTTCTATTCATGGGTTGGGCGTTTATAAGCTTATAAGCTGACTTCAGGACAATTACACTAATAAGTGGCTCACAAATATCTAAGTGAATGTTTATGCTCAAAAACCCTCCTATTACCCCTTTTCCACCAGATCGGAGCCTGTTCCGGTTCTGGAACATGATATGAATCACTAGATATTGCCACAAATACATCGGGGGTGTTGTGTCGGTAGTTTGGGAACAAGTAGCTAAGCTCATGATGTCACATAGAGTGTTGGCAACAGCTAATGGTGGAATGTATGTGGTCGCCAGAATAACACTGGTGAACTCTATTGGTAAATAAGATGGCCGAAAACATACTGCTAACAGTTTAAGAACTGGGCTGCAAAGATGATATTTCACAGTAGCATGTCCTGGATTATAACATTTGTTGTAACGAGCACTGCTAATCCAGCACCTTTGCTTTTGTTTCTACTCTTTAAATCTCTGTCTGCTTGTATGGTCAGAAAGAGGGACAGATGGGTGCTGGAGTTAGGAATATGATCCTGCAGCCATACTGCATTCCCGGTAGTCTTGCTAGGTCCATCTATATAAGGGCTAAACAGCGTTTGTACTTTTCTCGGAAACAGAGAAGTTTCAATATTGACAGCTTTTTTATGCTATGTTTTATTCCTGTTTTTATTGAGTAAATTTTAACGTTTTCTTTTATTTGTTGGTATGAGTTCCTTACCCTGAAAAATAAGTACAGACTATACAGCATTGTAAAAATGTGCAGCAAAACTAAAAGGATAAGTCTTGTAGAGCTCCCACAGGTCCACAGGACAAGAGTCACAAGGACGGCTAATACTGACCCAAGTCACCCTCTTCACTGTAATAACCGGTTCCTGCCCTCGGCTCGCAGATTCATAGCAATAAAGTGCAATACAAAAGGTCTAAATGTCAATTTGTCCCGGATATTGTCAGCCTCATTTATAATTCGACCTGTTTGGCCCACATAGTACGGAGCCCGCGAGGGGACATGGGGGATTTTTTTTTCTTTTGCGTCCCCACGCAATACTTTTTGCGTAATGGAACAAACACTACACCCGTTTTTGAGATTTATTGAGTTTTATTTTGAAATCGGCATTAAATGTAAGGATATTCAGTAGGACTTAAACAGTTATTATCCACAAGCTGTCTTTATTAGCTTATTGCTGCTGCACGATGTGTACTTTTTTATTGCACGCCATTAGTGCATTTATTTTTATAGTGAGTTGAACGGTTCTTCTTATCCCAACGATTTCATTACATTATTGACTGTGTGTTGTGTTAACCTGCATATGACAAACAGGGTTAGGTTACCAATGCCATATCTGTGCTGTTTGTTTTGTGAGTAATTTTTTAAGTGTGGTGTTGTTCCAAAATGCACAGCTTTCTCAAGGTGATTAACAACTTTTGCGAGCCAACGCAAAAGTATTGCGTGGGGACGCAAAAGAAAAACAAATCCCCCATGTCCCCTCACGGGGTCCGTAACATGGAGACTATTTGTTTCAGAACCAGCTTGGTTCCCTGATGCCTTGGCCAGATCTGAGCCTGAGAACTCATACTTGAAAGTAGGCCTTCATTGCTATTTGGCATGGGTCTGCTCAAATTTCAAATTGCGTTTCAAGATCGCCTTATCTTCATCTAAAAACATTTTGATACTCGTTTTCTCCTATATTTCTTCATGTGTCGCCGTGGTTACGCTCATTTGTTAGTCAACTGCACAAGTTGGCTTTTGTGACGTCATTGCAAACGCCCTATCCGCTTTGGCAAAGCAGGAGAGCCAATTTTTCCGAGTTACCCGAAATGCAACATCAGCTGTGGTCACGCCAACCAGATGGAGGCTGGGCCACGGGATGGCAGGCTCACGGATCCGCTATCTGCTGCCTGACAACACAGGGAGGGTAATGCTCACGCACCCGAGCGCTGAACTGCCTGCATTATTTTTAGACTTACTGCTGGTTTAAGAGCTCATAACGGTACCGGTCATATGACGTTTATCTCGAGTTTAAAGTATAGCTTCCCCTGCGACTCAGAACCGCTGTCAGCTAGATGAAGTTTAATAGACTAACGTCAGGTTCAGCTCATCAAGCTGTAAGCAGTGCTGGCTGCAAGTGTCTCTAGCTGCGTTCATGGTCAACATTAGCTCATTGGAGATGGTAGCCATTCTTTCTTGCTTGCTTGCTAATACAGTGGCCCGCAGATGATCCCAGTTAGCTTGTGTTACTGGTTTTCCCGCAGATGTAGGTAGCGGTTAAGTCTGCGCGAGTAACTGCAGCAAATGAGCTGTGTCTATTTGGTGGTCAGTCAAGATAGCAATGCGGACCACATTGGTTCTGACCAGCTCTCTGGCTTCAGATTACTGCGCTCTATGGAACTACTGCAGCGTTCCTTATCGCGTTTCGCATAATGAGTGATCATTATGGAAAGGTCAAGGTTCAGCTCGGGCAGATGAAATCACTCGGAGAGGATGCAGAGAAAGAGGAAGTGGAGGGGGAGATGCCCGTGTCCGCACCCTCTGCTTCACCAGACCAATCGAGTTGCATCACCACCACAGGGACAGATGCGTTAGGCTCCTCAAATGTTTGCAAACAAACGGGGAAAAGAAGCAGTAAGAATTCTTTTAGCAAACCAGTGCAGGGGTCTGCAGTTCCTGCTCATGCAGTGAAAAACCTAAATAGCCCTCTCTGTGAGCAGACACTCCACATCAAGGGGACAGGGAAGATCTTGCAGGGCAAGTCAGAAAGTAACGGGAACTCTGTAGCCGTCCAGGCATCCAGGAACACACAGGAAACATTTTGCGAGGATGGATTCAAGCTTCCTAGGAAGAGAAGACCTGTCATGGTGGATACATCTAAAGCCAAAACCTCCATGGAAGCCCTGAAGTTGAGCATCAAGGAGCTAAAGTGGAAAGAGGTTTGGTTTTTAAAACTATTTTATTATTTTTTTGTTGTGTTCATGTGCTGTGCAGGTTTCATCTCTACAGAAACATGCGAATAACTGATTTAGGGAAGAAGCTGAGGATGATTTGATCCTGGGAAGAACTGTAACATCAGCTTCTCAATTGGATTACAGCAAACTTAGGTGTCAATCTTCATAACACGTTTTTATTTGTTTTTTTCCCCCAAAGTGATTCATTTCAGTCATATTGACTCATTTGTCTGCATTGTGTTATTGAGTTTCAAAAACATAAGTAAAATAGTTTTTTTATACATTCCCCTGACCTTTTTCACATTTTGTCGCATGAACCATAAACTTCAATTTTTTGTTTGTTTGAGCTAGAAGGTTCAATTTTGGTAGTAGCTCAAAGTAGTGCATACTTGTAATTTGGAATGACAGTTGTGCATGGATTAGAATTTGTGTACAAAAAATCTAAAAGCATGTTTGTATTTAGCTGCTGTGAGTCAACACTTTGTACAACTGTTTTTGCCACGCTTGTACATCTAGAGAGTGGGGAGTGATGCATATTCTTTCATGGCTAAAACTGAGACAGAGTGTAGAGTGTCTGTGAACTTTGACTGAGCCATTCTAACACATAACAATGCCTTGTCCAAAAAAATCCATTGTAGCTCTGGCTATATCTATATTGTTGCCATCCTGATTTTTTTTGGTAGGCTCTAACAAGTTTTCTTCCAGTATTGCTCTGAATTTAGATCCATCCTCCTTTCCTTCATCTCTGACCAGCTCCCCTGTCCACGCTGAAGAAAATAAACCTCACAGCATGATGCTGTTACCACATGGGAATGGTGTTTTCATGCTGTTCTGCAGCGTTAGTCTTCAGCCTCACATCAGGTTTTGCATGTTTGCAAAACCTGACTTTACCAGAGCATGTTCTTCTTCCACGTGTTTACTTCTGTTCACTGCTTTCAACTAGAGCTTTCTTCTTTTCCATTAAGGCCAGATCTGTGGAGGCCAATCAGTCACCAGTTTCTCCCACCTGATCTTTTTGGAGCCACCATAGGCTTCTTGTCTGATTCATTTTCTTCTTGCCATGTATTGCTAGGGTTGTAGTTGTGTCTTACATTCAGATCAGATGATTGATTAAATAGTCCTCCTCGAGATGTTTAAAGCTATTTTTAAAGTTCTGTAAGCTAACCCCACTTTAAACATCTCCCCAGCTTTATGACCTTTCTGCTGTGTTCCTTGGTCTTCATGATGCTGTTTGTTTACTAATGTTCTCTAAAAACCTAGGAAACTTTCACGCATATATTCTGTTATAATAAAGTGAACTCTATTAACTAATTCAGGAACCTCTGGCGGCAATTGGCTGAATTTGTTTCATTTATGGGCGTTCGAATTAAGTTGACTGAAAGGAAATGAACGCCGTCCTTTTCAAATTTTTTTATTTTATAATAAAAACAAACTGAAAACTTGTACCACCTTACCACTTATGCGGTACCTAGTGTTGTTCTATCACATAAATCTAAATTTATGGATATGATAGTAACAGTTTATCAGTTTAATATCTAGTAGTTGCAGCTCCAGCCTTGACCTTAATGTCTTTTCTTTAGGTCATTAATATTAGATCATTGACTCAGATGAAATGTTGGAGATTTTATTTCACCTGGGTTACGATATGTAAACCCAAAAAGTAACAAATGGGAGGAAAAAAAAAACTACTTAGGCCACAGTTTCATCCATTTCTGTTTGTTCTAAGTTGTTTTTAGTTTGATGTTTTTCTGTAAGTGCCTTCTGAAAGCTGTTTTGAACGCCGCCTCCATTATGCATGGAAAGAATGTCACCTCGATGAGCCGGAGAAGCAGAGGCCGCACTTACCACCAGTGACCAAACTGTGACACTTAAACCCTTCTAGGTTTGGTATCCATAACGATAGACACATGGCCTACACATAGCAACACTTTGTCAGCACAACACACCCCCAACAAAGTCTAAAGATCTGCTGTCACTGTTAAAGCCCTTGTCATCATACTTTGAAGGGGTTGAAACTTTAGCAGCTTGGCTCTTGTCTGTTAGTCCATTATGAAACAAGCGTGAAGATGGTGAATTCCCTTAAGCTAGCGGTAATACATTCGGGATTTACATGGATGGCAACACGACAGAATACCAAATATAAATCGGAGACCTGAAACGGCTGATTCCAGATCTGCCAGCTGACTTTCCACCTATGTCTTTCTCTTGCACAGGGCGAAATCACTAGCCTTAAGCTCTCCTAATCCAATAAAGTTTGAGTCCTCTCCAAGGCAGACATAACGGCTCCCTGAGGGTCTGAGCGACACCTCACAGAAATGCATCAAATGCTTTCATCTGTTGTCATATGTTTAGCTTGAGAGACTAAGCAGACATTTAAAACACATTTATTTTAAAATGCTTTTTTAGCTTCATGTCTTCTGGAAGGAAGTTTGGGAAAATAACTGGAATATCAAAAAGGGCAATTGCTGATTCCTGGAGGCAAGAGAAGCAGATTACAAGAGAAAGAAAGGCACCAAAGATTTTAGCGATTAAAGCAACTTAAAAAAAAAAACAGTGCCTAAATGTAATCCCTAGAAACGACTCAAAATAATCTCTCTTCCCTTTTGCACCCTTGCATGCATGTGACAGTATTTATAGCAGGTCTTTGCTGCCAGCCAGGGTTTCCTTTTTACACAGTGTCACGCATGAACGAGATGGAGCTCTGACACACGTTTATCTTACAGCCAGCCAGCAGGGGGGCGGGCAGACTATTTAAGATGCCGATATTGGGCTGCTGGCCTTCCAACACGCTTAAGTTGTAGACTTGGACTGACATGAAAAAGTTAAAGATAGAATCCCACATTTTCTTTTTACAAACTCAGCTGTGTTTTGATCCATAATTCCAAAGGAGAGTAAATGTTTTGGAGAAACCAAAGCAGAATCTGTTGACTGGGGGGAAAGAAAACATGCTGCTGACTAAAGTAGCATTTGTAGCAAGTATGGTGTGCATTATTCAGACCCCTTTAATCTGAATATCTAAATAATACTTAGTGCAACCAGCTGCTCTGGTCAGGTGAGGCCTAAGTTGAATGGTTTTTCCTACATGCCATGGGTTGCTAAAAAGTAACTCTGCACGTTACCCTGGAGTCACAATCCCCTATAGTAAAGTATGGTAGTGGCAGCATCATGCCACTCATCAGGGAAATGAATGAAGCTTTTAATAGGGAAAACCTGGAAGAAAACATGTTAGGGTTTGAAAAAGACTTGAGATCGGGGTTGACATTCACTCTCCAGTAGAACAATGAGCCTAAACATACAAGCAGAATTACTCTGGAATGATTTACATCAAAGTATATTTTTGTTTGTTAGAATGGCCTACTCAAAGTCCAGACCTAAATCTGATGAGAATATGTAACAAGACTTGAAAGTTAATGTTTACAGACGATCTCCATCCAATCTGACCGAGCTTAAGGTATTTTCCTAAGAAGAATGTAAAAAATGGTAGTTTTTAGATGAGGTCTGAAGATGCCAGAGAAGCTTCCCAAAAGACTTGCTGCTGAAATGGGAGCAAAGCTTGGTTCTACAAAGTATTGCCTCTAGGTGGCTGAGTATAAATGTTTACCACACCTTTCTGGTTTGTCTTTCCACTTCACAATCATACACCACTTTATCTTGGTCTACAATGTTTTTACAGCATTAAATGTAAAAAAGGGGGTATGTATACTTATACCAGGCACTGTCGGTGGAGGTGGAAAAAGAAGATGGTCCAGTACACCAATCAGCCATATCATTATGACCCATGTCAGATAAAGTGAGAAATCTATATATGCTCTTGAAGCCCTTCACATGGACATCATCTTTATTCTGTGGCCCTACCCGAACAGTTTCCAAAGAGTTCACATATCCCAAATGGTAACAAGTCTCTTCTTGTTTCTCTCTTTGTTGTATAAATCTAATAATTCCTACTTCTCTATGCGTCCCTCTTCCTCTCCTCAGTTTCCTTTGGGAAGACGAGCAGCGTGTGATATATACTGGCATGGTGTTTCCTTCCATGACAATGAAAATATTGTGTCAGGACAAGTCAACAAGTTCCCAGGTATTTCTTCTAGTCTTGTCATTATTGTTTATGAACCTTGTGAGCACATCGGCCGATAAAACAATTGGGACTGATTAGAAATCAAACCCTAAATGATATGTGAATCAGAAAATTTTGGTAAATTACGTTTATATGCAGCTTTTCCCCAGTTTAGTCCTTACACCTGACTTTCACTGAAACATTTAATGGCCCTGCCAATCAAAGGATCATAAAAGCTACATTTAGGTATGACATTTCCACAAGTAGGATCCTGTGGCTGACTGGAGTACATCAATGAAACATTCCGTTGTTGAGAAATAACTGGTGCAATTCCTATAAAATTACTTACTGAATCTTTTTATTTTCAGTTTATACTTAAATGTACACCTTGATTAGTATCTATGTTTTTTAACTGGTGATCCATGGCTTTTTGTTTTCCCGAAGTGTAAAAATGACAGGACACATTGGCACATTTCTGTGAGCCACTTTTCAAAAAGAAATAAGACAACAGAACATGGCATTCAATCAGAAATGTGTTGATCTTCATAAGTCAGGATATGGCAACAGGAAAATGGCTGCTTGTCTAAACTTGCCTGTATGTCAGAACAATCATTAAAAAGTCTAAAACTGCAGAATCTGTGAGAAATAGTTGATAAAAGGATGGAAATGTGCAAATGTACCTCATGCCCACTGTCAAATATGGTAAAGGAACTGTGATGTTGTGGGCCCGGTTCTCTTCCAAAGATCCTGTGCAGCTTTATGCATCTTGAAATCCTTGAGACACCTGGAGATTTTCCACATCTGATTGCCTCTGCCAAAAAACTTAAAATGGGTTGTCAGTGGATCTTTCAGTAAGATCTGGATCCAAAACTTGAATTTAAATTTAAAAGGCTTTTTACACATCTTTTTTAGAGGTGCCAGCAAGTGTTACGTCTGTGGATGCAGGACAGTCTGTAAATTGTGTCTTTGCAGGGATGGTCGAAATGCTGAGGAAGATCAACTTGAGTAGAGCAGTGCGGACTATGCAAGAGCTCTTTCCAGAGGAATACGACTTCTATCCACGATCCTGGATCCTGCCTGAAGAGTACCAGCAGTTTTCTGCACAGGTACAGTTGCTGCCCCTTATAAGAAAATTATAGAGTGACTTTCAAAGGTGTCTAAACACCTCTTATAAAGCAAAGTTTTAATGTCAAATATATCATTACAATCATTTCAAAATGTGATATTTAGGCATATGTACTCGTACTCGTACTCGTCGTCTTCCGCTTATCCGGAACCGGGTTGCGGGGGCAGCAGACTCAGCAGAGACACCCAGACGTCCCTCTCACCAGACACCTTCTCCAGCTCCTCTGGGGGGAGCGCAAGGCGTTCTCAGGCCAGCCGAGATACATAGTCCCTCCAGCGTGTCCTGGGCCGTCCCCTGGGCCTCCTCCCGGTGGGATGTGCCTGGAACACCTCCCGAGGAAGGCGTCCAGGAGGCATCCGGTATAGATGCCCGAGCCACCTCAACTGGCTCCTCTCGATGAGGAGGAGCAGCGGCTCTACTCCGAGCCCCTCCCGAATGGCCGAGCTCCTCACTCTATCTCTAAGGGAGTGCCCGGCCACCTTACGGAGGAAGCTCATTTCAGCCGCTTGTATTCGGGATCTCGTTCTTTCGGTCATGACCCAACGTTCATGGCCATAGGTGAGGGTAGGAACGTAGACCGACCGGTAAATTGAGAGCTTCGCTTTTCGGCTCAGCTCTCTGTTCACCACAACGGACAGCGCCCCCATTACTGCGGCAGCCGCACCGATCCGTCTGTCGATCTCCCGCTCCATTCTTCCCTCACTCGTGAACAAGACCCCGAGATACTTGAACTCCTCCACTTGAGGCAGGAACTCCCCTCCAACCTGAAGAGGACAAGCCACCCTTTTCCGGTTGAGTACCATGCCCTCACTTGGAGGAGCTGATCTTCATCCCAGCCGCTTCACACTCAGCTGCGAACCGCCCCAGCGCATGCTGTAGGTCTTGGCTAGAGGGGGCCAGCAGGACCACGTCATCTGCAAAAAGAAGAGACGAAATCCACTGGTCCCCAAACCAGACCCCCTCCGGCCCTTGGCTGCGTCCAGAAATGCTGGCCATAAAAGTTATGAACAGGACCGGTGACAAAGGGCAGCCCTGCCGGAGTCCAACATGCACTGGGAACAGGTCCGACTTAGTGCCGGCAATGCGGACCAAACTCCTGCTCCGCTCGTACAGGGACCGGATGGCCCCTAATAAAGGGCCCCAGATTCCATACTCCTGGAGCACCCCCCACAAGGCATCACGAGGGACACAGTCGAATGCTTTCTCCAGGTCCACAAAACACATGTGAACCGGTTTGGCAAACTCCCATGAGCCCTCGAGTACCCTGTAGAGGGTATAGAGCTGGTCCAGTGTTCCACGGCCGGGACGAAAACCACACTACTCCTCCTGAAGCGGAGGTTCGACTATCGGCCGGACTCTCCTCTCCAATACCCTGGCGTAGGCCTTACCAGGGAGGCTGAGGAGTGTGATCCCCCTGTAGTTGGAACACACCCTCCGGTCCCCCTTCTTATGAAGGGGGACCACCACCCCGGTCTGCCAGTCCAGAGGCACTGTCCCCGACCGCCATGCAATGTTGAAGAGGCGTGTCAACCATGACAGCCCCACAACATCCAGAGATTTGAGGTACTCAGGGCGGATCTCATCCACCCCCGAAGCATTGCCACCACGGAGCTTTTTAACCACCTCTGTGACTTCAGCCTGGGTGATGAAAGAGTCCAACCCCGAGTCCCCAGCCTCTGTTTCCACCAGGGAATGCGTGATGCGTCGAGGTCAGCAGCCTCCCACCCCTACTATAAACAGTGTTGGCGAAGCACTGCTTCCCCCTCCTGAGGCGCCGGACGGTTTGCCAGAATCGCTTCGAGGCCGACCGGTAGTCCTTCTCTATGGGGTGGGTTTGCTTGTTGTCCCCCAGCTCAGCCGTCTTGTGTTGGGGTTTACCCCGGTGGATGAGCGGGTCGCATCCCTGCGCCTTCGGGTCGGGGATAGGTCTCTGTCGTTTCGGCCTACGGGCCGAGCGGTAGTGTGGAGTACCCGGCCTTCTTGGTGTCCCTGTCGGGGGGGCTGGATAGTGCCCCTCCCGGGGACTCCGTTATTCTGCTGGGGGACTTCAACGCCCACGTGGGAAACGACAGTGACACCTGGAGAGGCGTGATCGGGAGGAATGGCCTCCCCGATCTGAATCTGAGTGGTGTTTTGTTATTGGACTTCTGTGCTAGTCACGGATGGTCCATAATGAACACCATATTCAAGCATAAGGGTGTCCATCAGTGCACTTGGCACCAGGACACCCTAGGCAGGAGGTCAATGATCGACTTTGTTGTCGTATCATCAGACCTTCGGCCGCATGTTTTGGACACTTGGGTGCAGAGAGGGGCTGAGCTGTCCACTGATCACCACCTGGTGGTGAGTTGGATCCGCTGGAGGAGGAGAAAGCCGGACAGACTTGGCAGGCCCAAGCGCATAGTGAGGGTCTGCTGGGAATGCCTGGCGGAGCCCTAGGCCAGGGATGTATTCAACTCCCACCTCCGGGAGAGCTTTGACCAGATTCCGGGGGATGTTGGACACATAGAGTCCGAGTGGACCATGTCCTCCGCATCTATTGTCGATGCTGCTGCCCGTAGCTGCGGCCGTAAGGTCTGCGGTGCCTGTCGCGGCGGCAATCCCAGAACCCGGTGGTGGACACCGGCAGTAAGGGATGCTGTCAAGCTGAAGAAGGAGTCCTATCGGCTGTGGTTGGCTTGTGGGACTCCTGAGGCGGCTGACGGGTACCGTGAGGCCAAGCGTGCTGCGGCCCGGGCTGTGGCAGAGGCAAAATCTCGGGCCTGGGAGGAGTTCGGTGAGGCCATGGAGAAGGACTATGCATATGTAATTTAACTAAAAACAAACACCAAATAAAACACAAAAACAAATACCCAGGTTGCATAAATGTGCAAATCCTTAAAATAATTCTTAGTTAAAGCACATTTTGACTTAATTTAAGGATTCAGTATTGAGTTCCTCATGAATGCAATTGTAGACAATCTGATGAACCTGAACTTTGCTTATTTGCATCCTTTAGCTAAAGCCATAGTTTGCAGGGAGGTCACAAAGGTTCAAAAGGATTAACATCATTGTACAAAGGTATCAGTCAGGTAAAGGATAACGAAAAACAAAGATTAAAAAACAATCCACGACATTGTCTTTATGCCCTGGCACGATGAAGGCAGGCACCAATCCAATTTTTAGACAAACTGAAGAAGCTGCAACAGTTTCCAGCAAGTAGTAGAAGATGTGGAGAGCTGATCAACTCCTACCTAAGAAGATGGAATGCTGAATTTGAATCAATAGGTGCCTCAGTTTTAATGTTAGGTTGTGGACATCTATGAAACTGGATTATTGCACTTTTTTTGTTTTTTGTTCCTTTGTTTTTCTTTTGAATTGTACAAGATTAAATGTCGCATTGCTGGTGGAAAAGTTTTGAAATCATTTATGATCGCGCTTTGCATTTTAACAGGGTGTATACTCTTCTAAAAGCCACTGGTGTTTCCATCTATGATCACATTGCCCTGCATTAGACAAGATGTGGGGTAACTCTGGACAAGCCAGCAGTCCATCACATTGATTAGACCTTTATTTACATTCTTTCTAACTACAGCCAGATTAAAATCATACACTACTCGTTTTCTTAAAAATGTAGCAGAAAGAAACAGAACATCCAACAACAAAATTGTAACGTTAAATTGCTAAATTTGTTTTTTAGGATTTTTTTTCACGTTTTCTGTTTTATAATTATTTGCAATTGCATAAGAGCTTCATTTTCTAAACATTTCAGGTAAAAGGATTGTGGAGAGGGAGGACATTACATGTGTATTACAGCAGGGGGCGCCAAAATATCATTGTCTAACTTCAAAGTCACTTCTCATTTTTTAAAGATCCAGAAATCTAGTTACATGTATGGCTGTGCATCCATACTGCAGCAATACGACATTACGTAACATATCATGGGATAAGCAGCCCTTTCATCATGTTGTTGACTTATCTGTGCTTGCATGTTAATGCAGGAAAACCTCTGGAAGATTGTTGTGCAGATCAAGCCTCTCTGACTCTTAAATGTCTATTATTAGTCCTATGAGGAAAGATATTACACTGAGATTTGATTATACCTTCCTGGTTTAGCTTGGTGTACTGGACAAAGTCCAGTTACAATTTGTTAGTGTTTTTTGAAGCCATAGCCATGGTGATGTGAAGCGTTCTTTAGCGTTCTGTTTTGAAAAAAGCGATTGAACCTAACTGATGTTTTTTCTCTTCTCTTGCCTCTCTGCTGCAGATCCGCATGGTGAAGGAAAGGGATACAACAGTTAGCCCAACTTTCATTGTTAAGCCAGATGGAGGCTCCCAGGGGGACGGTATCTACCTCATCCGAGACCCCAGTGATCTAAAGCTCATGGTGGGAGCACAGCCCAAACAGGCTGTAGTCCAGGAATACATCCACAAGCCGTTACTTATCGACAAGCTCAAATTCGACATCCGCCTCTACGTGCTGATAAAGTCCCTGGAGCCACTGGAGATCTACATCGCCAAAGAAGGCCTTACACGTTTTTGCACTGAGCCATACCAGGTAGTGTTTATGGCGCTAATAATCCTGACGGGTTTGTTTTGAAGTTGTTAAAATGAAATCTGGATCATTTCTGTTGTCATTCTGCAGGAGCCAAGCCAGAAGAACTTGAGCAATGTCTTCATGCACCTGACAAACTACTCGCTCAACGTCCACAGCGGCAACTTTGTGCACTCAGACAGCCAGAGCACAGGAAGCAAGCGCACGCTCTCCAGCGTGTTCTACAGGCTGGCAGCCAAAGGCGTGGATATCAAGCGGGTGTGGTCGGACATCATCGCCCTCGTTATCAAGTCTGTCATCGCTGTGGTGCCTGAGCTGAAACTCCACTACCAAGCAGATATACCGCCTGGTAAACCAGGACCCACATGTTTTCAGGTGGGTGTGGCAGTAGAGGTGCAGACCTGTGAGTCCAAACATGTTTGCAAAGCAGGTTTGCGGTAGATGCACGTCTCTGTAACTTGCTAAACAAAAGTGCTCAGGGTTCCAGCGCAGAATGGAAAACTCTGGAAGAGTGTCATATTTGATTTCAGTTTTTGTATGAAAAATACTTCTAATTCTCTTTCCTTGCTTCCATCTTCCATCTCTTCTCTCTTCCTTCCTTACTCTTGTCCTTTCCTCTTTCCTTGCATCCTTCCCTCTTTGTGTCCTTGGTTCTGTCTCTTTCATTCCCCCTTCCTTCTTGCATCCCTTCTATCCTTGTGTCCTTTCTTTCTTCTTTCTTCCTTATATCTTTCCTTCTTCCTCCCCTACTTATTATCTATCTTTCTACCTTTTTCATTTCCTCACCTCACCATTTCATGTTTCTATGTGTCTTACCTTTCATCTTATGTACTTCCTTTCTTTCCTTGTGTCCTTCCTTTATTCCTTGTATCTTCCTTCTGTTTTTTCTGATGTTGTTTCTTTCCTTCATTCTTTCCTTCCTGTCTTTATTCTTTGTGTTTCCCATATCTTTGTTTTCCTTCTTGTATCTTTCCTTCCTTTGCTCTGTTTATCCTTAATCCTTTATTTCCTTACTGATATCAGTTCACTACAGTCAGACATATGGCTTAAAAAAGTAAAAAAAAATACCAAGTACTTTCTGACTTAAAGTTTCTTCCCTTAGATAGCCATTTTCCTTGTGGGGGACTAATAAAGTATTCTGAAATTTGAATAGATGCAAGAAACCCTGTCGCATGTTTCTAATGGTTGGTTTGTACGTGTGTCAGATATTAGGTTTTGACATCCTGCTGATGAAGAACCTTAAGCCGGTGTTATTAGAGGTCAACTCCAACCCTAGTATGAGAATAGAACATGAGCAGGAAGTAAGACATTGGTTACAATCAGCATCATCAGTCCATCATCACCCCACCCTTTTTATGCTAAGTGTATGTTTGTCTCAGGTGGCACCAGGAGTTTCCGAGTATGTTCCCAGTCCAGTGGACGAACAGGTCAAAGTCGGGGTGATTAGGGACACGCTGCGCCTCATGGATCCCTTCAACAAGAAACAAACAGTGTAAGCTCGCACACCTCAGCATAAACACACAGTTTGAAGTTGGATTTTGTCTCAGCCCCCACTCTCTGTCTGCATGTCCACTTTAGGAATGATATCTCACTCTACCCAACCTCTCCTCTGAGCCAGACTCCATACCACTCAGCAGCTCTCTCTAAGCTTGTTAAATGGAAAAAATTAAATCAACCGAGGCATGGAGGAAACTCACACATCACTGTACGAGTGTAGTGGTTCACTCTCTTTGCTTGACTGGCCCAATGTAGTGCCTGGAAACTCTTGATTAGAGAACGTTTTCTTCCCCCCACCATCATTCTATATTTTAATAAAAAGCAGGTTCACTGATATTGTTCTATAATTCTGATTCTACTCCTGCTTCAAGTTTTTCCTACTGTATCTCTAGATTTGCCTCAGAATTTGATATTTTCTTTGCATTAATGAGAAGTGTCTTCTTGTAGATAATGCCCACTTAACTTCCCGTTGAACTAATTTCTATCTGCACTCTGTTAAACATCCTTTAATCCTATAATCTAACATCCATTATACTTTATAGGTTGGCTCGGTCCTCTGGTCCTCGGAGGGAGATAATTTAAAGCCTTACGATCTCAATCTTTAAAGTGAGCATTTCGGTTGTAAGGAAAAAGGAAGCCATAACATTTTCAGGATCAGTTAAAAATCTTACAAACTTCAAGTAGGCATTTTCTGAAACAAGTGATTCATCATTTATATGTTTCTATATAGTTTTCAAATTATTCCACATATTAAAGGAAAAAAGCCTTTAATGTAATGTCTGTTATACAGTACTTTAATAGGTTGGCTCAAACCAACCTGGCCCCGTAGAGACCTGATTGATACCAATGACTTTTCTCATCTCTTCAATCGGCACATGATGGATTGCTTTTTGAGATATTTCAGCCTACTTAGTGTTGTTCGACAGGTTCTGTTTAGATTAGTGAAGTGATTTCTTGATTGTTCAGGTCAGGGCTGTATGCAGCTAGTTGAACTGTACCAAAAAATGTAGTCACAGTTGATTTTTATCTATCTGAAAGGAGGCAGGGCTGTATGTTTCTGACTCTCATTTTTGAATACATGTAAAATTGCCACATAAAAACATGAAGGAAACGTGTGTTTAAACCAGTTGGGATTGTAGAGAAATGTTAAGCATGCTCAGTGGAACCAAAAATATATCTTTCCAAATAATTGCTTATCACCATGACTGTAACACATATGAGCAATTAGTATTTGTTGCATGCATACAGAACTCTGCTGCCTTTCTGCCATGTGTTCTGAAAAGGCATGATTCAAACATATATCGACAATTGCTTTTCATAAAATCAGAGAAATATAAAAAAAAAAATACTAATTACACAGTTTTGCGTTATTGTTGTTGTGAGTAAATCACCTAACATTAAAGGTTATAAACATGTTTATTGCACAGAATATTATCTTTGTTTGTTGGTCTACTTTTAATAGAAAAACAGCATGACTATTAGAAGCTGATATTTGCTCATTTAATTATTTGGGCTATCTACTCAGGTAGCCAGCCTGCAATCAGCTGTTGTAGCTGTGGTTTTAAGACAGCGTTACCTTAGTAGTGATGTATGGCACTCCCTTAGCTTTCTTGCCATGACTGTCTGTTTTTTGCAAGCAGAAATATTTCCAAACAGCCTTTCTCAGGCAAAGGAAATGTATAGTAGCCTTCTTTCAGTCGCTTGCACAGCAGCAAGTAGGGAAGTGGTAGTGCTGCTTTACTCTTTGCTTTATGCAGTTTGAGAAAACTCCAGACACTTTTCTTTAATCTCATTAATAGGATGATTGAATAAAAAAATGTCAGGGTATTGACTTATTTAAAGCGTAATATACCTTGATACTGGTAGTCAGCCCATGCCTAGTTTAGATTAACACATTACCTTAAAAAGGTTTTGACTGTTGGTAAAAAACTGAGAAGCCTGAGCAAACATTAAGAGCTAATGCAACGTCATTTTAGCTTTTAATTCCCTGGTGAAATCAGTCACTGGCCCCCAATATAGGGTTGAGTCAGTCTGTTGAATAATTTAGCGTTGACCAAGAATTGTATTTAAAGCTTGTTTAAACAACCTGGCGAATTAATGTTCCCTAGAATTGGACCAAACAAATGGCCTGATATCCGATTTGGCTAATTTTTCCGTGATCGGTTCTGATCCAAGATCTGGAAGTGAAATACCCGGAAGATCAGAAACGTTTTTTTCTACTATTTATTCGTTCCTACCACATCAAGACTAAGAATTTCCACCATTTTTGGCTCATAAATACATTAACCAACACTGTGTACCTTATCGCATTTTCTTTAATTCAAGAAAAATCATATAAAGGTTAAAGACATGCCTTGATGCATAAATAGGGGGTTTTCTGACTGAATTTCCCATTAGGGCAGATGAAGCAATCACCAACCAAAGATTTAAACTTAATCATTTAGATCTGAATTTTTATTTGAAAAGAAAATCTGGTAAATGGCTACATTTAATGGGGCTAAGGTGAGCTGAAATGATGATAGGATTCATATATTGTAATAGGGACATGAATCATAAAGCAGGCTTAATTAAAAGTGACAGTTTAATGTGAAATTAGTTTTTTCTGTCAGAAAGGAGCTGAACTTATAAGCTTGATACGTTTTAAAAGCCTTTTCAGACTGAGTTTTTTCGCAAGCAGACTTGCATATATGTGAAGGGATGTTACCTCAGTAGTGTCAGAGGTGGATGGGATTCAGTTACTTAGAACAGGTATAGTCAAAGTTTACACATGTAGGGAATTCACTTCAGATAAAGAATAATAAAGGCAAACCTATCAAATCATGCACTACTATTTTTAGACAAAACTCAAACCCAAACGACAGAACAAAAGGAGAGAGAAAGTGCCACTTTGAGGAGAAGGGAGAAGAGATAAATGAGAAATTTTGTATGGAAGTTCATGACAGTATCAGTGACTTTCAGATTTGTAGTGTGAAAACCCAGCTCATTAATCCTGAGTATTCTGTCTTTGAAAGTGATTTATGAACCATCGTGAGAGGTGAAAAGCTTATATTCACAGGCATATGGCGCTAAAACATCCCACTATAAAGGTGTTATCTGCATAACTGCCAATGAGGCAAACTGCAAAGTGCTTCTTGTTTTTTTTCAGTGTTTTTGTAAAAGTATTCGTATACTTTGAATTTTTTCACAGGTTACAACCAAAAACATCAACTTTAATGTCATTGGCATTTTATGTGCCTTAACATACAACATTTTGAGGGCAGGGGGGGTCAGGTCTGACATTGGGTCCTTAGACATGAATATATTTAGATCTAAACCATCCAAACAATTGGTCGCAACAAGTAACACACTTTGTGGCTGAATCTTGTGCATGTTCCATACAAATATCAGATTTAAGAAATAAAGTGGGCTTTAAAAATACCGCCTAGGTCTCTCTTCATGTTCTCCTTTAACGACTTTAATGACTTAAACGTTTAATCACCAAAAGAACAGCAGTAACATTTGAGCACAGTGATCATTTTGGGCTCATTATCCTAACATAACGTTCGTCCCCGGACCTCCATAACTCTCTTTTTCAACCAGCTGTCATTTGCCTGTTTTCTAGCTCCTCCTGAGCTGTGGTATTTGAAGATTCTCCTAACCCTGTCTGTTTGCTTCTGTGGAAGGTTTGTCTATTTTTAGCACAGCCTGTCCTTGCTAAATCCTTGTGGGGGTAGCATCCCTCTTTCTCCCAAAGAAAGATGGATTCTATTAAATTTAGCAAATGGTATCTTTGTGTCACGCATGCTAGTATTAAGAAGAATGGTAAATGTAGACTTTACAGAGGTGTCAGGAGGCCTGGTTGGGAATGAGGGGGCGTCAGTTAGGTAGGGTTTAAGCACAGAGCTCTCATACATGCCGAAAAACACAGACAAGCAAAATTTGATGCCTACGTGAGCAAATGGGGAAAAGGAAAAGCACCTTGGAGAATAGACTTTTGTTTGAGTTGTACACACTAATTACAAATAAAAAAGTTTGGTCCATTTAATAAGGAAACATTTTTAAGTTAATCAAGTTGTGTATCGAAACAGTGTGACAACCGATTTTCTTTAAATTTGTTTGCTGTTCTGAACGCTTATTTTTTGCATTCTTTGCGTTTGATAGCACAGGTCATTTAACCAACAGATTTGGATTTCACAACATAAAAGCCATTGCCATTCTTACATTAGTTTGGTGTGGAGGGCTTTAGATTTTTGCTTAATCCTCTCATTATCTGTCAAGAACTTAAAAGAAAGCAATACAAATCAATGTCTGCACCTTCTTAATAACTGATGGACTTTTTTTTTAGTACTCACCCCAACACAGTTGAGTATAAATATAGCACATGCACTGTTACACCATTAGCATGTACACTTGTACAGTCAGTCTTAAAGGATAATGCAGAAAATGAATAATAAACTATTTTTCTGTTTATTTTATCATGGTATCTGCATCAGGACTTCTCATCCAAGGGCAGGTGGGTCTGATCATGGCGAAGAGATCCCAGTGGATGGTGAAGCACAAGGCAGGAGTCCAGATAATACGGGGAATCTGCCTCCGCTGTGCTTGAAGCAGGTCTACCCGAAGTACACCAAACAGTTCAACCACCTGCGGTTGGTGGAGCGAATCGCTGCCCTCTTCATACGCTTCCTCGGGGTGAAGGGCAACATGCGCCTCGGCCCCACTGCCTTCCGAACCTTCATCAGGTGCACATGTTGGTTATTTTTTTTAGATCCTGATATGATTCTGCTATAGCAGCTGCTAATATTTAGTAAGCAAGCCGTCATTTTATTGCAGTAGGACAAAAAATATGAAGACAGATGCTGCTTTCCTGATTAAAATTTCTCTCTGCTTAACCAGACTTCTGGTGTGTAGCATATGTCAGTAGGACAAAGTCCATACGCTGACTTAACAAAGTAAAAGAAACAGGTGCATGCTGAGAATCTCTCTGAAGCAGCGAGGCTCTCATCTGAACTGTGATTTAGATTTCTAGATTTCTGTTTCAAAGTGCTGAGAGCAGAGACGCTTTTATTAATTTATGTTCTGCAGTATATCACTGTCTCACTTTTTTTTTGCCTTTTTTAAGCCAGAACATTCATATTTTCAGTGCCGGAATACATACTCTAAACTTTGCTTACCTCAGAAACACTTCCAGAAACTCCATCTATTTATGTTGACAGGAAAGAGTGAAAAATGGCTCTTATAAGCATGATGTAATGAATACACACTTTATCTCTGTTGCAGGTAAAGCTTATATTTCATGTAGAATGCCCTTCACTAATTAATGCACCATATTTTACTGTATTAAACTAAATGCAAATTTAGTATGCAATTTACATGATTACTACACAATCTGGAAAAGACTTAAAGTCTTTTAAGACTTAGAATTTAAGACTTAGAATTTAGGAAAATACTTGCATTTCCAGACTTTACTGCCATCCATCCTATCAGTCCGTTCATCCGTGTATCCGATGTAAAGGTTCAAATATCTGCTATAAATTAATGGTAAATACAATTTGTTTTTATACTTTAATCATGGGCTGAAATGAGAGTAGATTTGGTGCATTTATGAGCGTTTAGATTGAAAATATTTTAAATGTTTGTGGGAACTCCCTTTGAATAATATTATCATTGTTGCTTGTAAAAAAACTAAAGAGAATTTGTTAAATAATGAAGGTCCTACAACAAAAAGAAAAAAAAAAACATCACTATCCCTGTGTGCAATTACAGATTGGAAGCCTGTGCATTTGCAAAAACAGTCTGCAGAATGCCAGATATCTCATTAAATGTAATAACTTTCTCAATAACCAAGCACCCACACTTTTCTAAGCTTTTGTCCTTCCATACACCAAGTTCTTACCTAACTCTTCCTATTTTTTCTGTCTGATGGGGCATAAACACAAAATCAATTCCTGCTGTATTAAGATTCTTTCACAACATATCAGCCACACATTGAACAAGCTTCCCTTTCAAAGTCTCATTATTATCTTACTTAAAGGTGAACATTTCATCTTGTGCTGTAGCCGGGTTCATGAAAAGATGTGCCAAACAAGTTCACTGTTCATGTCACCATTTGGGTTAACAAGTAGCTGCAGCATATTAGGCTTATAGTGTACATTTTAGAAGCAGCGTGATAGCCAGATGCTGCAGTGGCCCTCGCTCTTTAGGGGAACATAGCTTACTTTTCTCTACATCTCTAGAATGCAACTCTGACTCTCTTTCATTAACCTCAGGGTTAATGAAATATTCATATGGATCCATGTAGGATGTGCATTTTTTTCATTATTTGACTTAAGATAGTGATAAACTGACAAATCAGCTATAAAGCCAGAATCGTCTGTTTCGTTTGATTAGCCCTGATGGGTGACCAGCCAGCTGGAAACTTAAAATTCTGATTTTTTTCCAATCAAATAAATCAATTCAAAGGAAGCAGAAAAGCTGTAAGAAGCTTATTTAAAGGGGAAACTGTATTTTTAATGACATTCATCCAGGTTGCAAGAGAGAGCAAGACTTTCAGCAGATAACAGGAGGGCTGAACAGAGAAAATTATTATTTTTTTCTTTTGAGGTTTCAAATTTTGTTATGAAACATGCTGGATTTATAAATGTTGACAGCCTTTCGGAAATGTTACAATTAAGGAAAGGGTGCAAATTCTATAGGGATTAAACATAAAGACTACTATTTTGGGAATGCTATCTGTGCTAATCATTATTATCAAATACTGAAGCCAGTTTAAAATGTCAACTTTGTAAACATTTTGTCTTCTCTTTAACACATGCCTCATCTCGTGGCCTCTGTTTCTACTAAATGCGTGTATTATAGCTCTGATAGACAAATCAGAATCAGCTAAAATTAGGTCACCATATTAATATTTAGCTGAGACCCGGCTCAAAAGATACACGGGTACTTTAAAAAAGTAACCAAAACAATTAGTTGTATCCTAAAAGTACATTAAAACGTGTTTTGGTTCTTGTATTAAGAGGTATGAGTTAGATGTTGGTAGATTATGATCAATTTAGACATTAAATATTTCTTTATTTTTCCAGGACTTGTAAACTAAGCAACAGCAACTTCACCATGGCCTCAGTTGACATCCTGTATATAGACATCACACGTCGGTGGTCATGTGCCCTGCCTGAGTCCCGAGAGGCAGGTAACAAATACTCATACATCTGCAGGCCAAGACAAAAAAGTCCTCACATGGTGTGTTTGAAGAACAGAGAGTCGGGCATCCTTGAGACTCTGAGCAAATAATGTGCCCTCCCATAATTGCTTGTCATTCTCTGTCAGACTCCCTTCTCCCATAATTGAAATGGGGCGAGATCACAGCATGACAGCGCAGAGACCATCCCCACATGAATTATTCAGGCACCGCACCTCGCACTGTTTGCGACATAAAATAGATTGTTGGATATCACATGGACCAGGATGGAGGGGTCCATGCTGAGGAGCGTGTAAGCTGAATTTCAGATAAGCTTATATGTATTCAGTAGGATACTGAAGGTCTGGTAGTTCTGTGTGCACTTGGTCAGGTGGATTTGTGGGAAGCCAAGAAGAGACAAAGACGATTTTTAAAAAGTTAAAAGTAGAAAATAGTGTAGACACCTGAGAGGGTATAAATCCTGCTCAGTTCATTGTTTTCTAAAAAAACAATGAAAAGATAAGATATCCACACTGTTATTATAGTTCTTCAAAGTAAAATCAGTTGGCTAAAGTTGATTTTTGGTAAATAAGATGTTTACAAAAGCAGAAGGTCTTAAATCGGCCCCAAATCTCTAATTGATGCATCTCTACTGAAAACCAAATTGTGTATTTATTTTGAAAAGCTGACTGATAAGTTCCTCAGTAAGTCTGTTGGAAAGGCTATCCATTACTTCTAGGGACAAATCCACTTTTAGCAGAAATATATGCTGTGATTTGTTCTAATCTGAATTCTTACACTATTAACAAATCTTTCCTTTTCCTTTCAACCACAGCTATAATGAAGCTTTCAGCTTAAAGGTTATTACCTTCAGCTTTTCTAAACTGAAAGATGGAAATTGTCTGGGCTCTTTTTTTGGAACTGAAGCTTGTTGCATTCAATTGCAAGCTATGAACAATTTATTCGGTCCAAAATTAGAGAAGAAAAGGTCAAATGACAAAGAAATGGGCGAACAGTTTCACCCGGCATAGTCTAAACCTAATTGGATGCTCTTTAATCTGGTATACTTATATGTGACTAATATATTCGTCCTGTATGTCAGACATCAAGGACTTCAGTTGAGTTTGGATTGATCTGAACTGAAACCAGACAGCTCAAAACTAGAGGGTTGATACATTTTTAGTTCTTTCTTTTCCCAGTGTCTATTCCTGTATGTGTTGTAGAAATAATATGCAGATTATCTAGAGTTTATGATGGGCATGGTTTATATGAACCCATTTAATACAATTACCTCCACATTTAGTGGCACCCAGGAAATAATGTGCAAAAACCTTAAAATAAATTAACCTATTATTTCAGTAGCGTGTTCAACAAAAGCTTTTGAAAAATCCAACCTTTATTACAGCGGAGAAAATATATTCAGTAGGAAGATTTATTTAATTAGTAATCCATGACTTCCCACATCCCAAAACATGGGGTTATTTCTGTGACACTGAAGATGGGAGAACATCCTTTTAAAGTAACGCAGATGTCTGTTGGTCTTTGTAAGTCAGAAAAATGGATCCTAAAATAGCTAAGCACCTTGACTTGCACATAACTGATTAAAAGAGACTGGAAAAAAATGTCACAGTTAAAGAACAGCAGCAAAGAGTCATCACAGAGTCTCCCAACAGGATTATGATCTATAACAGATTGGCAAAGTAGCACAAATGATTCACTAGAAACAATATCAGCTTTCTTTAATGCCCATCTCAGTTCTTAGACTTATAAGATTTTTAGAGGACCCTGGACTCTGTATGATCTAGAGAGATTGTTCGAAGAAGAATGCTCTTGGAAGCCTTGGAAATGTTATAGGACAAGACAAAGTGCTCTCTGATTGAGAGAGGGTTGGACAGAATATTGACAGCAGCGAGACTCAAAATATATTTCTTAATGTTCTTCCTCTTTGAATAAATATACTGGCATTAAAAGTGTGATTTTCAGATAACGTTGCATTGCACTATTACTTTTAATTTAAGGCTTTTACTCATCTTTACATTGAGTGCCAATAACTGTTGAAGGTGCTGTGTGTCCTCCTAAAAATGTTACGGTTTTTCATCAGCGTTACCTTCTGCCATACAGGGATGGGACTGCAAGCATTCGTGGAAGCCTTTTTCTACCTGGCAGGCCGGAAGTTCAAATCCCTCCTGCTGAGGGAGCAGGTAGTGGCCCTGCTGGACCTGTGCGAGGCTCACCCCGGGCCCCAGTTCAGTGTAGAGGACAGACGCTCGTTGAGCTGCAGCAGGGTGCTGCCGCGAGCCATCAAAACTCAGACACTGTGCCTCTCCAACCCTCAGCTCAACTCTCCAGCCACTCAGCGAAGGGCCACAAGCCAGGACTGCAGACCGCATCAAAGACTGAAGCCTCGCACGCTTAGGGCAAACGTGGAGAACTGATGAGAGGGAACTAGTTGTCCAAATCCTGCTGCATTGCCTTGAACCCTCTCCACAGGAGCGGGGGAGATTAAGGGTCCATTTCTCCTCTGCAGCTCCTGAGAAGGGCTAGCTCGACCCCTGCTGGCTGACTTGTTGGAGGACTGCTCTCTGCCTGATTGCTTTTTATTCCTTCTGAGGAGGAAGAAGGCCTCAGGGGGACTGAAATGGTAATGGAGGCTGGTGGATTCCTTCCTCTCCTCCTGGTGGGATCATACGTTAACAGTGTGGTCCTGTCAGGAGGAGGATATGGCTGCTTTTTGTGTACTGTTTGATTCTAAAGGGCAGCTATTTGCTTCCCTTCCCATTTGTCTGGCTACATCTCCACCAAAACGTTTTCTTTTTACAGGAATAATATTAGATACTTTATGTCAGTTAATTCACACAGATTACACATAAACAAGTGGGTGTAAGGCAGCATCCTCTCTGTATTATACACTTGCATCCCAATAATTTCTAATGTCATCGAAAAATTACCATTTATTTTAGTAATTCAATTTAAAAAGTCAAACTCATATCGTATAGATTTATTATACATAGTGTGATATACTTGAAGCATCAATTTCTGCAAATTTTGATTATTAAGGCTCATAGCTAATGATAACACAAATGTATTTTTATTTTTATTTTTTTTTTATTAACCCAAAAATAGGAAAACAAAAATATTACATTAAAATAGCTTTGAACATTTTTTTTAACACAGAAATGTCAGCTTTCTGAAAAGTATAAACATTTACTGTACAGTATATGCACTCAAAACTTGGTCATGACTCCTTTTGCATGAATTACTCTAACTGCAACAGTCCACACATTGTTAATCTAGAATGGGCTTTGCTTTAACAATCAAGTTATACCTGTTGTTTGTGGACATTTGTTCTACTACACTTTTTCCTTCCACTGAACTTTCCAATAATATGCATGGATACACCCAAAACCCTCAGTCTGAAGTCTTCCCCATGATTGTTGTGGTCAGTGGTTTCCAAATGCTTTGATACGTGAGCTTAGATTGTTTTTTTTCTCATGATTTTTAAATTTTTTTTGGAGAGAAGGGATGTGTAAGTCATTCGAAACACAAAAAGAGTCTAAGACTCATACTTAATGTAGGCATACGTATTCCTAAATTTCTTGGGTCAGTTGTTTTCTATTTTCTATTAGTTCCAGTGTATTTTTAGTTACAAGAATGTGATATGGGTCACTTTTTCTTAAAAAAAATTACCCTTTGCTGTGTTTAGCCAAGTTTGCTTTGGCGTCACTGGACTTTTCGAATCCTATTTACTATGATATTAAAATGCAAAAAAAATTGATTAATAAAAGATGAATACTACTACTGTTGTACGTAAAACTTTTAGTCTTAAGATTTGAATTTAACGACAATCTACTGCCGAAAAATTAGTCTGTCCAATTTGTACCATTCCTGACGTCATCCTTGAACATTAAAATTTTCTGACAAACAAACTTTTGATAAACTGTAAGCCAGATTCATCAAAAAGAACACAAATAAACAATCAAACTAAACCACTTTATGTGTAATGAATCTAAATATAAGTTTAACTTTTTTAATTGAATCTAAATAAAGTGACGTTGATATTCTGATTTATTGAGATGCACCTGTAATTAATGCATTTGCACAGCAGCTATTTAAACTCCTATATTTGCACAGAAGTAGATGAAATCCCCTCTAGGCGTTTGCGGGCACATGTGTATGAGTGTGCGTGTTTATGCTACGGTATTTATTTGTATTTAGCTCAGTAGTGAAAAAAAAAACCCTGCTGGCAGCAAGTGGCTCAGCGGTTAGTCCTCCATGAGCCCATTAATGACAAGTTAAGTGAATAAGCATTTACTTATCCTCTTTCAGTTCAGCAGCTATTCCTGTCGGCAGCCTTGGTCCTCCCCGTCAATCACTTTTTAGGTTGATTACTTTTTAGTGACGTAACTGCCACAGGGAATTAATATTTCAGGATAAAAATTGACTGCATATCTTTTAAAAACAAATCACCATCTATCGTTTCTTAAAGGAGATTTGGAAAACTTTTGCATAATAATATCCAACGTGTCGTTACAGAAAGAAGCATGATGGATGCCAAGTTTAAAAGTCCCTGTTGTATCCAAATTTTAAAACAACAATAATATGTTTTTCTTACCTTTTGCACCAGTGTTAATAATAGAGTTGTCATCCAAAATAAGAATTAACTATCGGCAGTGTGGGCAGCTGTGAAAACACAAAGTGGATTAACCTAAAAGGTTTTTTGCTATGAATAATAATCTAGGGCTTGCATATGAACTGCAGTGTGGTTATGACCATTTAAAGTAGAGGAATGAGGTTGTCTACAGTGACAGATGTGAACGAGATGTACTCAAAACACAAGAAAACAAATAAAATATGCTGTTTAAGCTGAAGATGTGGTCTCTGTTGTTTCCTGTTTCCAGGTGAATGAAGGTTGGCAATAGCAGTGCCTCCAAAAGTATTCATACACCTTTAACTTTCCCACATTTTGTCATATTATACCCAAAAAACGTTCATGTATTTCTTTAGGAATTTAGGTGATTCGCCAACAGGAGTTACACCAAGGATGTAAGTTTTTCAATATTTTTTTACTAATAAAAATCAGCATGTATTTGTATTTAGCGCCATTTCCTCTGATTCCCCTAAACAAATGTGCACACAAGTACCTTAGGAAATCTCCTAAGTAGTAAAAAGAGTCCACCTGAGTGTGATTTTATTCTCAGTATAAATCCAGCTGTTCTGTGAAGGCCTCCAAGGTTTTTAGAGAACTGTGAACAAACACCACCATGACAATAAAGGATCACAGCAGACAGGTCAGGGTTAAAGTTGTGGACAAGTTTAAGCAGAGGTAGCTCATAAAACAATATGGAAATTATTAACCATAAGTAGCCAAGAAAAAGTAAGCAAATGTGTATTGATAAAGCACTTTTCATACATCCAAATGTAAATCGAAAGTGCTTTACACAATGTTACATTAGTTAATAATATAAGCATTAAGGTTAGAAGAAACACTCAAATTATTAAAGAATTAGGTTATAAATTCAATAAAAGGATGAAAGATAAAATTTACAAGAGGTCTGTGGTTACTCTGGAGGAGCTGCACAGATCCACAGCTCAGGTGGGAGAATGTGTTAATAGAACAGCTAATCAGTCATGCCATTGTTGAAAGGGGTGCCATTGTTTAGAGTCCTTTTCACATTTTCACAAGCCATGTAGGGAACAAACCAAACATGCGGCAGGAAATGACCAAAACTGGACTTTCTGGACTGGTGGAAAATTAGCATTGCACATCACCCTGAACACATCAAACCCACTGTGAAACATGGTGGTGGACACATGCTGTGGGGATGATTTTCTTCAGCAGGGACAGGGAAGCTGATTTGCGCTGATGGGAAGATGAATGGAGCTAGATACTGGGCAATGCTGTGAGAAAACCTTGTAAGAGGCTGCAAAACACTTAAGGAGAGAAGGTCTGTGTTTCGGCAGGAAAACAATCCTTAACATACAGCCAAAGCTAGAGTTGAATGGTTTAGATCAAAGCATTCCTGTTTTACTTTAGACCAGTCAAAGTCGAGACTGAAATCAAACTGAGAAGACTAAAATTGATAAACTCCTGTCTGGCCTAGGGATTGCAAAGAAGACCTTCACTGTGTAGAGGTTCAAAGCTGGTTGAGGCATACCCAAATGACTTGCAGCTGTAAACCACTGAACGGTGATCTAAAGTGTATTTTCTAAGGGTGGCTTAACAGAAATCCACGCCATACGTCTCAGATTTACATTTGTCTATCACAAAATATCCTAATAGAACACATTGATGTTTGCAGATGTACCAATACACAATGTGACTTCAAAGGATATACTTTGCAATGCACTATATACATTTTACTGGCCCCTCTGTTGGCACTGTGGTCCCATTTATGTCTTGGTCCTCAACGAGGTTGATGGATGAATCGGAAACGGCTCATTTTTATGTGTTTTAAGACGTTCGATATGTTTCACTGCGCAACCATCTGCCCATGTTTCCTCAACCTGCTGTTGTGGAGGCTGGCAGTCCCAGCTGACACCATAGCTCCAGTGTCTGTATTCATCACAGCACTGTGTTGTTGTCGCTCAGTGGAGCCAACAAACGTGTGACAGTCATCAGAGTTATGTTCAACCTTTCATCCCTCATAAAATGTGCCAGATCAGACCTCTTTTAGCTGTACTATAGGCGAGGAAAAAGAAGTAAAAATAAAACACCTCAATGTTTGATGCTTTTGAATCATTAAACATTTCTAAGAGTGATGATTATGTTAATATGCCTGATACCCTAAATGTGTCTTTGCTGCAAGAAGCCTGTTTCACTTGGCAAAAGAAATAAGTTAGCCTCGCAGGGAGTAATTACTAACATTGATTTTTCACTTTAAAATACATACTGTTAGAGATCTGCACCAGTTATAGTAATGAAACATGATACTGCCTTTTTGCTGCCTTCCCTTTGCAGCACATGATCATGATTCATATCTCTTTTTGAAGATTTTAGTTAATTTAAAGGTTTCAAAAAAGCCTTTTCACTTTTACATGTCTGGCTTTTTCCTACCGGCTGTGGGGAATAACAATCAGACAGTATGTAGGTCATGCTTGCTGTGCAAAGTAGGCACTGCTCAAAGCATTCATTCATGTCTCCATCATACCCCCTGCTCTGCCTCTTGGATCCCCACTCTGAGCATATGTTCTCTCTATATGCCTATAATCAATCTAGGTCTCCTTGAGTATTTAATGAACATGTGATTCATCATGCACCCTGTCAAATCTGGCTTCATTTAGCTTTCACATTTTAAAACATCACAGAGAGCCACATCGCCGAGGCTGTAAAGCAGAGATGCACAGGGAAGAGAGTTTAAAATAGCTAAATAAAACTTTAATAGGTCTAGTTGCAAATGTACATAAATTGCACAGCCACATTTTGTCAACACAAATTCTTCTGTACATTATTGTTTTGTCACCGTCATCAAAGGAAGCAGAATCCAGCAAATACTTTATACTTTCAACATACTTACAAAAGTATTTTCTACAATATAATAGAAAACATACATCTTTTACTTATAGCTTTATAATTCATTTAATCCTCTGTTTGATTGGTTGAAATATGTGAAGAATGAGCTTTTGTTTTTCTGATTCATGAAATAAAAAACCAAAAGCTAATCATTGGTGCCTTAATGTTGGTTGCTTATTGAAAAATATAACTTTTAATGAATAAAGTTTAATTGTTGAAAGTTTAAAGCAAGACTATGACTTGAGTTAAATGCTGAACTGCTGCTGAGCAAAATATATTTGGCTTGTTCAGTGTTTAGATATTAAATAGAAAACAAAGATACCATTTAATTTTACACAAGGGTATCAACTATGTAGCTACATGCTAATTACAAACAAGTTAGCCAAGCTGAAAAATGCTTATGGAACCAATTGAGAAGGAAACAAAATCAACAAAAGAATCAAAAATGGCAGATTTTTGGGAAATACAAATTCCAACACACCTACTAGCTTAGCATTCAACAGAAAATTAGCATTGTGTTATAATGCTAATGCTTAAATGTAAACTTCTCTGCGAATTAGCCCAGTTTCACAAATTGCAAAACATGTGGTGGTTTAGCAATTAGTCAAACAGTGGACAAAAGGCTAAAAGCTATTCAGTAAATGTATTTTCGGTTTATAATAATATATGATAATGATGACAAGGTTTTTTCTTAGCAAAACACATATCAAGAAAATAATGTTTAGTGCTTTTCTGGCTGAATTCAACTAATTTATTAACTCTGTTATGCAAGATCAGCTAGCTACAAAATGCTCCACTTCCAAGCTGAATGCTAAAAAGAATTGTTTTTGTTTATGCTCAAATTAGATAATTAAGAAACAATGGTTTATAGTCAACATTAATATTACCTGAATCTACACAACTTATAGATATTTATCAAGAATTTAAAATTAAGTTCAACATTTAGCTGAGCAGTAGTTTAGCATTTAAGTGTAATGTAGTTCAGTTACAAGGAAATCAAACAGCATGCAGTTAGTAGCTTCCCAAAATTTTGAAATGTTTTATGACAAGTTCAAAACATGGGGAAGTAAACTTATACTGTATGTAAACAACTGATTTTTAAGCTAATTTGGTCAGCACATATAACTATTGCTAATCAATTAATGTAAAACAAAAAGAATTTGACTAATTGTATTTGTCAAAGGAATCATAGTCTTGCTTTAATTTTTGCAGACATAATTAAAACAGCTTTAGGGCTGTCTACTATGCAGATATATCTGAAACTTACGAACCTTCAAATGCCTGAAACAGGTTCTATGGTTTAAAAAGTGAAATAGAAACCAACCACTAAATGTAAAAGTGCATTGAATGAGACTGACGAGATTAACAGGATTGTGCTTGCGCCGCTCATCAGACTCAAGTTGGCTTGAAACCAGCAAGGCATACATCTCAAGAGTCAAACTCCTATGTAATCAGTTCTTTTTTGTTTTTGGCTAGAGATAACACGCTGTAAATACAAACACAAAAGCTTTTCAACAGAGAGAACACTAACAGGTTAATTGATTTGTATAGTTCTACCCAATGAGGACAGATGACCAACTGGGCTATTTTGTATTTACAATCTCAATAATGATACAGCAGAGTCTGAGCACAAAAAACATTTACAAAAAGCTCTGTTAACATCAGGTAAAAATAGTGAGGGCATTTTATTTACACAATCCCATGTCATCACAACCCCCCCCACACACACATATATATATATGGTATGTATTCAAGAAACCAACTGTTCAACTGGAGACCAAAGGAGACAAATGGGCGTTGATGCTACGACTGGCTCTCAAGCAGGGATGAAGCATGCAGGGCCTCACACCTCATGTATTTATGCTTTTACAGGTAAGAAAAAATGTTACAAAAAATATACAAAAAAAGCAGATGTTGACATGGTAGTGTGTAATGACAGGAGACTTTAGAAGGTGTCTATACATTCAGAAGCAAAAGGGATGAGGTCAGGTAGAGTAAGAAAAAAAAAGAGAAGAAAGCTAGTGCCAAGGATCAATGGAGTCACAGTTTGGATGCAACGTACTTCATTTCAGCCGACAAATAAAGTGGTTAGAGAGAAAACTAAATGAATGGAATCCAATGACAACGGCTCGCCACTTAATAGTATAATATGGTACAGTATGAGTGAGTGCATCAAGACACATCACTTGATGGCTCCTGTGCAACTAGAGAGAAAAGACCACCATCCAACAACAGCTAATCTGTGCAGTGATGAGCACCAGAAAAAACAACTACTTAACTGTGAATGGGCATGAGGCAGTTTTGGGTATCAAGGTACATCAATTAGCCATTGGCTGGTTACTGGTATCAGGGTAGAAAAGTTACCATTTAAAATTTTTATATGTAATGCAGGGCTTCCCTAAGGTTTTTTTTTCTCAAGGTTATCATACTGAGAGATTTGTATTCCGGCCCCTTTTTAAAAAGGAGCAAAAACTTCCCTTAATCCCATTCCAAAGGTTTTAAGTCCTAACAGTGAGATACGAGAATAGAGCAAGAGTAAACTGGAGCTTTCTCCAGCTACATGGAATTAATAGGTAATAGTGCAGAGCTGCCCATTTGCCAACTTGTTGATGCACACTGCTGGTCAGCAGGCTGAAAAGAGGCTTCTGTAAATTCCCTTACCTCAAAAAAAAGAGTCAAAATCGGCTGTTTGGAGATAATTTTAGTTGTGACAAAATGGACCTCTATGAAAACTAACATAGCTCGACCTATCGATCTTATTATTACAGTTGGCAAGTCACAAGCAGCATGTCTGTCTATAAGTCTGCTGGAGGCTCTGCCCAAGCAAGGACAAGGCAGTCAAATCAACGGGTGTCATATAAACAGAAAATACCTATAGTAATAAGCATGGTATATTATTTTTACAGCAGCAGGTATAGTTGTAGATTTGTAGTTTAAAGATAATCAGATTACGTTAAAAGTTATTTGTTTTTTTTGTGTTAATAGCATAATAACCCTGCTGTGTTATCATTCTGGCCTATGCCTAGAACCTTTAAAAACAAAATAATGATGCAGGATTTTTTAACACCTGTATAGGCATTTCCCTAATTACTGTGCATAAATTACATAAAGAACAATAAAGGCTCTTTGAGGGATGAATAAGGTGCTGATCACTGCTCAGGATGGTCCACCTCTCTAGGGCTCCAAAGCAAGCTTCACACTATAATCTCTTACCATTAGAGAAGAAAAATTACATTAGATCTCTTAAATAAAGGGCTGCTTTTATATTTGACTTTATCAAATATAGGTATATGTGTGTATACTCTAGAAGAAAAAAATGCATACATCTATATTAAATTTCATTAATATAGTATCACATAGAATTCTTTTACTTTAGTGTTTATAATACATTAATCGCATTTTATGTTTTTTTTTTTTTTACAAATCCACAGTATAAGTTGTGCCTTTGCTTTTTTGCAGAAACGGGGTGGAGAGTGGGGGGTTTGGTGCTGCCGGGGGTAAAGACAAGGTGTGTTCCCCTACTTAAGGCGTTTCGTGTACCAATAGCTTTTCACAAAGTGCACTGCTTGGGGGTTGGAAGGAGGGCGGAAGGGTAAACGGGACGCTCAGGAACACACCTCTAAGTTAAAAGGGAAGTAAAGAAGATTGTTTTGGGATTTTAAAATATCTATTTATAGGTCATATTTGATTCTTTAAAAACATATCCTTTGAGATAAAGCATTGGAAAGTAAACCTCTGGAGACAAACTTAACTGAAAATCCTCAACGTGTGGTTTTAATGGGTCCACTTCGCTGTCAGGAGGGAAAGGAGGAGCGGATGGTCGATGTCTGTGGTTTTTATAGTGGTTTGTCCCAGGCGTGGGTGGTGGCTTGAGAAATTCATCCACAGCTTGGAGTTTTTATATACAAGCTCTGCCCCGCCTCCTCTTTCCATCACCCTCCCAAAGGCCATCAGGTGATCTGCTCCAAGCTGCACACCTTCTGGGTAGCCCCTTGCAAAAAATGCCCTCTCATTAACGTTTTTCTCCAAACAGAGAAAGAGTGGAAATCTCTTCCGGAAGTACACTGACTGCTTTCCAAACACACCCACACACAGTCTCACAGTCCATCTAACAGGCACAAATCAACCCAAGAGGATGAATACACTGTACACACTCAGGAGCCTCAAACACACTCGGAGCAGCCTTAGCAGTTGCTGCTGTTCCGAAACTCTCCGTTCTCTGTGATCTGCAGTTTGGCGGGGTTGGTGGGGGAGATGCCGTTGCGGGTCTGAATGCTGTAACGCTCCTTCAGTTGGCTGAGCGCGCTCATGAGACGAGCGTTGGCGGCATCCAGTGACGCTATGCGCTTCTCCTGCAAAGTCAGAAAAAATAAGATTTCTGAAAAAAGTTCCAGACCAGCTATTGTGATTTGTTCTTCTACTAAGATCAGAATTTGTTTTATTTCTTTGCTACACTTTTAAACAGTATTCCTATAAGCTTTGTTCCGACAGATTCCAAACAGCATTTTATGGTTTTTGTGATGATTAACATTTGATTAAAAGCTTTAAGATGACAAATAGCAATGCATTAAGAAGACTAAATACCCGTCTTTACATTAAAGAAAAATATCATATTTTTAATCTAAACAGTGAAACAAAATAAATAATTATCTGCCTTTTCTTTGCTTTTTATAGCAAATTTTTTGACACCATGAGCTTTTTAGGAACCGCCTGTACCCAATAAAAATCTTCAGTGTGTTCTGGAGCTGCAGACCATGACTGTCTGAGGCTAGAAACAGAAAGCTCATTGTTTTCTTGACAATAAAACCCTTTTGGATTGTTGTCAAATGGTTGTCTGGCCATCTTTTGGAAAGGCATTAAAGTTTGGAGTGAGCGCTTATACTTTCCTTAAAGACATTTATGTAGGCATAGTGGGAGAGATGTGTGAAAGTAAAGACGGCAACCTTCTTTAACAACAATTAGCTGCATTTTCTTCAGTGTCTGAGCCAACAGAATACTAAATTGAACATGAGTATTTTGATGTGCACTACTAGATTAGTGCTTCTGTGTTCTTTTTTTGTCTCTGCTCTGTTCTCTCAAACCCCCGGTCGGTCGTGGCAGATGGCCGCTCACACTGAGCCTGGTTTTGCTGGAGGTTTCTTCCTGTTAAAAGGGAGTTCTCCTCTCCAATGTCTCTACATGCATGCTCAGTTTGAGGGATTGCTGCAAAGTCAATGCAAGCCACTGTCCACTGTCTCTACATACTCATCCAGAGGGAGTGACTGCTCCAAGTCACTGACACGATGCTGCTGGGTTTCCTTATATAGAAAACCTTTTAACCAATTTGAATAATAAACTGAATCTGACTGCACTGTTTGATAGTTAGGATTAATTGGAATGTATGTACCTGACATGAAATCTGAATGATTCGATTGAATTGATTTCGTAAAGTGCCCTGAGACGACATGTGTTGTGATATGGCGCTATTTAAATAAAACTGAATTGAACTGACTTCCTGCTCAATTACCACATTTGTAGCCTAAAGTCACATTTTGGGGCCAAACAACTGTAGATAGACTTATTGAGTTGGAGAAGGAAGAAATAATGTCTACTCAAAATAATGCTTCGACAGCTACATTACTGTAGGGCAGTTAAACACGCAAGAAGAAATTGTATTTTGTGCAGAAAAGCAAGACTTCTTGCATTCACTGCCGCTATACTGTACACATCCACTGCAGATCTCACTTATATTAAGTAATCCGGTGACATGGTTGTTTACAGAAAAAGTAGTGCTGAAACCTGTGTGCATCAGGATTACAATGTAACACTTACTTTTTAATATTGCCAGTATTTTAGTTTAAGGTATTTTTTCTCATGAGAGCTTTTGAATTCCTAAGCGGAGTCCTGGTTTATCAGGTCTTCAAGCTGCTCTAATGGCTTCCTCCTCCCATTTAGATAAATGATGATATAAATCTTTGCCTTGCTCTGTGATGGGGAGGTAACCTGTCCAGAGTGCACCCCGCCTCTCACCCAATGACCTCTGGAGATAGGCACCATCTCCCCCCAGTGACCCTTCAAGGATAAGCAGGCATAGAATGGCTAGATCACCTTTCGAAATCACAGCTGAGTTGGAGACTTTGGATTCATCTTGGGCAGCTATTGTCTTAGGCACTGATACCTGATTTCACTGTTTTGTACGTAACATCACTTTTCATCAACTTTGAATGTTAAAATGAATATAACCAAGATGAAAGCCTAAACACACCAAAGAGGAACAATTGTTGGGATGATGATACTGTATATGCCCTTGAGCTATCAAAACCAGCAGATTTACACAAACTATCTGCTTTCATATAAGACTGAGCTGATCTGCCAAAACACATGTCCCTCCCTGCTTGAGTAGTGCCCTTTATATTTAGTTTTTCTCTGCCTGTTTACAGAGAGCACTGATTACGTGACTGAGCTGTGGTTGTTCGCAAACACACACGCTCATTACTGTGGGCGTGAATGAGATTAATGACCTTCGTTTTTCTGTGTGTGAATTTGCATTAATGCCATGTTGCAGGGTGGTTGTTTTCTGGTTTGACTTCAACCAAGAAATTGATTTTTGTGGCTGGGGTCACAAAAATAAATGTTGTTCCTCAGAAAATGACTGCACTAGATTCTGAGGCATTCTGTTCAGCCGTTGGAGCTTCCCCCTGCCAGATCAGATACAGTTATGAATTAAACATCTACTTGTATTCAATGAACCAAGACTACACGAGTGGCAGCATGACAAATTCGGCATCACTAACGCCACCTGCACAGGAAGTGTTTTCTATTAGTCAGCATATTTTGACAGACCAAACAGACCTGTGCATCAATGATCTTCTGTTTAGAGTCCACGACTGCTTGCATGTCAGAGTGGTCCTTCTTCAGCTCCTCTTCCACTGACATTAATCTGGATGTTACAACAATGGGTGATACATTTGTTAGATTTAAAGAGCAAATAAACAGCACCATAACTATGGACTTATTCCCCCTACCGGCTGATGATGCTTTTCATCTGAAGGTCTTTGTCATCCTGCTGCCTGCGCAGACGCTCCTCCGACTCCTCCAGCCTGGCCTGGTACTCCAGCAGGACCTTCTGAGCCTGCTCATCCTGACCCTTTAGACGGGCTTCATACTCCTCCAGCTTTTGCACAGAGGCACGTAGTTTCTCCTGCAGCACTGCTATCTCCTGCTGGTACTGAGTAATACATCAGAGACACAAAGAGATTCATCATCAGACCTATCAGAAGCCTTCCCTTCTTATCATTTTAACCACTGACAACAGCAAAAGTGGGGCAAATATGCCAGCACCTGAAAATAAAAATAACTTCTGTGAAGAAGATAGAGTAGGCCTCTGTCTTATATAATCCTATCATATTTATATAATCATAGCATTTTTAAGAGAGCTTTTATGGTGCACTGTTAACGTCTAGTTTGACAGACTCCACTGATTTGGGTTTATATCCAAGAACTTGGTGGTAACGTTTACATAACAGAGACAGAAAAGTTCAGAGGCATATGTTAAATAAAAAGAAGAGGAAGAGAGCTGCAAACTAAACCCAAAATATCTCCACCTGCCCATCATCGAACCTCATGGGGGTTATCGGGGAGTTCTCTTCATGCCAGAGGGAGCAAGCAAAGGGTAGAAATTGATTTTTGTGTGAGAAAAAATGACAGTGAGGGGTACCAGGAAAACTGTAAAGTTCTGAGCTGAACTACAGTGCCCTACAAAAGTATTCACAAAAGTGTCCAGAAGTTTTTCATGCTTTATCACGTGATAACCACAAACCTCCAATGCATTTTGTAGATTTTGTTCCAGCTGCAGCTGGGATATGTCTCTACCGGCTTTGCATATCAAGAGACTAAAATCTTAGCACTACTGAGCTTTTTAAAATAAAGGACTGAGGACTGGTCTATAAGGGGGACCAAGGCTCGGGATATTGTTTTATAACCTAAATCTGCTTTAAAATTTAAACTTCCACAACTTTATCCCTGACCTGTTTGCTGTGTTCCTTCAACTTTAAAATACAGACTTCTGTGTTCATTCCCACACCTTACAACTGGTATCTGTTAGAATAAAAAGCGCTGTCTGTTGCCCACGTCTCATAGTTAATTGCCATAGTACAGATGAAACTACATCTTATCAGCTTATTTAATTTTGAAACAACCTGTTTGCTTATCTTAACTGAATCAGGATGTATTCTATTTAAACAAAATCCTGCAACCTTCAACAATAACTGATAGGAGTGTTGTTTTGGACAACCTTTCCCAGCATACTGAATTATCTGATTCCCTTGCACACAGTGAGAATGCTGCTGGGGGAACTTATCTTTGTTTGTCACCTTCCACCCATTCTCATTTCTGTCCCAAGCCTGCCAAATCAAAGAGACATTTTCCTGTTCAGCCACTCTCTACAAGGAAGTAGTGACCTGAAACAGATTTATCTTGTCGGCTGCTTTCTGTTCCTTTCTCAATTTCTGATATCTCTCTGTTCTTGTGTCCAATTCCCCTGAGAACGAGTGACATCTGCTGTGACCGAGCCTTTGTCCTGCTCCTTTGTCTCCCTGAAACAAACCACATATAGAATCTGCTCGGCTCTACTTAAGCTCCCCACTCTTACCTGCATCCTCCCTTTCAATGCAAAAGAAATGTCCGAGAAGATTCGGGATGTTTTAATTATCTGTGACTCATTCCCTTAAATTGTATGGTGACTTGCATATAACGCTCAGCAGAATAGAGAGTAACATTAACATACACTGTATGAATTTTGATAAGAGGACTAAACAAAAGATAGATGGAAAACAAAGGAGCTTTAAACAGCTGTCCGGGTGTTCCAGCTGACAACATTCCAGATAAAGTTATCTTTCCATTTAGGTCAACAATGGACACCTTTCACATGAAGCAATACACTTTGTGTGAAAATAGTCATCATCGTGGGAGAACATGCCAAAAGGAAACTAGCGTAGATGTAATACACTTGACTTCAAACTTAATAAAAAAGGCTAACTGAACTACACACATATTGTTTTAGTAAGCTTTAAAATTGGGAATAATTTCTTTAAAACTGAAATATTTGGTTTGCAGGGTATGCTTCTTCAGAATTTAATACCACCATGGGTGTTTTGCTGATGTGCACTTTGTATTATTCCTGTACAATTTTGGTTAGCTGTGCCAGAACTTCTCTTGCAAAAGGATTAAATCAGATATGAAGCAGCATTGTAGGAATGACACAGGAAATCCTCTATGTTGTTCTTCTATTCAGTTGGAGATCCTACTCCATGTAAAATTTCAAAATTCACATTTTATCACCACAAATTTCAACGTATTTTACAGGAATTTCATGTGATTGATTAATACAAAGTAGTGGATCATTGTGAAATAGAAGGAAAATATTACATAGTTTACTTTATAAATGAGGCATGTAATAGGCCACCTATGGATTCACATTTTGCTGTATTTACAGCTGCTAATCATTTTTGGATAAGATTTTTTCTCCAAGTCTTGCCACAGATTCTTGAGTAGTTGTAGGTATGGAGTTTGACTAGGGCATTCAAACACAATAATCTGCTTTGATGTGAACTAGTCCATTGTAGCTCTGGGTGGATGTGCAGTAGTATGCCCTTCTGTTTTGCAGCCTCTAAACCCTGGCGCACACAGCATAGTTTCAAAAAAGCTACAGAACTTAAACATGTCACATTCTGCGAACTTGATATGACAGTAAGTCGTGTCACACTGAGCGATAGAAGATGGCAGACTGCACAGTTTGTTACTGTGGCAGAATCTTGTCAGACAGATCTGACAGACATGTCAGTCAGTCAATGAATGGACAGCAAGTTATGGGCGTTGATGTACTTATTATTAGAGTAAGATGCTGAGAAGAGGAAAGGAAACAGCAGTAGAAGTGTTCATGCCTGAGATAAGGAAGACAAAAATCAGATGTGTTGGTCACAGCTCAAGCCAGACTGGACAATAATCCCAGAAAATTTCTGACACTGCCTGATATTTGTCATAGGTTGTCTTGCTAAATCGGCTGTCGGCCACCGCTTCAACCTCACAACCAGACGTTTCTTGTCACGATTAAATAATTTTTTCTAAGACGGCTGATAATTATACAGTGTGAATCCAACTGGAGATGTTTTCTTCTTCTCCTTTTCTTGTCCTCTGTCCTTCAATCCTGACTAGTTTCCTTGTCCATGCTGAAGGAAAGCATCAAAACACCATAATGCTTACGCCCCAGGTAGAGTGTAGATATGCAATGTTTTAGGCTACAAATTATGTTTTGCATGTAGGCCAAAAAGGTCTCTTTTGTGCTCATCTGACCACATGACCTTCTTCCATGTTTTCTCTCTTCTACACTTCTTGTACCAAACTGCAAACAGGACTTCTCATGGCTCTGTTTAAACAATTTTAAGTTTATTTATATAGTGCCAATTCACAACACATGTCGTCTCAAGGCACTTCACAAAGGGTTTGGAATGGTATAGGGTTGTTTACTAAGTAAAATAATAATACACTGATAAAGTGTGTCCATGTAGAGCCCACTGGTGGACATTGTTATACTAAAAACCAAAAGGATTGGGGGTACCTCTCTCTGTCAGACTGATTATAATCATTGGAAAAGAGAAGGGGTCATACAGGTAGCAGAAATGGAGGGTGTGTTTGGACCTCAACCATAACTGAGCCGGTTTAGGCTAATCCTGACTCCCCCTTACTCCATCCAACAGGGAGGGAGGAACGCAGAGGTAAGAATAATTGGAGCGTGTTGTTTCCTGTTGCATTGTGTGAAAAGTGGGTAACTTTAAAATGGGCTAAGTCAATTCAATCGAATCATATAGATTTCAAGTCAGGCACATGCATTCCAATTAATAACTAACCATTGAACAGTGCAGTCAGATTTAGTTATTTATTCAAATTGGATAAAAAGTTTTTCTATCTAAGGAAACTCAGCAGATTACATCCATTCAGTGACTTGTAGCAGTCACTCCTCCTGGATGAGCATGTAGCGACAGTGGACAGTCACTGGCGTTAACTTCACACTTATCACACTTCAATAAAGGAAGGTTTCATGGAGTTCACAACTATAGTTTTTGTGTCGTGAGACTCCATTCCCAGGTGTGGATCTCTGCATCTCCTCCAGAGCTTCTATGGACCTTTTGGCTGTATCTCTGAAGAGGTGGATGCCTTGGTTTGCATTTGTGCCATATTTCTTCCATGTTCAGATTAGAAACTGAACAGTGTCAAGGCTTACACTGCTTTAAATCTCCCTAAACTACACTGAGGGTTGCAGTTGTAACGTGACAAAATGTGGAAATGTTTGAGACAAACAAATATTATAAATAATAATAATAATAATATGAAAATATTTTGCAAGGCACTGAAGATCCTGAAGTACATGTAAACAACACTATCAGTTTATGTTATTATAAACATTTGTGATTGATTCTGGCTTCTAACGAAGAGTTATAAGGGTAACACCACACTAACTCAGATATTTTGGAAACAAGACATTTTCTGCTGTTTTTGCATCTCATTCCCATGTAAACAACGTTTTCCAGAGATAAAAGCAGATTGCTACCAACCCTTCCAAAGCCAAGCTCTGTTTTCCTGAGAAATTGAGATATCCTCGCGGCCATTTTATTTGGTTGCTTATTTTGCTTTGTGGATGACAGTGATTTTAAATGTATTTCCACCACTATCAATATACCCTGACAGCATTACAAACTGCTGGTGTGATGAGAAGCTTACTTATGGAAAGAAAATGTCTGACAATGTTGTAAAAACAACAGTTGTTTGGAGAGAATCAATAGATGGCACCCTCCAAATTTAATGGCACCCCTGGTAAAGATATGTATAATGTCCAACTATGAAATTCAAGTGTTATTTTAGCAGTATAATCTCACATTGAATTTTTTTTTGAAATTCAACCTTTAATGTATTATATTTATCCAATGTGAGGAAATAGTTATTTTTAATACAATCACTTCTGTCACAACCTGTGGTATCCTGAAACAGTCCTATAATGTGTGTTTATCTACAGCTTTATGTAAATGCACATTTTAATATGTAACTTGATCATTTCTTCAAAATGGGACAAACAACAGAACATGCCAACAAAGTAAGGCAGATGTTTGTTGATCTTCATAAGACAGGAAAAGCCAAAATCTACAGTCAGTGTTAATTAAAAAGGGTAGAAAAGACTGGGTCTGTCATAAAGGTTGGACGAGGACCTGATTTTATGTTGCTACCCCGCACAGTGAGGAGGCTGGTAAGAGAGGTAAAAAAAAAAGTGTGTAAAGCTCATTGTCAGATAACTACTGCTAGATTCTTTCAGTGTGAAATTATGCAACTGCAATACAAAAGGATTGTATTTTAAGCATTTTACTCATATAAGGGATGTCAGTAAATTACAAGGTTTCTGAACATGCTCAGAATGGTCTTTCTTTATTTTTCACCTAGTCATTATTCACCACCTACTGGCCAGGCATGTTTATTTCAAAATTTTTTGGTAGAGGGGTGTGCAGAGAGAGGAAAACAAGAAAAGGATTTGGCTTGAAGGCTGTTGTTGGAGTTAAAGTAACCAAATTCTTTGCAAATTCATGAAGAGAAACATCATATTGAAATTGCTGAATTGTAAGCCCAAAGAGTCCATGACCGAGATGTACTATTAGATTCACTTAGTTATTCACAAATAATTTCTCCATTTCTGAGATGGTCTGATTTAAATAACTCTATCTTAAAGAAGAAATATCTCTATTTTAACATCTCATACATTGTTCTTAGTGATATTTCATATTATGCACGACCCTGGATTTAGCTTTTGCAAGAACACATGCAAATATGCTCCTGGAAAAAAAAATTCAGGAACATGCGCTTTATATTTCTACACCTTTTACGACATTGCAGTGTGCATTATAAATTAATTTACTGCAACACTGTGTAGATCATTAGCAGCAGCTCGTCTCTGAGCCGTGGCACCGTGGAGGCAGAACTGTCTTCAAGTCCTTTCTGCCATTTCAGGGTGGCTGTGGTTTCTTTGTTAAGACTCATGTTATTGCCTTCTTTGGTAGCTCTCCCTCCCAGGGCTGCTGGCTTCCATAAAGTATGAGCTATGTTAGGATGACAGGTTTGCTCTCATTATAGATAGGTGGGGGGGGTAGAGGGAGCATGTGGGAACTAAGCAAAGCATAGAAACAGAGTGGAAACGAGCAGCTGTAGACATTGGGAAGCAGAAGAAGCAGCACAAAAGCGACTTTTTGTCTCACTCACACACATGCACACACAGGCAATAAGCAATCTGTGTCAATTTTCTGCGTTAATTCTCACACAGACATATATATAGTTTTAGGTTTGGTTTGAGAGTGTTTTTTGTGGTGGTAAGCTGGGAGGGGGAGTTGTAAGAGTTTTTATTAACCTGGCATGTTTGTCATGTGAAGATCGCTGCACTCAAAATTAAAGTTGTCTTGTATGTATAGCATCAAAACTCTTTTCCTACGCATTTCAAAATTATATTAGATCAAGTGTTCAATGTGGCGAGAACTATTTATTTTAGTTATTTTTCAGCTAGGAAACTACTTAACTCAGCTTATAGGAGTACATTTAACATTTCCCCCCTTGCAAATGATAGAAACTGAGTTTATTTAAATTAGTTCCATTTGGCTGAATTAAAAAGACATGTTAATCTATTTAAATGGCCTTTTCAACTGCCTCCAGGTCAAACATTTGACCTATTACCAAGAAAATAATCAACAGATTAATGAAGTTGTTGCAGAATTAGTGCTGATATTGAGTACTGGTGCCTTGAGACCTGCAGATAATTTTCCCCTGTTTAGCCTAAAAGTGTTACTGTGTGTTTCTGCACACTGCTGGCTGTGTAAATAGCGAAATAAAAGCAACACAACATTTTAAGTCAGACATAATTCCAAAAATACATATTGCGCTTACATGGTTACATGGGGTTACAACCAGATTCAATAGATGCTATAACCCCAGTTTTGTCTTCTGGGTAAACATATAAAGTTTGTCTTCAGGAGAGAATTTAGATGTTTCTCACAAATCTGAATCAAAATCAAGGCCAAAGTGGGAATGTTACAGCAGAAAAAACAAGACAAGAAAAGTTGTTTTCAGAAAGTGTATACATTGCCCTGTAAAAGTATGCATACCTCTTTAACCTTATTTACATATTTTCACGTTATAACAATTTTCAATGTTTGGTGTTAGGATTTTATGTAACCGAGCAACACAAAGTAGTGCATAGTTGTGTAGGGAGAGGAGAAGCATACAAAGTATTCTCCTCCTTTGGCATTTCTCATGTTTTGTTGTTTCATTTACAGAGCATGCTTAAAACTTTGAAGATGTATGATTATTATTTTTTATTGGGAAGCAAACAACAAATAGAACAAAATAACAGAAAACCTCAGCATGTACAACTGTTTATCCCCCTGAAGTCAGTACTTTGTAGAGCCACCTTTTGAGGAAATTACAGCTGCAAGTCACTTTGGATAGGTCTCTATGAGCTTGCCACATCTTGATGCTGGGATATTTGTCCATTGTTCAAGGCACAACTGCTCTAGCTCCTTCATGTTGGATAGTTTTTCATTGTGACCAGCAAGCTTTAAGTAACCACAGATTCTCAATTGGACTGAGGTCTGGACTTTGACTAGGCCATTCCAACACATTTAAAGGTTTCCCCTTAAACCACTCGAGTGTTGCTTTAGCAGTGTGCTTTGGGTCATTGTGCTACTGGAAGGTGAACCTCTGTCCTGGTCTCAAATCACAGGCAGACTGACACAGGTTTTCCTCAAGAATATCCCTGTACATAGCACCATCCATTTTTCCTTCCACCCGGACCAGTTTCCCAGTCCCCACAGCACTCTGCTGTGGAACTCTGCAACTCCTTCAGGGTTAACTTTGGTCTCTGTGCTGCCTCTCTGAATAATGCCCTCCTTGCCCTGGTTGAAATTAAACAAAATAGGTAAAAAGCCAAGGGGGTCAATACTTGCAAGGCACTGTGCAAGGATTCATGTATTCAGCCCCGAGTCAATATTTTGTAAAATCAGCTGATGCTACAATTGAACGTACAAGTCTTTTCTGGAAATTTGACCAATCAAGCAAATCTAGAGACTACTATTTTTGCCTAGGTGTGGACCTTAAATTGGCTTTTTAAACACACAAATATACTTTAATCTATCTCATTTAATTGTAGCTCTGGCTGTATGTTTATGCTTTCTAACCAGTATAAAATGAATATCAGTTTAGAAGAAAACGATTGTTTATCTGTTTTCTTTAAATTATTTTATAATTGCTGGCCAGCTTTTTGGATGTTTTCACTATTGCTTTGTTTATATTCTTTGGTGATGAGCTCCAAGTCTTTGAGGTTGGAAGGCCCCCTTGTAATCACCCTAATCTTTAACTTCGTCCACAGAATCCCTGTCAAATTGGGACTTTGAATGGGCCAGTCCAAAATACTCATATAGGTACAGTTAGGAGATATTGGTAAAATTACAAGATTACTTTAAACCTAAATCTGCCAATAATATTAAACCTGAATCTGAATAGTTTTTGGCTCTGTTGTGTCTCTATCCATTCCTTCATCAACACCCCATAGCATAATACTGCCACCACCATGTTTCACAAAAAGAATGGTGAGCTCATGCTGATGAACAATATTACTTTACTGCGACACAGAGCGTTTTGCATGGAGGGAAAAAATGTGGTCTCTTCTGACAAGACGACATTCTGCACGTTTGTTGTGTCTCCTAGATGAATTTTCGCAAACTGCAACCGAACTTTGATTGACGTTCACAGAACAACTGCATTTATGGAGATTAAATGATACACAGATATAATTTTTACAAATTAGGTGGCTTTTATAGAACGTTGTTTTAACTGGACTTTATTTACAGTTATCAGAGTAAAAGGGCCTGAATACAAACACAAAAGTATGCCAAATTTTACTAATTTATTTTTGTAAAATTGTCTGAAAACCATGTATACTTCTCCCTCAACAATTATACACCACTTTGTGTTGGTACATCACATGTAATCCTGATAAAATATGTTAAAGTTTGTGGTTGTAACTCAACAAAATGTGAAAGAGTTCAGGAGTATGCACACTTTTTTGTGCTATTAGGTGAAGAAGAGAACAGAAAGAGAGATCAGTGGGGGTATCAAGGGTTTGGGTTGCTAAAGGTCAAAGGTTGGATGACGGGTTACCTTCTCCACCTGAGTCAGATCCTCTCTGTTTCTTAGTGACTCTGGCTCCATCCCCTCATGGTCTAAATACTGCACATTCATATTCAAAAGCCAGGCTGCTGTGCGGTCCAGCGCACTGGGGTTCACTGGGGAGGGGGCCTAGTAAAACCAACACACACATACACACATACACACACACACATGAGCTGAATGAAAGTGTCAGGGAAGGGTCAGGAGGGAGGTTGCAAAAACACAACAGGAACAACAGAAATAAGCTTGAAATGTACCAACTCATCTGGGCTGAAAGCAGCAGGTGGAATGGATGCACACACTTGTCTGTAAACTCCCACTGTAGCACACACACGTTTTAAATCTGTATCAGAAAACTCCACCTTTTATAATACCAGGAAGTAGATACTTGAGATAAAAAGAGGGAGCTAAAAGCTGTCATAGAGTTGATTAGTTTAAAAGTGATCCTGTTTAATTGGATCAGATGGATTTCCCCTGCTCAGCTGTGATTGGTTCATTCAGGTATTTAATACAGCTAGGCGTATTCAGAGTTACAGGAAAGATTAATTCTTTGGCAGAGTTATGTGTGTTATAATATCTGAAGCGGCATTTCCTTTGTTTATACAAGCAAAAATGTCTCAGAAGTGTGATTTTATATATTTTATATAGCATTATATAGTGACTTCAGTTTTGAACTAATTAAACAGATAACTAAAGCTTTCAGAGGAGTAGTAAAGTAAAGTAAAGCATTACAGAATCCAAGTACTTTTTTAACAGTGTGTTGCTGAAGATTTGCACCTCATTTACAGGGGCAAATTATTGGAAATTTTGATTCATATATTCTTAGCAAACCTGGTGTCTCTTTAGCTAATTCATTATAGCAGTGACCAATTGTTCTTTTCAACAAAGGAGATAGCGAAGATTATAGTTAATATGCAGATATGTTGCCATTAGATGGTAGAGTAATCAGTGCCCAGGGTTTTTATTTACATTGTGTGGCCCCATCCTGGCAGTATTAAACACACACTTACCTGATATTAAAATCCATCCCTGAGCATATACAACGCTAGTCAGAAGCTTAAATACACTCATCATAGACATGAATTACCTTCTTTATGTATGTTTTCCTTTTAAAGATTTATTCAAACTGCTCTTTGTCGGGGCTCAAGTTCATCAAGCGTGTTTAACATCTGCATTGACTAAGAGTGTGCCCACCAAAAAATAAATAAATCAACACCTTTAGGTTTTTCTAATATTCGCTGCTACCAGCATGCTTAATGCTTTCTTCCTAAGGGCAGTTTTATGGTCACACATGGCAAAGTTTAAGCTACTCAAGCACAGTGACAAGACAAATATTTGGAGAAGTTGAGGTAAGGCTTTCAAATTTAGGAACACTCTGCCTACTGTCAAGCATGTTGTGGGATTGCTGCTTGTGTTACAGGTGGGGATGGACAATTGAAAAAGGAGAATTATCTCCATATTCTTATATTTCACCTTCAATGAGCAGCTAGATGGTTAAAACAGTCACAATTTTCTTAAACAAACATCTAAATGGGTATTCTAATGGATAAAACAAGCTAATAATAGGTTTTTGGATATCTCAACTATACTATATACATATTTTTTTGGGAGTATGCTTGAGCCGGGAAACCATCCAATTCAAATGAACCCTAGCAATTTTGCCAAGAAGAGGCGTTGTTAAATATTCAGCCAGAATTATGCCAGATACTTGTTCTTAGCTAAAAAAAAGGCATGCAGTAAAGATCCAACTAAATATTAAAGGGGATGCATCTTTATATTGCAGCCTTTATGTATAATTTTTTACCTTGAGTCAAATAGAGAAAATCCACAAAATATTTAACCATCTGCATCTAACTCTGTTTTTTTATAAGGAAAGATAATTGCTGTATGAGTTTTCCACTCTAAAAAAAGGAACAGTTTAAAGACTCAAAATGAATAATGTTCATGGCTCTAATTAATGTATGTAAACTTCTGAACCTCAACTGTATGGTAGCCGCTGTGCATACATTTATCTAATAAGATTCAATCTGTGCTTCTACAGCACCCTAATACTCGTCTCATTAAACAAACCCAGTAAAATGGTGTGGTGGGGATGAACTGCCTGTATGGAAATAACTGTTATTACACAGACTGTGACTGTAGTTCATTAGGGTAAAATGTGCTGTCTCTGCAATTACACCCACCAAGGGTTTTCTTCACAAGTAGATGTTGTTTAATATCTTTAATCTCCTATAATTACCTCCAGAGGCGATCCAAGGTTGATACATGGAATAACTTCTTCATAACAGTTTTTTTTGTTTTTTATTGAAGTTGCTGCAGTTGCATTTTGAACACTGACCTGTTTGTGCTGAGCTCTCTGTTTAGTCTCAGGACTGTCGCTTTTAGAAGAAGATGACTGCTGCCGCAAACGAGTGCCACTGGCAGGCCAGTCGGGGGACGACGTCATCATATTACCAGAGGAGGGGTGAGGGTAAGGGCCACTGCTGAGCAGATTTGGAGGTGTACGGCCTCGGGTAACACTCTGAGGTGGAGGTTGGTCTATCCTCCTCTGTGGGCCGGCACTGTTCTGTCTGGGGACACTGGGCTGGTGCTGATTCTCTGTCAGTGACAGTTGTCGACGATTGAACTCCCCAGAACGCCTGGTGTACTCATCCCCGCTGCTTCCCCCACCTCCTCCACATCCGCTGTGGTTCAGAAAGGCCTGCTTCCCTCCTGCTGGCCCATCATCATTGTTGCTATGGGAACTAACAGAACTGTGGCACTCTGACCCCGAATCAGTCATTCCTCGAGGAGACACTGGCAAGCAGGCCGCCATCTGGTAAACTGGGTTCTGGAAGGACAGCGGGGCAAGTAGCTGTGTGGGTCGGCCCGGAGTGCTCTCTGTGCTTGGGGTAGTGGGGGCCTGACCTGGCCTTCTCATGGTAGGACCTCCTGGGACGTTGCCCAGTGGGACTCTGGCTGGCCAGCCTCCTCCCGAAGCTTGGCTTTCACCCAGAACATCTGAAGGGCTTTGAGCAGTTCCAGCGTCCAGATTGCGGGGGTCCTGGAGGTCCACCATAGATAAACTCTTGTTGCCATTGGACATGCCCAGCTCAGGCTCATTAGTCTCTGAATAGCTCGAACTGCGAGCAGGGGATGGTTGGATACCTGAGCTCCTTGTCACAAAGAAGATGTCCTTATTTTCTGGAGTGGGTGAAGGTAACCGGGTGAAATCAACTAATCTAAAAGAGGCAGGAAAAAACATGTTAAAGAGTTTTATTAACTATTACAATGACTAATAATAATAACAACATTAGCATGCCATGACATTCTTGTCAAAGAGAGTTTATTCCAAAATAACTGTTCAGTTGCAAGAAAAGTAAGAAAGATCTTGAGTTGCCCTATCATGTCAAATTGTAATCAATGTATGTTTTTGCATAAAAAAAGAACTTTCTTCTAGGATTTTTCCACAAAAGTGGTAAACGGGTAGAGCTATGTCCAGCTAGTTCTTTGAAAAAAAAAAAATTATGAAGATAATAGACAATGAGGTCATGGTATTGCCCTGGTGTTAATATGAATATTGTTTTTAGTTTGAAGCTCAGGTATGCAGTTTTTTTGCTCCAAATTTGAAAGATAAAACGTAAAGCTAATGAAATTAACTTTACTTTTACCCTTCTTTGTCTTCCTTTTACTCCGTCTTGTTTAATGTGTGCAAATAAATAAAGCTGAAAACAGATGAATGGAGCCTGAACTTTGTAGATACTGTAAATTGCATCATTCAACAGATTCCCTTCAACCAACCCAATTATATTTCAAATATATGTCAGTAAAGATTTTTAGAGAACACTGTGCCGACCCAACTCAGATATATCATATTGGAACACAAAATGTGCCTAATTTTGAAAGAATTAAACAGAACTCTAAGGAAAACCATTTAATTTAGAGCAGCTAGCCAACAAAACTGATTTGATACAAGTAAAAAGGTTGTTGTGCATTTGATTATTCTGGGCTGAGTAACCTTTTTTTTTCATTCAGCCGAGGAAGAAAAGCCTGGACTATAAACTTCACGATACAGGCATTTAAAGAGCGATGTCTCTAGTGGGAATAAATGACTCCCTGCTTTGTGAACTTTGTAACTCCATATATTTGGTCTCCCTCAAAAGACTAAAAAGCACTGAAGAGAAGAGGGGAAAATACAAAATGCATTAACCAACCTCTTTTAAATGTGAAAAAGAAATGTTATTGATGCCTTTGCTCAAACACTTTCTCGTCCATTCCCTCACTTTTCCTTTCTCCTCTCCAGTGACAGATTGAGTCCTGATTACCAAAAGATGTCTACTTTGACAGATGTGACTCATCCAGTAAAAGCCTATCATTCACATCACGCTCAGCTTTTCTCCCTCAGCTTGTCCTTCTCCCCGAGTTCTTTTACCGTCTTCTCTTTACACCTGTTTCTCTCCTTCATTCTGCCCAATTTCTCCCCATCCTGAATCTTGCCCCTGTATTTTCTTTCCTCCTCCATTTTATGTCAGAGGTTGGTGGATGGGAAGCAATTAACGGCAAATGTTGAAGCTCATTTGAATTTCAGTCGCAGAGCTCGGTGATGTGGACACACACGCACGCGCACACACGAGTTGATAAGTGAGCAAACAGTTATTGTGAAAAAGTAACGATGAGAGGCTCTGACATCAGGTTATAAATGGGAGCAGCAGTTAATTAGTTCCATTGATCCTGAAGCCTGATGAGAATAATGACAGAAGCAGTCTGACTCACTTCCTGTTTCCCCTCAACATGTTGTCATCTGCTCTGTAATGATGGTAGCTGCAGATCATAGAATACTTCCATTAGACCTCTCACTTTCATGTTAATCTTTTTAAGCATCTCCTTGTCATTGTTCGGTGAGGAGATGAGCAGCATAGGTGCATGTGAGCGTGTATTCATCAACACGGAGATAAAAACGGTTTCCCAGGCTGATGTAAACAAGCAGAGGTGGTACTCTCACTGCCATGTCACAACCTCAACTGGCAGATATTAACCCGAAACAGACAGTGAGAGAAAACAACCTGAATAACAACAGATCTGTTGTTGGCATTGACAAGGATGCACAAATCAGGCCTGTAAATACATGCAGACTCCTCAAAGTAGATCGGATTTGGTGGAATTGATTTGTGTGAAAAAATTTCACATTTGCCACTTTCAGACTCACTTAATCATCTAATGCCTGGGACTGCATTGGTCTAATAAATCAGGAACAGCATCAGGATGAAGTTTTTAAATGTTTAAAATGTTTTAAATGTTTTTTTTTAATATATTAAAATTATATTGCAACCACTTTTAGCTATATTCTCCTTCTCTGTGTCTCAATAACAAAGTAAACATCACTATTGAAATGCTGCCATGCAAAAGTATTTACATTGAACGTTTTCACATTTTGCAAACTTAAATCCTTTCACAAATTATTTGGATTTTTATGTGATAGGCCAACAAAAAAAAGTGAAATGGAGGGAAAATAAACCATGTTTTACATGTTTTTTACATTTCTTTAAAGAAAAAAAAAAATCCGACAAATTTTTACTCTGATACCACGCAAAAAATCTAGTGGGATGGATTGCCTTAAGAACACCCCTAATTAGTAAACAGAGTCTACCTCTGAGTCATTATCAGTATGAACACAGCTGTCCATAGAAGACCGAGAAACACAGCAGATAGGTTTAGGTATAAGGCTGTGGAGTAGATTAAAGCAGGATAGGCTATAAAACTATTTTCTGAGTTTTAAATATTTAGGTGAGCACCGTTCTATTCATCCCAGCTAGACAATGAACTGCACACCTACCAAAACATGGACATCCACCTAAAATGAAAGGCTGGGCAAGTGGGGCATTAATCAGAGAAGCAGCTTAGAGGCCAACCTAACCTTAACTTTGGAGGAGCTGCAGAGATCCGCACCTCATGCGGGAGAAGTTTTTGACAAGAAAATTATTAGTTGACTGTACGGAAGAGTGACAAGAAGAATAATGGTGTTGAAAGAAAACCACAAGGAGTCCTGTTTGCAGTTTGCCTGAAGCCATTTAGGGGACACAGAAAAAACGTGAAGGAATGTTCTTTGGTCAGATGACATCAAAATGAAAATTTCCGATCTACATAAAAAGTGCTATGTAGGGTGGAATATTAACACTGCATATCACCCTACTTACACCACCTTGCACAATGAAAAATGATGGAAGCAGTGTTATGGTGTGGGGAAGCTTTTATTTGGCAGGGAAACTGAGGCTTACAGGTAATACTGGAAGAAAACCTGTGAGACTGGGTTTAGAGCTTTTGAAGACCATCTGTGAACATCAATGTTTGAGCCTTGCCATTGATTCTCAGTTAAAGTTTGTGGTTGTACTGTGACAAAATGTAAAAACTATAAAACGTGTAAAAACGTTGGCAAGTCACCGTAGCAAGATGTGAAAACAACAGTTAGCACATCAGTACGAAGCTGAAACAAGCCTGCTTGCCGAACAGTCTTTATTTACACATTCAGCAGCAAAGGACTGAATTACAGATCAGTCTGCCCGTTGTCGTCTCTCCGACATGACTGTAGACAGATTGATTTGTCTTGGATAAGTCTGGTTCGTCAAATTTGTAAGGTAAGTATTAGTCTTTATCGCAAATTAAACAAACAAAAAAAAAAACTCTTCAAACCTATAGCTACACTGTATATTAATAGTGGGAAGTTCAAACTGAAATCTCCACACTTAAAGCATAAAAAATAATCTTTCTGTCAGCAGCCTATTTGCTGCTACTAGCTTTATTGAACTGATTCTGTCTCAACTAAATAGTTAAAATTTAGTTTGTGTGTTCAGTGTGATTCTGATGAACCTTACCCCGATAGCTCATTGTCTATGACCATCTTCTGCAGCCCGGCGGAAATGCTGCAGCTCGCCTCAACAGGTGAGGAAGCCACGGGCTCTGAGGGCAGCCCGGGTATCATCTGGAGACTGGATGGGTTAGACAGAGCTGTGCTCACGTCCCGAAGGATTCTGGGCAGAGGACTCAGCTTTGAGGCCATGCTCTGTGAAGACAGACACAATTAAATCAGAGCCAGATGAAATATTTCTCTGGATCCATGGGGATTAGGTATTAATTAGATTTTCTACTTGCATAGTTTTTGACCACATTATTTCCCCCTGCACCATGGAATCAACTATCTTATTCAGACAACATGATTAATAATGTAATAGGATGGGCAGCCTGATGGACTGGAGAATGATCCAGACGGTGATTTCTAAATTATTGAAAGACTGTGTTTGCAAGAACATAACTATCTGCAACCAGCAGCTACCAGAACTAATGTGCATTTACTTTGTAAATACTTCACACTGCCCCTCTTTTGATCACTCCTTATGTAATGAAATCATTCATTATTGATTGATTTGGAATAAACATCCTGACATAATCAAAGTGAGATTCAAAGCTAGTACACTGAAAATCTTTGATCAGCTGAAGCCCCACTTCACAAATAAAAAAGGCCTGCAACATCAACATACAAATGGATCTCCATCTTTGCAGATTCCTAGATCAAAACTTGTTTTTTTAGAAGGTAAAGAGTTGACAGAATGTATATAATTAGAGTTCTGTTCAGAAGCGTTTATTTCATAATATGTTTTGTCTTTTAGTGATTTATTTGACCAGTGCTTTTTTTCATGGAAAAATGATTACACAACAAACAACAACACTTACACCCTGAATATTTGCATAAATGCCCTTAGGTTGTTCTGAAAATCCAAGTGCGTTCTGTCACCATGAACAAGCTTTTAGCATACTACTGGTAGGTTATTTGACCACTTATCTTGGCAGAATTAGTTGATCTTATTTATACTTTTAAGGACTAGTTGACCAATTTTCAACAGAGTTGAGGTCAGGGTAAAAGCTTTATCTTATCCGGCTTTATTCATTCAAAAACCTGTTTTATTGTGCGTTGGGGTCACTGCTCTGTAAACAATTCTATTGTCTAGATGTTGAGGTTAAAGATTTGCAGGGCAAATTCTTTTTACAGATTCTACCCACTTGCCAGTCACCACTACATTGTACAGCAAAAACCATCCTATGATTTTTGATGGCACAATGATTCTGCCACTACCATGCTTGACAGTATAGTGTTCTCAGGTTCGTAAGTGTTACCTTGGCTCCTCAAAACATTTTTCTTGTTACTGGGGCCAAATAGTTAAAATTTTTGGCTCATTGGCCATTTACACTTTTCTTCATAAGGTATTTCACTAGTCCATTTACCTGGAAGCAAATCTTAGTTGTGCTTAATGGTGCTGATTTTAGCAGATGGTTCTTTTTTTATCAGTCCACGGTGACTTAAATCTGCCTTCACTGTGGACAGGGACACTGGTGTTCCAGTTTATGGTGTTTCCTGGGTTGTTCCTGAACACCATAACCAATTTCATTTCGTCTGGTGTTGGCAATTTAGCTCAGAGGGCTGAAACCCCGTGTTTCAACTCAACATTTATCTCAAATGAATCAAAACTACTTTTGGAATAAAATGCAGGCTAACACCAAGCTTCTGGAATGACCCTGAGCTTAACTATACTGAAAATGTATGGTCTATGTTTCAAAGCAAGGTCCCTGCCAGGACACTAAACAATTTAAATAAACCCTGTCAATTCTGCCAACAACAGTAGTCAAATCTCCATCCACAATTATGCCAGAAATATGCTGATGACTTAAATATGCCTTATTAAGGTGCATCTTGACCAGATACAGGTACGGATGGGTACCATGAGTACTGACAAATACACACTTGAATTCTCACATTTATCTGTTTGATTACATATTTTACACATGGGCAAAGTATCAGCCCTAATTCTCATTTAACTTACCTGGTCCATCTGTGAGACCACCTCAGACAGAAGCGAGTGCAGGGTCGAAAGCTCCCTGCCAAGGTCGATGTAACCCTCAAAGCCGGCTGTGTTTGAGATTGTCTCAGGGTTTGAGATTTCCAGCAGGAAACGCTGCATATTGGTCCACTCGTGCTCCAGGAACTGGTTCATGAAAGACATGTACTCCTCCTTGTTTCCAAATCTGAGGACATACGGACGAAAAACATAGAAAAGGGGAAAAGAACCCTCAATTTTTGCTGATTTCGTGTGTCAATCGGTCTTCCCATTATGCAAACAAAACCATCAAGGAAAACGCACTTGGTGAAGTTGGCCAGGTTTTGCGTGACTTTGGCAATGAGAGTGAGTGTGCGCGCCGTGCGGTCGTCAGGATACTCCTGCATTAGGTGGAAAAGTGAGGGCGACATGATGGCCGGACAAAGGAAACGCAGGAACAGAGAGGCGCTGATCAGACGCTCGCTGATGTCTGGTCGACCACGGCTGCTGCACTCTTGGCGCCATGATGCAAAGACCTCTTTCAGTTCTCGTGGAAAAACACTGTGCCAAATCAAAACAAGCGAGAAGTTGTACAAACATAGGCCATGGCAAACAAAGGATTTCGTTCTTGCTATAAAACATGATCACCAAAATATATAATGGTAAATGGCCTGTACTTGTATAGCGCTTTATCAAGTCCCCAGAGACCCCAAAGCGCTTCACACTACATTCAGTCATCCACCCATTCATAAACACATTCCCACACTAACAGTGGTGAGCTACAGTGGTAGCCACAGAAGTGAGGGTTGCCATACAATCAGCGCCACCGAGCCCCCTTACCACCAGGGTGAAGTGTCTTGCCCAAAGACTGAGACAGACATTGCGGGGGCTCGAACCAGCAACCCACCGGTTACAAGCCTGCCACCATCGCCACGGTCGCCCCCATAATGGCCCATAATGGCAACAATGATACTTCATAATGAAGTATTGCCACAATGAAGTATTGCCATTGTTGATGAGCCAATGTGTGCAATCAAACACTCCTAAATGAATGTATTTTGAAGCCCAGGCTAATTGTGTGCCATTGAGTAAAAAAAAAAATCCAAGCAGCTGATGAAGGGGCTGCCGTACTCACCAGTATGAGTTGATGATTTTGCAGAAGGCCAGCTCACAGCACATCTTCAGGTTACTCTGGTGCTCTGGGAGGTCACTAGAAGAACACTTGGATTGATCCACCTCACAGTTTTCATCTGACTCATACAGAGCCTTAATAAATTCACCTGAAGAAAAAAAATACAGTGTTCAATCGCAACAAACCTAATTCCAGTGTGAGAGCAATCAAGGCATTACTGTGCTTCGACTAACTACTCACCAAACTGGTTATTCACATCTACTTTCCTGCTATCCTTCCACAACATCACTGGGCATTAGCTATAAGATTTTTCTTTACAATCACTAGAATTTCCCCATAGAGTAAATAGGTGGTTTCTGCACCTATATCATCAATTTTAACCTTGCTGTAGAGAAGCAAAGACCACCAGGGCTATCACCATTATCACCAGCAGCAATAAAGGATGCAGGTAAGGGGGTTTTTTGTACAGAGTTCTGCTCACCAAAGATTGTATGACCTAGCACAATAATTACACTATGGTGCAGGCTCCTGTGTGGATATTTTTCTCCACCTATATGATAGGACTTTCTTTATTGTGACAGGTACATTTAAACTGAGGCATAAAAAAACACACATTCCCTCAGTCACACTGTTTATGATTACAGGGGAGTCACACTCTTAAGCCTCCCTGATAAGGTCTATTTGGGGGTTCTGGAGTGGAGGGTCCGTCGGATAGTCGAACCTCGGGCAAGGCATTCGACCGTGTCCCTCTGGGAATCGTGTGGGGGGGTACTCCGGGAGTATGGGGTACCAGGTACCCTTTGATACGGGCTGTTAGGTCCCTGTATGACCAGTGTCAGAGCTTGGTCCGCATTGCCTGCAGTAAGTCGGACTCGTTTCCGGTGAGGGTTGGACTCCGCCAAGGATGCCCTTTATCACCGATTCTGTTCATAACTTTCATGGACAGAATTTCTAGATGCAGCCAAGGTGTTGAGGGGATCTGTTTTGGTGGCTCTCTGCTTTTGGCAGGTGATGTGGTCCTATTGGCTTCATCAGCTCGTGATCTACAGTACATTTCTCACTAGAGCAGTTTGCAGCCGAGTGCGAGCGGCCAGGATGAGAATCGGTGCCTCCAAGTCCGAGGCCATGGTCTTGAGCTGGAAAAGGGTAGAGTGCCTTCTCCGGGTCGCGGGGGAGGCCCTGCCTCAAGTGGAGGAGCTTAAGTATCTTGTGGTCTTGTTCACAAATGAGGGAAAAATAGAGCGGGAGATTGATAGGCGCTGCGTCAGCAGTGATGCGGGCGATGTACCAAATGGTAAATAGACTGAACTTATATAGCGCTTTTCCAGTCATACAGACCGCTCAAAGCGCTTTACACTGAAGCCACATTCACCCATTCGCACTCACATTTATACATTTATACAGATCGGTAGGCAACTCGAGGTTAAGTGCCTTGCCCAGGGGCACATCGACATATGGCAGGAGGAAGCTGGAATCGAACCCACAACCTTCTGATTGCAAGACGACTACTCTTCCTACTAAGCCACAGTCGCCTACCAGTATGTTGTAGTGAAGAGAGAGCTGAGTCAAAAAGCAGAGCTCTCGCTTTACAGGTCAATCTACGTTCCTACCCTCATCTATGGTCATGAGCTTTGGGTCGTGACCGAAAGAACGAGATCACGGATATAAGCGGCCGAAATTAGTTTCCTTCGCAGGGTGTCTGGGCTCTCGCTTAGAGATAGGGTGAGAAGCTCGGTCATCCGTGAGGACTCAGAGTAGAGCCGCTGCCTTTACACGTTGAGTGGAGCTAGTTGAGGTGGCTCGGGCATCTGGTTAGGATGCCTCCTGGACGCCTCCCTGGTGAGGTGTTCCGGCCACGTCCCTCCGGGAGGAGGTGCAGAGGAAGACCCAGGACATGCTGGAGGGACTATGTTTCTCGGCTGGCCTGGGAACGCCTTGGGATTCCCCTGGATGAGGTGGCCCAAGTGGCTGGGGAGAGGGAAGTCTGGGTCTTTGGTCCCCGGATAAGTGGAAGACAATGGATGGATGGACACTGTCTATGTGCATTTTAGCTTCGGTCTTCACAGCTGGTGGCCACAGATTGTTTAATGTGCATAGCAGCTGAGGCACCAAGAGCATTTTAATAAATTTCTAAGAGTGTTGTCAGCCAGTTGTGGGTATGATGACTTTGCGGCCATGGCATGAAGTTGGTGTGGTCCCTCCTTCGTGACCAATCCACATCTCATGCACAAACAACTAGTCCTGCTATTGGGCTTCTTCAAGTAGCACCCAAAACCCAGATATGCTGCATCAATGATAGTAAACCACCATGAGCTTGTCACAGAAGTTTCACGCACACACAACCAGGAAACTCTTGTTTTCCACCATGCATAATTGGGGGCATTTTACAAAGAGCGCCTGATTTTTTTTTAAATCTTAATGTAAAATGGGCCTGAGTCAGTCCTAAAATGGAGTCCTTCTTTAGTTTGGCAGTGGACTAAGACACTAATATCAGAATTTCTGAATAGGGAATAGGTCTTTCTTCTGTCTCTTTTTTTTCCAACTCATGGGTACAATTTTAACAGCTTAGTGAGGCGACAAACAACAAAAGCATTGCAGTGATACTAATTGACCACTTTTCTCTGAATCAACCTTGAGATAGACTCAAAGTTAAACAGAACAACTTTCTAGCTGCAAAATAAGCCACACAGCGAAACGCATAAACACACACAGCAACCACTGATCCCGGCAGCATACAAAGATAAGTGATGGGTGCCAGAGAGGATGTGGTACCATTTGTAGATTAAACTTTTGCTGTGCACCTCTCTAAATTAAACAGACAGAAAAGCATACAGTGCATGTAAGGTGCAGATTTTTAGAGCTGCAGATAGACGAATAAGCTTGTTCCAACCTTTGGCTTACATTGTGCCTAATACTCCTGAGTAGTTTGTACAAAGTTTGTCTGTTTAGAAAAAATGATCAGATGAAAAACAGTAGTCCTCCTCAGTCTTGTGTTTGGAAAAGAGACAATACAGTCCCACCATAAAGTATTCACACCCCATCACTTTTTTCCACATTGTGTTGTTTCAGACCTTCTATAAATGATTAGAGTATAGTTTGGTTTAAAAACTCTATTTAAAAATGTGAAAACATGTTTACAAAAAATGTAAACATTATAGGTAGTTAAGTATGAAACATCTTAGTGTAACTGGAGATCATTTTTCAGCAGTCACAGCCTCAAGCGTTTTTTTGAATGTCTCTATAATTTTGGATTACCTGTTTTGGGGTGCTTTCTAGCAGGTCCTCTCAAGCTCAGTCAGTAGACATCCCTTTTGGTTTATTCCAGAGATGTTTAATTGGCTTTAGGTCTGGGCTCTTGCTGGTCCACATAAGTACATTCACAGATTGCTCCACAAGCCACTCCTGTGTTATCTTGGCTGTGTCGGATCATTGTATGCATTAGTCTGAGATCCAGAGCACTTTGGAGCAGGTTTTCTTGAAAAGTATCTCTATATTTGGCTAGTCTCATATCAACCTGTATGTGCATAGCAGCACTGTGCAGAAAAACAACCCCACAGCATGACCTGAGAGATCCTAACATCATCATTCATTTCAATATTGGTGTTTTTACTTAACTTTACTCTTTAATTACATAACTGTGGGCTCCATGTTTGAGAGCATGGACCCACTCTTCACACAATGCATAATCTTTTGCCCTGAAAAAATACTGGGGCAAGAGCTAATGAGGATGGTCTACTCATTAGGACTGCTTCAGCAATGAGGACCAACATAAAGCTAACCACAAAATCAGGTCAAATGATCATCCTCATTTTCTTCATCTTCAGATGACAAAATGTTTTGTTGATTATTTTCTTCATCATAATTTTGTAACGTGAAAATGGGGCAATAGCTGCTGTGGCAAACCTTTCCTTGTAACAAAGAAGGCGTAAAAAACAGAGAGAGATGATTACCGTGGAGATACTTTTGCTGCAACCATCAACAGCATAATAAAATGGCAAATTTCACACTGTGAGAATGGAATCTTCTTGAAAGTTGGTGAAATTTAGGGAAGAAGTGAGGAAAATCACAGAGCCGTTGAAATGCTGTTTAGATAAACAAAGGGTCTGCAACCTGCAGCTCTGGAGAAACAATTGGCTCTTTGACCCTTACCTGTTGGCTCCTAATAACTTTGACAAAAAATGACAAAGAATCAACGAATATTTTTAAATATAGAAATAATAAAAATGCAGGCTTTAGAGGTTTTTCATTTTTCCGTGGAATAATCGCATTGAATTTGCACAACAGAAGGACTAAAAGTACAATACATATTCCTTAGATTTATTTTTTTGTGATTAGGTTGGAAAACATTTGTTTTTTTATAAATAATTTCCATAAACACCAGCATGCCAAAAAATTTATCCATCCACTTTTTGCATTTTTGTGTTATGCTTTTCTTTGTTGTAAAACCTCAAAATACAAAAATGGTGGTTCTTTAAAACTTATAAAAACATTTCCTATAGTAGAAATATGTCAAAAATTCTAAGTTCAGTTTTTTTCAAAAAGTCAGTGTGTAAACATGTCTCAATAACAACCTGTATATGCCTGTGGGCCTGTTTTTCTTCTAATGGCTCTGGGAACCTTGTCGGAGTGCATGCATGACTTTCTTCACACCTCATAAACTCTCTGAAATACCAGGGCAGTTTAAAAACACAAACTGTTAAACTCTGCCAAAAATACTAAAAATCATCATTGGGTCTTTCAGCAGGATAGCAACCCAAAACAACTGACCAAATCAACACAGAAATTGTTCACTAGACACGTGTATTGCCCTCTCAGACCCCAGACCTAAATCAAATACCTGTATTGTGAGAGGAAGAGAGGAGTGCATAACAGATTATCTGGAGAGATTGTGCAAAGAGGCATTGTGAAAGATCCCTTGCTCTGTGAGCTGCAAACTTGTGAAATGGTATTGAAGACAACTACATGCTTACCTATTGCCAAAGAGGGAAGACAACTTTGGTACATATGATTTTATGTAAGAAAGTATATTTCTTAACAAGGAATATCTTCCTCTCTACCAGCCCCCTAACTGAAAAGGCTGTAATTTTCCTATGTTTTGAATTATAAAGGCATTTCACACATCTTTACCAGAGGTACCAATAACTCTGGCACTGTACTTGATGCACAGACATAAATAGGTAAACATGAAGAATAACATTAGGTTTAATCTTCTGTTTCAACCCTCCTGTGTGTTAGGTCTCCTCATGAACCCCTGAATACTCACCGAGGGCATCCTGCAGGTACTTCTGACCAACCAGCTTCAGGTACTCCTCAATGGCCTTCGTGGCTAGAGTGTTTTCCCTGAAGATGAGGTGCTCATTCTCCCCACAGCGGTCCACCTCAGACATCATCAGATCTGTGAGGAAGTCCTGCAGAAGGAATAAAAATAGTGGGGAACATGGTTTATACGGATTCCAAATGGACAGTTTGTTTTAAAGAACACCTGTTGGTGCAAAAGTCATAATAGTTGGCCAATATGTGATAAATGACAAAAATGAAGATAAAAATCTAGTCTATGTCTATTCATATGGACATACAGCTCACTCACAGAAATAAAAGCTAGATGTTAGGGTTTACTCACTGTCCATTTGTGTTTCACACACTGACATATTTAATGAAAAGTGGGAAGTAAGATTAGAAAACAGCTTTATTAAATTCACCTTTCAGTCACTAACCTTATACATAATGTTTTTAGGATGTACTGAAATCGTGCAGGTGTTTTTTTTTTTACCACATGCTTGAAACCTAAATGAGTACGGAAACAAAGTTGATGAATGTGATAATGAACCTGGAGAGAGTTTAAAGTGACACTGTTAAGTTGAAAACCAGAAACAAGAACCAATAAGCTGAGAGGTGTTACATGCTCTGTAGGGCTCCAGGAAACCAAAGTCTTACAGTAATCCTCTGTATGTTTATGAAAAGGAACAACTCTCAAGAACCCTTGTCATGTGATCCATTTTTAAAGAAACACACAGGTTTTTTATTTTTTGCAAGTGTTTGATGATCTGGAATCATAGCATATAGAGAGGGTCCAAAAATCTTCACTTATCAGATCTGTGTGACATATCATGGTTTTACATTCAATAAAGGTTTTAAAAACATTGTATGACTCACAGAATCAGAGACATATTTCTGCTATAATAAAATGGAGGGGAAATGTTGTTTTTTGTGGCAAAAGTGGCCTATATTTTTCTATGTTTTTTTTTCCAACAGTAAGCTGACAGGAAAGGAGTGGAGAGAGGGAGATGACATACAGCCAAGGTTGCCTGGGCCGGGAGTCGACTCTTACCAATTGGTGTTCCCATTCTTTAAGGTTGGGTTCCACAACACAGCCAAAGCATGGGTGATGGTCAAGACTACAGCTTTTTAAAGATATTTGTGATGTAACTGATGAAACATAGAGCAGATGTGGGCCCACATACAGCGACAGACCTGTGCTGCTGACAAGCTTCTGTTGATTTCACATGCACACACAAAGCATTTGAATCCCTATAGATTTATTCTGCACCAGTAGCCAAGCAAGAATGTGAATGGAAGTTTGCCTTGTTCCAATACATCCACTTTATGCAACAATGCATTCCCTAAGAGAAGACTAATGAATTCGGTGTAACGTATGAAGTTGCTACACAAAGAGCTTTGGGCTTGAATACAAAGAGTTAGAAGAGGCTTTTTCAGAATAAAAGACAAGTGTTACTACACATTTGAAAAAAGATTTTATGTAAAGCAACTTGCTACCAAACAAAAAACTCAGCAATTAGGCGACAAGCCACATTCCTGCCTGCAATTGGAAAGAAAAGAGAGATGACCAGGTGGGATGGAGGAAAAGAAGAGATAATTGATGAGATAAATCACAACAGAATGATCTGATGTTGTCTGTGAGGGCTGAAACATTGGTGAAAAGCCAATCACACTGCAAGAGAGTGGTTGATGCCTGTTGCCTGGGCAGCAAAGACTTTGTTAACAACAGCACATTCCTCTTCCATGGGAGAAATCACAGTAACCATAAATTTTTCCCCTGCTCTAGACTTTGCTTCAACATCCTTGTTCTCAGGGTAAGTTTGATTGCCTTATGGCAGCAATTCAAAAAGTTCAGAGAGAGGAATATGAGGAGTATTTTGCAATTTTCAAAGCCCTGTTCCTGCAGTGGCAAATTCTGGGTAGGATGATGAAATAACCTTCTCATCTCCCCTTACTATATTCTGCAGTGCCTTTTTGTCCTCCATATTACAGCTGGACTACTGTGCTGTGAAGTATAATTGAAGACCTCTTTGATATGGCCATTGCTGCTCATCAAGGACTTGTACTTTCAGTGTCAGTGCTTGCCAGGTTTGCAGGTGAAGATCAGTACAATTTTGTAGAGACACCCCTTCATGTCTAGGTGGCAGAGGCACCATAAACACCAGTCTGGGAAGATGGGGGATACATATTGGTAAAATGTACTGGAATGCTTTTGAGCAAAAAAAAGCAGAATCTTAACAGAATCTGCCTACAGCATAGAGGGGGGATTTCTGGACATGTGCATTCCACAAATATGGCTTTTATTGAAGAGCCTAAAATCCATAAAATAACTATTTTGCATTTTGTCACAAGCTATGAAAGGGTCAAAGTTAACAAATTGTACATGGTGGTGGTGAAATAAAGATGGAGCTAAATACTGTCCAATCCTGGGTGAAGGCTGCTGCGGAAACTTTGAGACTGGTCAGAGGTTTACTATCCAGCAGGACAAAAGCCTAAACATACAGACAGAGCTGTAATGGAATGTTTTAGATCAAACCATAAATATGTTTTAAAATGTCCTAGTAAAAGTCCAGACCTAAATCCAATTGAAAATCTGTACCTTGAGTTATTTTTCAAAGAAGGAGTATGAATACCTTTGAAATTCTGATTTCAAATGCGGCCTTAGTGAAGCACAAACTTTAACCTCATAAGATGCAGATTAATAACGGATTAACGTATAACCTAAAAACAGACTAACATGGATATTTTTTTTATTATAAGATAATGGTTACAACGCATCACTCAGAATTCTGCAATGATCAAGCATCAGGAAAACGTGAAATGGCTTTAAAGGGAACAACTAAACCTGTGCTGCATGTTTTTTTTGATAATGCTCTTATTTATTTTTCCTGGGGAAAAAATACTGTCTAGTTGATGAAGATCTCAAAAGCAGTGGTTAAAGGGAAAAAAATCTGGAGAGATGGAAATAGAGCCATCTGTGAATGAGTAATCCCTTGTTTAGATCCCTTTAACAAATTTCTGGGTGTACTCTCATGTAAGTCCCCTGGCAGCTTGTTAAACTTGGGAGCCAGTGTAGCAGAGAGGAAGAAAAGAGACAAGTGACAGATGTAGGAAGAGAATTAGTGAAGGAGAGGAAGAAGAGATGGGGGGACGGGTTTTAAAAGAACACAGGAGGAGGTAAGAAGATGGCAAGCGACTCACAGAAACGTTTGCAAATACTTGCTGCAGAGACCTGTTAGCTAAACAATCAAAGATGCGCCATGGGGAGTCAATCATCTACTGATGTGCTGAGACAAGAGCCCTTTTGGTTATGCATCCGTCAGCCTCATGCAAACACAAGCACATAAATCTGTGTAAACACACATAAACAGCTAGAGAGGAAAATCAAAAAAACGTGAATATCAATAAGTTAAAGTGTAGCTCTTCAGTGTTTGTGTCCATATGACTTAGTTGCTCCTTTGCTTTTGCTGATCAGCAAGGAAACAAACAATATTGTGACATCATAAAAAAGCGGTCACAACATGAAATCGAATGGTTACATTTTAATGGCAATAATTTTATCATCAGTAAACGTTTGCACTAATCCGCACAATGTATTATGCCCCTTTACTGCGATACATCTAAAAAAAAATAAATAAATAAACCTTTTACACCTTCTTTTTAACTTTGGAGCAAAACTTTGACCAGGGTGAGAAATTAAAACGGCATGTTTTGGTTTAAAAAAGGTACAATGAAGTTAGACTAACTAAATGTTCTGTGCATAAAAAAACCAATATTATTTTCTTTAGGTTCTGTGCATCCTCCTTCAAAACTGCAAGTTTTGCACAACATTTGTTTCTTCTTCCACCTGAAACCGGACCAGCTGCATGCCGCCTACATCAGTCAAGGAAATCAGGTCATGGACAAGACATCAGTGATGCAATGAATTATTAAAGCAGATAGAAATCTGCTGTTGCAAACACACAGCAACATAGAAATGCATGTTGAGGCAATAATTACCCTATATGAGTACATTTATTCCACCACTTTAAACATCATAATCAAGAAGGGATTTTAGGTCTTAAAAACATCATACCATGGAATCTGAAAAGGAAACAATGAACGCTATTTTTGGGGACAGCTTATGTGTGTACATGTAGACTTGCCGAGTGAAAGAGTCGTCTTTCAGATTTCATAAACAGGCCTCAAACCCACCACAGCTAGCTAATCTATAAATATGTCTAAAGAAAGAACATATAAACTCTGAGGCAGTTTTCAAGGTTAGAGTCTGAAAGAGAGCATATATAATTAATTACAGCTTGACTTCTTTACTGTGATTCTTAAGATTAGTCACATCTAAAGTGATCATAATGCCAAAGAAATCTTTGAAAATGCCCCTTCTAACCTTTTCATCTGTTTCTTATCTGTTTTTATTATATTTTATTGAGTTGTTTTAAAGGGGTGTCTAAATGTATATAAGTGTGTGCAGTGAGAATAAGTAATGAAGGGAGGGGAAGGGATTTGTAATGTGAATCCATGGTGTTCTTTTAAGGAGACTCACTATTTCATTGTATGTTATTCATGTAATGACAATTAAGCATCTTTAAATCTTTGAATCTTCTCGTGTTTTCACAAATGCATTAAAAGTTTCACAAGCCATGATTTTATAAAAGCTTAGTTCAGTGTACCCATTTCAGGTTTGACAAGTCTTTAGATTTTTAGCAAGAGATTAACAATGTAGCCAAAAATCCTTTAAAAAGCCCCCCCAAAAACAAACCAATTGGGAGCTATGAATTAGATGCTAACTTAGTGCTGCTCACATTCTAAGAGGTGTGGGAGATTTGGTGGTAATTTTGCCATTTGAATTCAGGCTAACTGCAACTGCCTAGCACTTTGCGAGACAGTCTTGACCTCACTGAGAATTATCATCATGTTTTAATATTACCAAAATGTCATCCCAGGTTCAATCTTTCCTCTAAACTCTACCCCTCTGTGGATATTTGCCTTCCTCCCCTCCTTTGTCCTCGGCACTGCTGTCAGTCTGCCCCAGGGCAGCTGTGGCTACAATGTAGCTTACAACTGTCAGTGTGTGAAAGTGTGTATGAACGGGTGGATGACTGATTGTAGTGTAAAGTACTTCGAATTCCTCGGACTTGATAGAGGGCAGGCCATTATGTGGCCAGTGAAATGTGGCAAATCCTGGTCTGATAAGGACGGACGGCTGCATGGAGCGGGGACAAAAAGAGACTGACGACGAAGGCACAGAGCGAGACAAATTAAGAGCAATAACTTTTTTCAGTAGTCTGAAACAAAAATTACAAGGGAGCTTTGCTGCTAAATGTAAAAAACTGAATCTACTCACACTAAACTGAAATACATCATTTGGCTTGATTAAGTAAGAAGGCTTTTCTTGACCATGGAGATGCTTCTGTGATGAATCACAGCTCTTTGTGCTCCTCTTTTGGATATTTGATCTATCAGACTCCATGTTATGTATTTACAAAAAAGTGAAATGTATGATCACTTCCTCCAAATTTGGATAAGTAAAAATGCCAAGGTCTAGCTGAATAAAATTAGCTTTAATTAGCTTTACCATAGAGAAACACAAGTATCCAATAACTCAAAGCAATTACATTTTAAACAGACTAGAGAAGCGCCCTTTTCCCTTGTGTCATCCTTTAGTGTTTCCTCTGATGCACTCAGTCCTGCAGACTGAGCCCCCTTACTTTCCCTCTGCTTCAGTGCTAATAAGGAGAAGTAGAACATTCGCTAAAATGCTGCCACAACCCATCAACCAAACCATGCCTCAGAAATCCCAACTCAGAGTGCAGTGAAAGGAGTGACATGAATATAATGACAAGATATGGGTCAGCGGAGCAGCGAGACTCATTTGAGCTACTAAAGAGTAGGGAGCAGAGTCTGTAAAAATCTCTATTCTGCTATATTCCAAAGCAAATAATGCAGTGATAAGTTCTGAAACTTAAATGCCACAATAATTATTTTGAGACACATGCATTTTAATATTTATGCTCACAGAACACGGCCGGCAGAACAAGACGCTGCAAAGCTGGGTCACAGAGCTAGAAACAAAAGAAACTGAAAAGTACCAGTTTAGCACCAGTGTGACAGCTCGTGTTTGAAAATCTTGTGTCAGCTTGTGTTTTGGTTTCTATGGTAATAAAAAGTAGAAAACTAGAAACTAAACATGAATGAATCAATAAATTAATAAATAAACAGCCTGAATGTTAATTTAAACGCGGGGAGACTGCCTGATAGATCAATTTACCCCACTTCATGGTGTGAAATCAATATACTTTGATCAGGCATGTGTGAAATGATCAACATGATGTAACAACTCAGTGATTATGATCTTGTATAAACAATGAAATCACTGAAATCTGTTCATACCAGCTCTAACCTTTCTATTGAGAAATGCTGCTGTTGGTGTAAAGACTTTTACATGGAATTAAATTATTTCATTTCATGAATAGTGAAAAATGGCAATGAGACTGCGAAAAGGGTGAGGTAATTAGAAAAAAACAAAACAAAACAACAAGCAAGCAATTACAAGCAAGAAAAAACAAGCAGCTTATTACAAGCAAGAAGTGCACCGAGAAATGTTCAGCTTGATCAACCTTCACCGGTGACCAGGTCGTCAAACTCCTAAAAATCCAAATTGGTGAATGCATCATATAAGATCGCTGACTACAACACTCTACGGTGTAGATACTGTTACTGAGTGAAGTAACAGACATCACTGAACCAGAAAAAATGAACACGTATCAAAATTTAAGACAAAGATATTTAAAAGATACATTTTATTATCCAATTTTTTTGGGCAGATGGTTGAAAACACTTCCCCTACCATGTATAGAAAATGAATGGTGAGATGTAAAAACCTACTTTTCTAATGTGGTGTGATGTGTGGAGGGATTGTGATTTCATTTCATCAGGATCCACCTGATGTTGTTTGTAATATGCAAAAATGATGTGCTGGAGAGTTTTGTGGGAAAGCTAAAAGATGATGTTAGTATACAAGAACTAACTGCATCTGTCACATCTTCTGACACCAGAGCAGCACCCCTACGCTTTGACAGCCAAATCTGGGTTTAGCTCGCTTGCAGCTGTAAACAATCCATCCTGGTATCCTCAAAATGAACAGTAAGCCAACAGCGCTGTAGATTTTCAGTGCTTTGGCCAAAAATGCAAAGGCATTAGATCAGGTGTACAGCAATGGTGCACTATTTAATATTTTTTAGCTTTCAAACATTGTTCTGGAACATGATAGATTTGGAAATATCAGTGATAAGGTAAGGATATACATTATTTATTTTATTTACACACGAAACCTGCAGCTTTAGTGACACTAGCTAATTTTGCTCATCTTAGATATAGGACGCTAAAGACAATTAAAAATATCAACTTAATCATTTTACCTCTAATTTAAAGACATATTAAAGCCCTATTTTACTGGGACTCCTCTCTCATATATCTGCATTGACATCGTCTCTGCTCCTAATGTAAATCATTCATGATTGCTCGAGGTAGAAAGGCTAGAGAAATATTCTTAATGCTTTCCTTATATCTTCTTATGTTATCATTCTTAATGAGAAATCCAAATGAGCCAAAATAAGCATTGGTGGGTCAAAGCTTTGCAGAAACTGGACATAAACAATTTCATCAATGCTTCTCTAGTTAACATATAAGCTTCAAGGGAGGAAATACACAAGTAAAATGTGTGTGCTTGGTAATGACGATGCAGTGAGAAAGCAGGATTGTGCATGAGAGAGAAAATTAAGAATATTTAACTGTTCGACTGATCGGTGTGTGGGGTTATATTTCCGGAGGCAAAAACTGAGCAAAGATTCAAGAGTAAAAAAATTAGAACAATGACAGCCAGTCCGTCCTTCACTCTCCTCATCTTGCTATAACTCTGTGGCCCTCCTGGGTCTTTCCACATGGGGGATCTGTGGCTAGTATTACAGCATGATAGCCGACATTACTTCCTATGAGGGTCACATTGGGTTGCCGAAGGCGCCGAGCTTTGCCATTGGCCACAGAAACAGAAAACACATGGTCATTAAGAAAGAAGGGTTGACTGCAGGGAGCCTTACAGTGAGTGTCATCAACCAAAATATATTCTTGTCACTAACTGGTTGCGCATGGATTATATTCTAAAGTGTAGGAATTGACAGCGTGACATTGATAATTTTAGAAAATTTCTTCTTAATATTGATTGATCTACTATTATTGTTTCAGTGGGGTGAGCCATTCCTAGTTGTTTCTGAAACAGTTTTATAATATCCTAAAGGGTTTTTAGTGCAGACATTGTCAAACAAGGACGTTCATTTCAGGAAAATTGGGTGCTTCCGAGGTGAGGCTTAACATTTTGACTATTATATGCAGTGAAGAACAGGACAAATAATAAATAAAAACAGATTTGTGAATCTGATTTCACCATAAATTTTACTAATTATCTTTTATATTCTGTATGCCTTTCTGTTCACCCATACAAGGAGTGCCATACACCACCCCTCACATTTAATGTGAGGGGTGGTGTATGGCACTCCTTGTAATAATGTGCTGAAATATTTTTATAAAACCCAACTCTTACTGTGGTAGCATACTTTCACACTGAATATCGAAAAATCCAACCTATAATTTCACAATAAGAACAATAAACTGTGATACAATGGTCTAAGGACACATTGGTTTGTTTCAGATTATTGAAACAGAAGGGAAACAACATGGGAAAGCCAGGATACAGTCTTGAATTAGTGAAGGTGTAAATTGACCTGGAGCCCTTCTCCACCTGAGTTGTGAGAAACAGTGAAAGTAACTGTTTTAAAACTACAATGGACAAATCAGGAGCGACATTTCTGTTAAGCAGTTGACTGCAGGCTAGCTATAACTACCACTAGCAGACAGTTGATATTGGGAGGTTAGACCAGCCAGTAGCAACTCATTGTACCTGTTTCACTCTGTAGGGCTAAAATGCAAACTATATGTATATTATGTGCAATAAGCACTTGAAAACTGCTGACCTTTTTTTCTGGTGTTAATTCTATATTTTAACTTTAATCTATATAGCAACAAAAGGGTAATATTACAAAGACCAACATTATACATAATAATTACCATTTGCATTATCCTAACAGCAGCACAAATTATTGTAGCCTTTCTGCTTTAACTACAAACAATAACATTGCATAGCACATTTTGTTTAATTGTCTTAATATTGTGAAACTGTCATATTTTTACTCAAGGTTATCATGTCTTGACGATCTCACACTGCCCCATAAACATCTAATTGTTGTCTGGCTCCATGACCAGGAAAAATGCGCTCCTGCAAGGTGACGGTAAATTGCTTCCTATGCATTTCCATGCCTCCTCCATCACTCCGTGCTGTCAGCGAGCGGTCAATAAAAAACATCATGCAGAAATTATTGAACAGTTTAGGGATATGATGCTTCACCTCTGTGATGTTTGTATGATGCGAATTACAGCTAATAAAAACCTGGTGGCCTCAACATGGAGGATCAAATGTAGTTTAGTGAGAAAAAGAAGCATCCAAACATGAGACATTCAACTAAATTATGGCATTAAAAACCTTACAGACAACTGCAACATGAAGAATAATACTGACAACATATGTACCATTAAAGATTAAGGTACTGACAGGTGGAAACCATTTATAAGTTGTCCTCACAGAGTCATCTAAATAATGACTAGCTCAAATGCATTTAGGAAGCTTTTATTTCTAAACCTATTATGGCTGTGCTGCACGCTGATACCAGCTTACAGTAAAGGATGAAAAAAGTACACATTCACATAGTTCCCCTCTGTTAACCAGGACTGACAGTTTCCCTTGAGGAGCAGTGAAATAGTATAATATCCTGAGTATAACCCTCCAATGCCCATTTATCACCAGATAAAATCATTTCCATTGTCGCTTTCCAGAGTCTGTGCAGCCGAGAGAAGCAGCAGCAAAATTAGAATGTAATCTATCTGAGGGCAGAAGCGTCGAGAAGACTAGATCAATAACCGGGGGAATTCGAGCCAAGAGTGGATGTTTTCAGGTATAAAGAGAGCAAACTTCTCTATGAAATACAGACATTGGGTTTCTAATAGCGCTGGCTAAGGTTTGAGGATATAACGGTACATCCCACAGGTTCGAACTCAACCTGAATTCAGGGCCTCTAAGGCTTGGAGTTGGAGTTTTAGATCTCTCATTCACTAAACTTAAATAAAACAGAGGTTGGAACATATTCTATCGCAACCATTTTAGTCAACATCAGACTGCAGATCTGCAGCCGCATGTCAGACATCTCGGAGTTATTCTTGTGTGTGAACAGAGCTGGCATCAGTTCCACAGATGCAGGGTGTGTCTCTGCTTACTGCTACTCCCAGACATCAATACGGCATCAGTAATGACATCTGAGATGGTTGAAGAAAAGGACGAAGAAAGTGGACAGACGACGAACGAGTGTTCAACCAAGCAGAGCTGTAACTACACACTGATGAGTGATAAAAATGACAAAATAAGGAACAGAAATCTAAACTTGTTGCTAACTATTGATTGTTACAACCAGAGGTTATCATCCCTGAACAGCCCACTGCAATGCAAGCCTTTTCTCTGCAGATTAATAAAGTGCCTTTCATAACATCCCGAAACATTTCCACATATTGTTTTATTACATTTGTCCACAAATGAGAAGACATTTTATTGGGATTTCATGGAAGAGAGAAAAATAACAAAACGTAAACTAATGCTTGATTGTGAAGCGGAATCAAAATTAGGATTTTATCATATTATTTACCAATAAATATTTTACAAAATATATGCATAACTAAAATCCTGTGCAATTCCATTCCAAAGTCACCTACTTAGTAAATAAAGTCCACTTGTGCATAATTAATATAAACACAAATGTGTGAAGTCCTCAGATGTTTTATTGAAAAACATTAGTGAACAAAAAGCACCATGAAGACCTAAAAACACAGCAGCCAGGTAGGGAAGTTCACTGTGGTGCTGACAGTTTTAGAATTAAGCCTGCTTAGTAGGAAGAGCTAAAACTATACAAAGAGCCATAAATATCCAAACTCTCTGCTGAACATTTGCAGAAACAGACCAGCATTACTTTTACAGGATTTTCTCATGGCTCACCTAAAACTGCTTGATTTCTTAATATAACTCAACAATTTTTGGACCATGTCTAAGTTAGTGCAACATGAAAAGAAGCTTCAACATTAAAATATAAAAAGCAAACCATCCGACACTGGCAACAAGATCTATGAAAATAAACAACATCTGAGCTGCAGTGGAAGATATCCATTTTAGGCTTGAAATATTTTTGGATACGTGGTTTGTTGCTTCTGCTTTGTGCTGTTTGGTACAGCGTGACTTACTGCTTAACAACGCCACACACTTTCAAGTACAAAGGAAGCTGTAATAATTACCAGTCAACATTTTCCTTTGCATGACAGTCCAAAAACTGTCGATTGCCTCTGAAGGGACACACATAGACACCACTCCAAAAGCTTTCAGAGAAAACACATCCTTCTCTAACTTGTTCCTGATGTGATTTTTGCTACACTTATAAACTTATTCCCAATGCTGCAAAGAGAAGAGGTTTAAAGAAATACAGAAGTGACAGATGGCCACAAGGTGAAAAAGAAGTAAAAGTTTAAGAGCTTAACTGAGAAGGATAGGATTTACTGATAGTAATTAAAGATGTAACCCTCCCCCCACAGGGGACCAGCAGAGGCCTGGTCCCCCATCAATCAGCAGGTATCAGTGACCAGCCTAAACCAGCGGGCTGGCGGTGATGTGTAGATAGACATTCTTTCTTAAATGCCAATCTTTCATCAGTCTGTCAGGCTCTGATAAAAGTCAAATAAAGTTGCAAAGCTCCACTGACACTGTTATGAAAACTAAGCCAAGGCACAAGCTGTAGTTTTAAACCATCGAGGCTGAGGAGCAAAATTCAAGTGAAGAGAAAAAGGCTGCCCCAAATAACATTGTTACTTACTCTTTGTTGAATAAATTAATGCTATGAAGCTTTACAAGGGATAGTTCAGATCTTTCTGAGTGGGGTCTGTGAAGCTGCTATCGGCAGTCATTGTCTTACCAGCAGTAAACAATTGCAGATGGAAGACTACTGGAGCAAGATAACACTTTAGTGCACATGCAGAGCTGCAGATTTCCATGCAAATAACAGTTGGTCCTGTTAGTCAAGCTTTGTTAGCATGTGTAAACATCAATTTTCGAGTCTTGTCATAGATTCTTTATCGGATTCAGGTTTTGAATTTGACTGGGCCATTCTAACACATAGACAAGCTCTGTTCTAAGCCATTCCATTGTAGCCCTTGCTATACATTTAGGGTCGTTATCAACTCAACCTCTGCCCTCATCTTTTAAGCTTTTAACAGGTATTCCTCCAGGATTACTCTGTATTGAACCCATCCATCTTCACATCAACTTTGACCAACTGAGGAAAAGCATTCCCACAGCATAATGCCTTCATGTTTCACTTTATGGACTACTATGTTCAGCATGGTGTGTAAAGGTAGCTTTCTGCCGAAAGTAGTGTTTCGTATGTAGACCAGACACTTTGGTTTTGGTCTCATCTGATCTGAGAACTTTCTTCCACACATTTGTTGTGCTCTCTATGTAATTTATGGCCCTATTAACTTGTAAAACCCTTGGTAAAACTTGTTACCAGATATTAGCTGTTACGTAATTCAGTGTTTAACTCAATAAAATATGTCTATATTCTGAATTAGTGTATTTTTACACTTTATATGTCACAGAAGAAAGTACGTTTTTAGAACTGCTTTTAAAACTTTTGGTAATTACATTGTTTCTGGGTGGCTTTAAACTGGCCCCACAAGGAATTAGCTTAACTCTCAGGTCCAAAATAAAATCTGTTTATCTAAACAGAGGCAACTAAGAACAAGTGCTGCTTACTGTAGACAAGATATTGTCTGCTGATTGCTACTCTTGGAATCCCACTTTCAGTAACTGTAACCTTTTAGTTTAAGTCAGCAACTGAGCTTTTTTTTTCTTTTAAAATAGGGACCTATACAAGCGGAGATAATTTTTTCCTGAAACCTTTCAACAGTTGTGTTCAGTAAAGTACAACACTCCCTTCATTTTGATAGACTGATAAAGGGTTATTTGAGTCCATTGGTCTGCTGTCAAGGGAGGCTTAGCCACAGCTGTAGTGAACTAATCTGCAGCCAATGGTAAATATTTTGTGCCTCGCTATGCTGTGAGGCACCCCAGGAGATGCACGTAGGGGATTAGCTCGAGTTCTAACTGTAATTCAGGCTGCTATATTGAGAGGAAACCACTTGTGTGTCTGCTCTTAGTATTACAGCTGTGTGTAGAGGGGGTTGGGGTCAGGAGTTCACGGTATTAGCAGGCAGCGGAGGAGTTTTTAATCTCTCTGAGCTTTTGTAATGTAAAGTCAGAGGCTCATAGCAAAATAATAGGCTGACATCGTCCTTTTTATATGCAGCATTCCTGCAGAGAATAGGAATGTCGGCTAAATGGATACTGATAAAACGGGATCACTAACCTTCGCCTTGCCCGTGCTCTGAAGGATATGGACCAGCGCGCACGCCATCTCCTCCTTGTTCTTGACGCTGATGGCCGGCTCCAGCACCGAGCAGAGCAGCATGTAGTTGTTGGTGGTGTACTCTGCGAACTCTTTGTACATCTCCATCGGAAGGATGTTCATACTCTGATAGCGAGCCTTGATCCTGATCATAGGGCCCGGCGTCTTACCTTTAGGGGGGGTGGGAGTGCTCACTGAGTACCACTTCTCCACAAACTGTCGCCCGGTGACAGCTGCGACAGGGATGCTGACGAGTCCGATGTAATTGTTTTTGTCTTTCTTCTTCTTCTTGTCCGTGTCCTTGTAGAGGTGTGCCGTAATGCTCCTGATGACGGGCAGGTTGCTGAACTCAAAATGCTCCCCCCAGAACACATTGTCAGTCTTGAGCTTGCAGGTGGTGCGAGCGTATAGTGAGTCATCGAGGAAAAGCTCGCAGAAGTATTTCTTTTTGGCCGGCAGGTCCTTTGCCTCAATGATCCACAGCCTCAGCATGTTCTCCACTCGCCGACTGTTGTCCTGAGGAGAGAGGATGACAGGAACTAAGTTAACCTTAAAAATAGCTGGGAGAAAAAAAATATAGCAGTAGAAATTGTTCAATTGATTGACATTCCCAGATTTTAAACATATACAGTATATCAATATCTACCTATTTAACTGATTAAAACAACACAGGAGGAATTGCAAACATGGCTGTGAAGCAGCTAAGATCTCTTTCTGATGTCCATTTCCATTTAAAAGCAGAGAAATTGTGCTTATGCTTTTCACTAACTGCAAAACTGTTCCCAGGTCAGCGACTGATTTCACCAGAAGTGGTCTGCACCTTTGCCACATCATTCAGATTGCTACGAAAACTAGCTCAAAAAAGAGAGCAAAAGCAAAACAACAGCAGAACTCAGAAAGTCACAAGGACACCCTTGGATGTCTTAAGTACTGGAATAAATCTAGATAAAAAGAATCCTGCATGATGCCAGAAAAATAAGCCTATGGTTGATGTTTCTGCTGGTGTTAAACTAAGATTAACAACAACACTTACCAAGTGTATTCAAACACCTTTTTGCAACCACAAACGTCAATGCATTTTATTGGGATTTTATGTGACAGACGAACAAAGTAGTGCATAGTTTAAAAGTGGAAGGAAAATAATTGCCTCTATAATTAGCCAACTAGCTTCCATGCTTTAAAAGCTCCCCACAGTATGATTCTTTCACCACCATGTGTCACTGTAATAATGGTGCTTTCAGGGTAATGTGCTGTGTTAGTTTTCTGCCACACAGAGCGTTTTGTATGTAGGTCAGTCAGTTTTGGTCTGACATAACCAGACCACCTTCTTTCACATGTTTGCTGCATCATCCACATAGAACATTTGAAAAAAATTCTTAAAGGTTTTCTTCAACAATACCGTTATTCTTGAAACTCCCCAAATACAAGATTTGTAGAGTTGTTCTGTTAACAGATTATCCCGCCTGGGCTGTGTATCTCTACAGCTGCTCTACAGGGGTTGGACAATGAAACTGAAACACCTGGTTTTAGACCACAATAATTTATTAGAATGGTGTAGGGCCTCCTTTTGCGGCCAATACAGCGTCAGTTCGTCTTGGGAATGACATATACAAGTCCTGCACAGTGGTCAGAGGGATTGTAAGCCATTCTTCTTGCAGGATAGTGGCCAGGTCACTACGTGATACTGGTGGAGGAAAACGTTTCCTGACTCGCTCCTCCATAACACCCTAAAGTGGCTCAATAATATTTAGATCTGGTGACTGTGCAGGCCATGGGAGATGTTCAACTTCACTTTCATGTTCATCAAACCAATCTTTCACCAGTCTTGCTGTGTGTATTGGTGCATTGTCATCCTGATACACGGCACCGCCTTCAGGATACAATGTTTGAACCATTGGAGGCACATGGTCCTCAAGAATGGTTCGGTAGTCCTTGGCAGTGACACGCCCATCCAGCAAAAGTATTGGGCCAAGGGAATGCCATGATATGGCAGCCCAAACCATCACTGATCCACCCCCATGCTTCACTCTGGGCATGCAACAGTCTGGGTGGTACGCTTCTTTGGGGCTTCTCCACACCGTAACTCTCCCGGATGTGGGGAAAAACAGTAAAGGGGACTCATCAGAGAACAATACATGTTTCACATTGACCACAGCCCAAGATTTGTGCTCCTTGCACCATTGAAACCGACGTTTGGCATTGGCATGAGTGACCAAAGGTTTGGCTATAGCAGCCCGGCCGTGTATATTGACCCTGTGGAGCTCCGACGGACAGTTCTGGTGGAAACAGGAGAGTTGAGGTGCACATTTAATTCTGCCGTGATTTGGGCAGCCGTGGTTTTATGTTTTTTGGATACAATCCGAGTTAGCACCCGAACATCCCTTTCAGACAGCTTCCTCTTGCGTCCACAGTTAATCCTGTTGGATGTGGTTCGCCCTTCTTGGTGGTATGCTGACATTACCCTGGATACCGTGGCTCTTGATACATCACAAAGACTTGCTGTCTTGGTCACAGATGCACCAGCAAGACGTGCACCAACAATTTGTCCTCTTTTGAACTCTGGTATGTCACCTATAATGTGGTGTGCATTTCAATATTTTGAGCAAAACTGTGCTCTTACCCTGCCAATTGAACCTTCACACTCTGGTCTTACTGGTGCAATGTGCAATCAGTGAAGACTGGCTACCAGGCTGGTCCAATTTAGCCATGAAACCTCCCACACTAAAATGACAGGTGTTTCAGTTTCATTGTCTAACCCCTGTAGATTTACCAGAGGCTTCTTGGGTGCTTCTCTGATTAATTCTCTCCTTGCCCAGTCTGTCACTTTAGGTGGACGGCTTATTCAGTTTATGGTTCTGCCATATTCTTTAAATTTGAAGATGATTTTCAGAGCTCTGGATGTTATTTTACAACCTAACCCTGCATTAAACTATACCAACACATTTTCCCTGACCTGTCTGTTGTGCCCCTTGGTCTTTATGAAGTTGTTTGGTCCCCAATGTTCTCTACCTCTGAAGCCTTCACAGAATAGTTTTATTCATACTGAGATGAAAGTATCCACAGAAGATTGGTTAATTAATTAGGTGATTTCTGGAGGCAAATGGTATGGAGGTTCAGGGGATTTTAATTTTGATAGCTTTGATTTTTATTTGTAAATATTTGGAAAGCCTTGTATTACTTTCCATGTACTCCACAGTTATAAACTACTTTGTGTTGGTCTAACACACAATGTTCCTGAAAAATACATTATGATTATAATGTGACAAAATGTGAAAAGGTTTAGTTTTTGCTGAACATGTATGCCTTTACTAAAGGCTGTGGGGTAAGGAAGATGTTTCTGCATTAAATGGGAACTAAGAATTGGAGAACTAAAAGGTATATCAGTGTAGTTAGGTTTGTTTTTGTCAGATTTGGTACTAACTGAGATAAATGACCATGAAACAGCAGCAGCTGTGATAAGAGCTTGTTAAATCAGTGAAAAACTGAGCTTCAATGCTTCTTTTCTCACCCACTTCAACAGAAATCATTCTTAAGCGAATGAAAGGAGACATGCTTTCCCATGATGCCTTGTAGCATCAACATTCACAGCAAAACCCAATGCTTAACAGGTGAAGTTTTTTTTGCCCATGTTTCACAGATAGGAGTGATTATTTTCATACAGGCAAATTTATTAGGACAGTTGTTGATGTATACTGGGGGAAAAAATGGTGAATGGTGAAAATGGTGAATGGTTTTATAATTCCTGATGTCATGATCCTTGTAATTTGCGGCTAGTCCTGTACTTATTATTACTAAGGACTAACAAAGAGGAAATGTATAAGTCAAAGAATGTAAGGTGTCTTTTATCACAACAAAAACAAATAAGCACAATCCAGTCTTATATCTGGTGTAAGTGCAAATGAGTTCTCTCTCTGAAATGAGTTTCTCTTTTTCTTTCTGATATTTTGTTCACATTTGTTAATCAAAAGCTTTTTACTGCCTAGACTCCAGCAGGGTTTTATGTCCTATTGTCAACTTCTTACAGGAAGCATAATACTTGTTTCTACAGATTTTCTAAATAAAACTCTCTAAAAGCAGAACCAGACATTGACATCCTCCAAGTCACCACTTAAATATGTCACTTTTCTTCTCCACTGTTATAAAAAGAAACCCAAATACATTCTGGTTTATTTTTAAGAAGCCAAATACTTTTTTTCTCTAAAACATTCTCATGTTCCTCTTTGCGTCCTGATTCAGTTATTTTACCTCTCCCTCAGAAAACATTGAGCAATTTTAGGTGAACGCCTTCTTGTTGCTTTGCAGGTCAATCCACCCGAAATCCTGGAGACAATTCCTCCTACACACTGGGATTGAAAAGGAATCACTTCCAAACCACATTTATTCTTTCAAAGCAAACTCAAAAGCTTAATGTGCTGAGTCAGTCAGCCTGTACAAAGGTCCTATCATCTGGTTGTTTTACCATCTAATATCAAAACATCAACAGAATTTGGCAGAGCTGTTTCAGAATTTGGATTCATTTAGACTGTATGCATGAGTGAATCTAACTATAGTGCTATGCAGCAATACTTGTTCCCCTTGAATCTTTTCACAATTTTGTTGTGTTACAGCCTCAAGCTTTCATAAATTTTATTTGAATTTTAAGTGACAGACCAACACAAAATTACAAATGGGGTTGAAGTGCAAGGGGAATGATTAAGAAATGAAAACATGAGAAGTGTGACATGCATTTGTATTTAGTCAGTACATTGTAGAATCACCTTCTGTTAAAATTACACCTACATGTCATGATCTTTGGGACTTTGGGACTGTTCTCTGTATCAGCCTTTTCTCCCATTTCCTTAGTTCAACTTCAGCTACCTGCCTTCTCATACGGCTGTATCCTGTTTCTAATCTACCACCTGCTCCTTCTTCAGTAATCAACTCTCCAGCTTGAATACCTTTCAGTTAGTCAGCTCTTGGTCAGATCGTCTTGTTATTTACACCCACATGTTTCTTTATTCATTTTTTAAGAGTTTTTTTTTACCTGCCTGCCTCCTCCCTGCATTTGGGCCCTGCTCTTAAAATCATTACATTACAGAATGATCTGACAACTATAGACCCAGCAGGAGGAGAAATGGTTAGTCACTTTGAGTACTTTTGCTGGGAGGTAGTGAAAAACATGGTTTGTTCTGAGGACTACTTGGAGTTACGTTCAACATATTGGGGCACCAGACTGGCATGAGCTCCCAGAAGGCATGGTCCCAGAAGGTAATGTTCTCAGCCTCAGCTCTAGCGGCCTCAGCTCCAGTCTCAAACCAAAATTCCACATCGTGACAGCAATTGCAATTAATGATTAATTTAAAGGGGTATTCTTTTATACATCGTCTCCATGTGTGAGGGGGGGGCATCGGGGCGGTGGGTGGGGGGGTGTCGTGGAGGGGCTGCAGCCGGTGGGGTGGAGGGGTTGTATCCACTTCTGGGATATGGAGTTGCCGGCGCTTGGATCGGCTGGGTGGCGATGGTGGAGCTGAGCAGGATAGTGTTTCTCCCTGGGCAGTTGCAGTGGCAGGAATGTTGGCAGGAATGTTTTTTTTTGTGGCTGAGTGGGGCATTGTGGGGGCGTGGTGGGGACACTGACCTCGGGGATCGGGTGGGTGAGTCTGTCCCGTCATGCTGCGGGGTCGGGGGTCCTGTTGTGGGTGCGGTGCTCGGCGGGGTCTGCCCTGTTGCGCCAGTGGGCGGGGGTGGTGTTGCGCGGGGCCCTTGCCTTTCTGTTGTGGCGCACTGTGTGGTGGGGGAGCGGGATGCACTGGGTGGGTGTGACCTCATCGGCCTCTCGGCTATAGAGTTCACCTGTGGGGGTGTGCCCCTGTGTGGGATTCGTGGCGTTTGGGTTCGGGGACGTGTGTTCGATATCGGTGTCCCTGTTGGGGGTGGCCCTGTGGCGAGGTTCATGTTGGGGTTCACTGGGGGTGGGAGACTCATGGGGTCGGGATCGGAGCTCGTTGGGGGGTCGGGACTGCTCCGTCCTGGGGCGGCTCTGGTTGGCGGGCTGGCTTGGGCCATGTGGACCCCTCTTTTGTACATAGCCCCCTCTCCGGAGGTGGATGGGGGTTGGTGGGGACTGGGTTCTGGGCGGGGGCCGGGCCGAGACCACCCGGGTCTGGGCCTGTCTGCCTGTCTCTGCCCCGGGAGGAAAGGGGACCACCTCCTTGGTCCGTGGGCTGCCGGCGCCCGGACCTTGGAGTATAAAGTATGCATGGGGAGTGTGAGTGAGTGTAGGACGTCTATTGTTGTTTGCCTTTACGTTGGGAGCGAGTGATTTTATGTGTGTGGATGAGGGTGGGAGTGGGTGACTGTGACTGTGAGTGCCTGTTTTTTTTGTGACAGGTTGGGTCTTGGACTGCTCCCTCTCCTGGATCAGCTTAGGCCCCCCCCATATTATGGGGGGCCTATTTCCTCCCCGCCACCCTGCCTGCCGGTGGTTGGAGTCTCTGCCCGCTGGTGTACTTGTGGTTCTCGGTATCCGGGGCTGGATGCTTGGGTGTGTGCTGGCTCACTCCCGGTGGCTGCCTGCCGGGGCCTGGACCCCTGGGCTCTGTCGGGCCTCTGTCTTGGGGTGGCGTGTCCCGGGGTCTTGGGTCTCTGGGTCCATGGCTGGATCTGCTCGGGTGTGGACAGCTGCCGGCGGGGCCTGTGGGCTCGTCGCTGCGGTTCCCTGGGGCTTCTGCACTGTCGCTACTGGGTGGCTCCCCTGGGACTCTCCACTGCTCTTCTCTGGGGGGTTGCGGTAGTCCGGCGGTGGTTCTCCTGGGGTTCCTGTGCTTTGGGGGGCCTTTGGATGTCTGTTGCTCGGATCTCCTCAGTGTCCGCCCGGGACCACGGGCAGGTCGGTGGGTCCTCACACTCGCTATTGCATATTTCTGTGGAGAACCTTGTATACAAAGCGCATCCACACAGGTGTTGATAGATACACAGATGATCTATATTGGGCTGCACTTCTCACTAAGTACATTTTACGTTCATAAATACCGTGTGTTATTTTGTGTATAAGCAAGCAGGGTGTAAACTTTTATTCTATTCATCCTTCTTTCTCTCCTCCACTCTCTCCTCCTTTTTCCCCTCTTTCCCTTTTGCCCCATCACTCTCTTTGTCAAGCTTCTGTTTTCCTTTTCATTTCAGTCTCCGTGTCCGTAACAATTGAAATATTCCCAAAGAAGTTCATAATAAAGTTTCTTTTATAAATATCAAGCAGAGCCTTAAAGCAATAGCTGTGATGCTCCGCTTGTGAAAGTAAATCTGTTGGGCAATTTCTTGGCACTCAGACAACAATTCTGAGCGCTACTCTGCTGGACAGGACACGGTAAAAAAAAAAAAAAAAAAAAAAAAAAAAAAAAAATACATCGTTTCCAGGGCTGCTAACTGTAGCTCAAAATAACAGAAGCTCTGAAATATAACTCTGAAAAATTCTATTGCCTAAAAATACTTCCAAAAACAAAGTACAACTTCAACATATTACTCAGAGAGCAGATATTTAAGTAATGACAATTGCAGAAGTGAAGATATCTTTTGATTGGTGCCATCTTCTTCCCTTGACTTGTTTACCACATAAACCTCTGCTGCACAAAGTAGGGAAGCACTTAAATGGTTTCTCCATTCCAAACCAGAATCCTAAGCCCTTGTGTTATACTGTGCAAGAACAGCTAACCTTGTTGGGAGGACTGAATATTGTTGTTGTTAGTAATGACTACATTGACACTGTAATGTGTCTTTATCTGTGTTGCAAAGCCAGGTTTAGTAAATGGGACACTTGAGCTCATTTGTGCTGATTGCCCAACAGCTCCCCTGTCCCCACACATCCCGTGCATTTACATACCTTGTTCGGCTGCACGGCTCTCCTCAGATTCTCCATCCATTTATCTCTCTCGGCTGCTGAACGACAAGAAAAACATTTGCTTCCTGTAGAGGTGGTGACCTAGCGCAGAGGCACAGACAGAAGGAAAATAAATGCTTCGATGATCAAACCTCATGCGTGGAAGAAGACAGCAAAGCTTTTACAGTAAACCAAGTAAAAAAATATTACATTGGCTGTAAGACAGAAATAACCTTGTGAAAAATAAACAAGTGAAAAGGAAAATGATACAGCATTGTTGGGGAATGACTTAATTATAATAATGATGAAAGAGGATGAATACATGTTTGACATATAATTTTGGATTTTTAAAAAATGCATAAATGGATGAAGAAATAGCCCACATGATATCAATTTCGGTGCTCAAGCATTTACATGATATTTTCTGAGAAAGTGTTAGAAATGTTGAGAACACTGTATGATTGTATTTTAGATTCAATATAACATAGAGAAGGTAAGGACTGGTGGGCAGTTCCTGAACAGACCACTAGGAATGACTACTCAGAGTATACCGGGCTATCCAGAGGTCAAGAACTTCCTTGAACTTTTTTTTCCTTTTACTGGACAGGAAACATGTAAACACAAAAAAAAAAGTTGGGGAAATTGCTGGTAATGTATTGCTCAACAACAATAGAATGAGGAGCATCATAAAGATAATAAAAAAAATACGTGGTTTCTACTGTTATCATGTAGCTAAAAAACAGTGAAGCTGCCTGATAAACTGGTGTTTACTTTATTAGTCATACACAAGGTCATATAAAATATTCAGATTTTCCAGTAATTAGGGTTAGTGCATTCCTTGATTTGTCAGAAACAACTTCAGTCATGCAACCACTACATAGCCATGCAACTAAATATATGCCTATTGTACTTTAACAAAAGTATTGTCTTGTAATAGACAAAAGTATGACATTTTAACGATTCTAATCATATATGAAACAAGTTGTACAGGATAGAAATGTGTTTGTGATTATTGGAAATCTTGCATGTATAAGGTCTGGCTTTTAATGCATTTCATATTTAAGAAACACTGGAAAACAAAGATCTCAAATGTCTAGTGCTAAGGTGGAGGTGGTTGTTTATACGTGTACTTCATTCTTTCTACACTACGGTAATTCTGTTTTACCATTTAACATTTTACTGAAAACTTGACTCGCTTGTGGTCAAAAGCAGCAAACACAGCAGAAAATTTATTTTTTGCAAAACCACTGTGTGGAGTGGACAGGGCTTACATCCAGTTCTGCCTTGGACCCTAAAGGTTCTGCAAGGTGAGACCCCCCTACACCTTTCAGATTTTTTGCATCCTTGCATCGCCATAAGGACCTTTACGTCAGCTGATGAGTGTATTTTAGACTTTTACCTTAAAGTCAGGGTTACAGAGAGCTATTCGCAAAAAAACAGCCATCACAAAGACAGGCTGTCTCCCCGGTGAACACTATGAACACCTTACAGCCTTTGTAGTCAGCTACAAAAAAGGGCGACTAATACAACCTGCTTTTCTATTTGCCTCTACTTTATAAATAAAAAATGGCTGTACATATACATACATGTACTGTTCCTTCATCTTTTTTTTATTTCCTCTAAGGTTTATGTATTTATACTAAATATCTGTTCACTGCGAGCGCTAGAAACTGATGTTAAATTCCTTGTCTGTGTACACAATTTTGGTCAATAAAGCTGATTCTGATTTGATTGTTATATAAATATATTGACTTACCCATCAATCAATCAATCAATCAATCAATCAATCCCTTTTCAACCATGAATAGCAAATATGACATTACTTCTAGCTCTTCAGATGTTCTACTTTTTTTTTTTTCCTTTTTTTTTTTACCAGGAACTGGTCAGGTGAAGATTTGACAATGAAAACAAATATTAATCTAAGACATTTTTGTTGTAGAGCAGTCAGAACACATAATGAGATACTAAAAACAGTGATACATTTGGTTAACCCAGAAATCAGAACAAAACTAATTAAAACTACACAATCTTAAGGTTCCTCTGGGCATAAACGGTGCGGCCGGAACAACTTGAAACAGTGGCAGTAGCAGTAGCAGGGTGAGCTGTAAATACAGCATTTACATATTATCAGCCTATAACGTTGTTTACATGAATATGTTAGTGATAAACATAAGGCAAGATCTCGACTGGGTATCAAATGGGGCTCATTGGCAACCAGCGTACAGTGGGTTTTGAAGCTTGACTATTGCCTGCTGAAACTGTAAACAACACTGATGAGACCATTGAGTCATCATGAGTAAAGTACCAGGCAAACCAAAACAACCAAACCAAAACAATGAGTGGGGAGACCCTGAATGAGGTTGATTTAAGATTTCTTAAATCAAAATGCGTGTCTACAGTCAAAACCTGATCATTCTAGAAAGAGATAATGTAATGGATCAATTTAATTTATTCTAATACTTTTATGGGTGGATGAACAAAAAATACAAACACACTTTGTGTTGTAGTGTAGTGAAAGTATCCTAAAGGGACTATTTCAGGAGGCTGGAGGGTGTAGCAGTGGAGTGAAAAAATGTAACTGCCAAGCATTTCTGTACTTTTCACTTTTACGGCTTGATCACATGTATGCAGGGACAAAACAGACCTCTCCTATATTGGGCTTTTACCTAAAATGTATTGTAAAATAATGCAATAAAAAACAAAAATTGATGCCAAGGTTTTAGACTCACAACAACAGACTTTCTAGTATATTGTGCCATGTTTGACATCAGAGTGTGAGCTAAAAGAGTTATAGACCTTAGCCTAAGAAGATGTCTGATGTTTTAATTATTAGAGCTGGTTTTTACACCACATGTTTTATTTAAAAAAAGAGAGCTACCAAATCATACCAAGGTGGTAATTAGATGAACTGCCATCCTCCCAGTTTCCAAATGTGTACTTCTTTCCTGGTTAATAGGGCATGTTTTAACATAAAATTGTTGATGCACAGAGAAACCAGTTGGTGACTTTGTTGTGTTGGGTTTCTTCTAGGGATACGCAGAGGGACCAGATATGTAAAGAACTACAAGGAAACTGTTTTTCTATAGAAGAGTGTTGAGGATCCTTGAACTTCTTCACATTTTGTCTCATTTTAATCAAAAACTTGAATTTATTTTATTGGGATTTTCTATGATTGAGCAACACAAGTTAATACATATTTGTGAAGTGCAGAGAAAATGACACGTGGTTTTAGGGAAAAATCTGAAAAGTGTGGCATTTGCTTTCAGACCCCAGGAGCACAAGCTTTGTTCAATATACACCTTTTGCTGCAAATCACCCAAATTACCCTTTGCAGACTAAAGCCTGTCTTGTTTGCCAACTCAAGCTTAGTCAGAATGTTTGGATACAGCAAAGATGCTCAGTTAGATTTTTATTTGTTTTGAATCAATATCATTCCATTGAACTAAATGTATGTTTAAGGTCGATCTCATGCTGGAAGGTGAACCTCCGCCCCGGCCTCAAGTCTTTTCCGTCCTCTAACACGTTGTCTTCCGTCATTGCCCTCTGTTTAGGTCCTTACATCTTCCCATAAACTCAACAGCTTTTCTGTCTTTGTGGAAGAAAAACATTCCCAGAGCATGATGCTGCCTACTCCATGATTCATCTTGGGTGAAATTTGAATTGAACACAGGTGGACTCTACATGCTATTTAGGCGACTTCTAAATGAACTTGGCAGCATTTGATTCTTTTAGGGATATAAGAGTAGGGGAGGTGTTGCCTAATACACAACAAACTGTTCAGATAGTAGTTTGTAAAGGATTTTACAAATCACATATTTTTTGTTATTTCCACTACACAGTTATGCGCAACTTTGTGTTGCTCTATCACGTAAAATTAAAAAAATACCTAACTGTTTGTGGTTTTAAAGTAACAAAAGATAAAATTCAGGAGATAAAAATGGTTTAAAAATTGACTTGAAATTAATTCTAAATCATGAACTTGGTGCTGAGTAAAATAAAAAGAAAATATATGATATACTATTTGTTTTTTAAAAATAGATATATAGAGTAACTCTGTATTGCGTAGCTTTTACTTATACAGGTATATAGTGACACAAACCGGAGTTGATCAGAAGATGGTTTCACTTGCAGCTAAGAGAGAAAATGAATTTTGATTTTTAAAAAAACACAGGCACTCCAGACCTTGACAAGCCTGTAGGGCTGTGTGTGGAGAAAAGAGTGCTGGCTCACCTCAAAGCAGTAGTCCTGGCCGAGGATGCTGCTGTGCACAGGCTTGATGATGACCTCGTCCTCCATACTTAAGTCCAGGGCTTCCACGGCGCTACTGGGGCTGAGCAGTGATTCATGGGAACGAGACTCCTTCAGTCTTGGCATCAGATGAGATCTACAGGAGGAGGGTAGGAGAGGGATGGTGAAAACTGAGTCACTGTGCAAAGTCTGAGCAGAGGAAGTACAGGAGAGGGAGCATATGCAGCAAGCATTCATGGTGAGTGTGAAGACAGAGTGTGAGAATGACAGTGGCAGGCCACTTGCCTCGAAGCTGACAAGCTCGCAGCGTGACGAGCCTGCAACTTATTGTATAGCAACACATGTTGATGCGCTCACTCATTAGACTGGATGCTAAGGGATGCTTTGCAACTTGTAATTTACAACTCTAAGCAGCAAAGAATGAATTCAAAAGCTGGACAGCCAACATATGCTATGGATCCACAAAAAAAGGCAAACTATAGGACTGATTATAAATGATGTTCAAACCCAGACTGTAACTATGATGGTGTAACAAACCATTTGCTGGTTTCTGAAGACTTGTTTAACAGTGCTCCCCAACACTATTATTGTAGCTTCTTAAGCAAGTCAAATAAATCCTCAATTTCAAACATCATGTAGTAGAAAAAAGTTTAAATGTTCAAATTTTGAAAACATTATCAAGTGACCTTCATTCTTTACACTCAAAATCTGTTTATGTTACAAATTTTGATTAGGCGTTGTTTTTTGTGCCTAGTATCAGAATATTGTGTTATTGTTCAAATTCCTCTGTTCTTGTTAAGATCGGGGTTCTTTAATTACCGGTAATTTCTTTTCCACTAACTCCCTTCACTGCTCCAGGCTTTCCTTGGATAACTGAGACTGTATAATTGTTGACGTCAAGAATATTGCATTTACAAACTGAAACAATTTTTCCTCGTTAAGTGAACGAAAGGACCTAATGTGTGCTAGTAATAACACATCAATTTATTTTTAATATCTTTAAGATTAAAAAAAAAAGTATGATGAACCAAGGGATATGTAAAGAATTTACAATTAATAAGTTGAATTTATTTCACTGGGATTGTCTATGATTAACCAACACAAGTAATGCATAATTGTGAAGTGGAGGGGAAATGATACATGGTTTGAGAAAAACTCTGAAAAGCGTGGCAGGAATTTTGGAGCTGCAGTGAAAATTAGAGTTGAATAAATAGAACAATAAGCCTAAAACATAAAATGCTGGAAATACATGACAAAGCATTAATGCTTGTGGAAGAACTGCAGCTTAACTTAAAACAGGATGCCATTGATTTAAATTAATAACACATTAGTCTCAGTTAGCAATGGAGCAATGCTGGAGGGGCAACAAACTTTAGTACTGGGCTGCCTGCTGATATGATGTAATGAAATAGAAGCTCAAAAAGACAGTTGTATTTGCACAGCAGCCTTATTGGATGTTGAACTTGTGGTTGTCAGGAGGAACTCTCACTCTCAAAGTTGGAATACCAACTTCAGAGGATATTCTTTTAGATTTTTCTGCCTTTGAAATCCCATCTTGTGAATACTGATTGAAAGCACCATAAGTCTAAAGGGTTTGTTTAAAACTAAGAATTTACCAAAGGCTGAAAGGGTTTCCTTCTCAGTGCACTGCTATGTCAGGTTTGCTAAATCTTCTCAGGGTATTGTGGATCAGCTAAGGATTTGTACGGTCTTTACCTTAACTGACCTTTCCTTAATTACTCTACAAACTGAGAAAATGCACTTCTCTTACCTTACCTGAAGATCGGTTATGTTAACTTTGCAAAGTTTTTCTGTTTCAAGGTTTGAAATTGCTATCACCTGGCCTCTCCGACTGATTACTGCAAACAAGTGCGATCTGTATAGGGCTAATTGAGTTCAATGACCTTGGTAAAACCAATTTAAGAGCTAAAATTTCTTTCTGGCAGGATACTTCTTCTGCTATTTTCCCACATAGGATGCAGAAAACAAAAATACCAATCTGTGGTATTATTTAGTGTCGGAAAAAATTAATTACATCCACTCCTAGTCAGGTTTCCGATTTTTATTTATCACAGTCGCAGACATTTTGAGAAGGGGTGCCAAAATCTCTGCGAGTTACTGTGAATGTTTTCTCCATCGAACTGTGATAAGGACTCGACGTGCATCTTCAAGTGCTTCAATCCCCTGACAAAAGCAACCGCAGGGCTCAATTTTTTCCTGGTTTATTTTTGCCAAAGAAGATTAAAAAAACAAAGTAAAGAGCTCTTCACTGTTTACAGCATTTGATGCCGTCCTACTTTCTGTGTGTTCATTGAGTTGACACAAGGGGTTCTCAGTGCATCTGCATGCCAACACTGATTAAATATTATACAGCAATATTCAAGCTTATACTGCCATGCAAATGTATTAATATCATCTGGACTTTTCTGCATTTTTTGACCTTACAAATACAAACTTTATTTATTTTGTGGAGTTCACGTGATAGACACAAAATAGTGTATAATTGTAAAGTGAAAGGAAAGTCATACATGGATGGTGTTTTAAATAAACATCTGTGGAGTGTCTACTCAACCCCCCTGAGTAATACTTTGTAGAACTGCATCTTGCTGTAATTGCAGCAGTAAATATTTTGGGGTATGTCTTTATCAGCTTGTAATTTAGCAAATTCTTCAATATAGAATAGCTCAAGGTCAGCCAGATTTGATGGAAACCTTACAACACATGAATATGCCTTGATCCATACCAGTATACTGTAGCTCTGATTGCATGATTAGTATCGATGTCTTCCTGTAGGAAGAACCTGAACCTGAACCTCTGCCCCAGTTTCATTCCTTTTCCAGCCTAGTTTTCTTCCTAGTTTTCTTTACTTATGAACTGTTTAAACTGTGACCAGCTTGCCTTTTTTGCTAAAGAAAAGCATCCCCTCACCATGATGCTGCCACCACTATGTTTCACCATAGTTTATCACCATATGTTTAAAGACTGATGTGAAGTGTTAGTTCATGGTAGATTTTATTAAGGGTTATCAGAGTAAAGAAAATTTGTGCTGCACTTTTCAGACTTTCATTTATAAAACAATTTTGAAAACCATGTATTACTTTCTTTCACATTTCAAAGTTATGCACTACTTTGTGTTGGTCTATCACATAAAATCCTAACAAAATAATCTGATACAATGTGGACAAGTTCAAGTACAGTAATAGTTTTGCAAGACACTGTTTATGCGTGTCTTCCCATTTGCCATTGACATAACCCATTTTCTGTTGGATCTCATGCTGATAAGAGGATTGGATGTTTAATATTCTAGAGGGGACGTAAGCGGCAACAGACAAGCTGCATGACTCTTCAGGGACACTAAGATAAAGACAAAGGGTCAGCTCAAAGTGCAATGAGTGAGAACAATCATTTAACAGGTCCTCTCTAAGAACAGATTACACACTAAGCCAGTGTATCTGTGTGAGCCTGTGTGAGGAATGTACGTTGTTTCTGAGAACCGGCGAAAAGGAGCATTCCAGGAAAAATAGAGCGGATATACTGACAGATTCACTCTTTCCTGTAGGGCAGCAGCTTTGTTGTCAAATCCTCGGTCTGATGTTAAAGTGGATAATGACCCTAACTTTTAATCTTTAGTCACACACACATCAACACACAGACTCAAAAAGGGAAATGCCATCTAACTGTAAAAAAAAAGAAAAAACAGTCATACCCTGACAATTCCCCTGCAGGGAACGTGTGTTTGTACCTTCCTCTGCTCTGCTTTATGATTGGCTGCTTGGGTGCTGGGCAGAACTGAACAGAGAGCATGTCAACCATGTAGAAAGGAAGGAAATGGTATGTGATACTATATTAAAGAGCTGGAAAGGCAAGGAAAGTTTAGTTCTGCAGCACTATTTATTGAGAAGGTGATTCGCTCTTTTACAGAAAAAAAAACAAAAAAAAAACAAAAGTTAACAAAACCACATTGAAAACATCGCATACATTGAAAAGGATGGTAGTAAACAAAATATGCATCACATAAAAAGACAGATAATCTTTATGGAAAAGTCCATCGGAGCTCATTTTCTTGAATTAAAAATAAAGATAAACAAAACAATTGCAAACACAGCATAATTATGTACCTATTCAAGGTAAGCGATAGATTTTTTTTTTGTCCTGATTTAAAGGAACCAACTGTTTTTTCAGGATGTTTTTACACAGACCAGTAAAGACACCTTTACAACAATCTAATGTACCTTAAATGAAAACGTTAGCACCAGTTTTTCTTCAAACTTAACTGACTGAAAACCCTTTTCTGGTAGTATATTTAAAATATTAGTAGGGTGATTTATTGATCCCACTTACTGATATCATAGATACTCCCAATCAGTGACTAAGGGACTGCTGTCATTTAGTGACACAGAAATATAAAGTTGTCTGGCATCAGCATACATATGACATCTTGCAATATTTCACAGTCTTAGCTAGGAGAAGCAATATGATGTTAAATAAAAGTGGGCCGAGAATGGAGGCTTAACAGGTGATATTTCTTGGATCAGACTTTATATAACTGCCAAATGAACGAAAGTAGCCCAGATCTGCAAAGTAAAATCTGAACCAAATTTGCTCAAGATGAATAAATGTTACCCACTTTTCCAGACAATCAACCAATATTTTATTACCAACTGTGTCAAATGTAGCAGTGCTATCTAGAAGAACCAAGACAAAATATATGTAAATAAAAGCTTCTTTCAGTGCGGTCACTGAGTGTTTGGGAATTCTGTTTGTAAATCACAGTTCAAAAGCCTGCATGAGGATGAGGCTGCAGTTCGAACTAAGTGACTGACGAGAAACTGCTATAAACACTGCAGAACATTTTTATTAGCAAGCACCACTAACGTTTCAAACATTTAGGCACAATTTTCTTCAACATGTGGCTAGATATTAGCAGGAATTACAGCAAATAAAAGGATGCATGCTCAAAAGGGAACATAGTTCCTTTTTACATTAGGATTTGCTTTTTCTCTCTGCATATCATATTAAAAGGGCATTAGTGTCATTGAAAATGGTGGGAGGCAGTGAGCGTGTGAATTGATGAATAACAACGCTGCCTATCATCTGTATGGCATTGTATTAAACTGCGCCACAAAGTGTAATTTACTGCCTATTATTCAAAAGCAAGTTCTCAGAAATGGCAATAAAAGAGTGCCTGACATGTGAATCCTGTTCCTTTCAAGCTACATCACTGTGTCTGACACACTGTCCAAGCTAACCCCTGCAAGTGACAGGCGGCATTAAAAGCAAGGGCCTGCTTCATCCCCTCGTTCCTTGCTGTTTGCCTCCCTTCCCCCAACATCATCCATTCACATCACACGACATACTATGCCCTTGAAAGTCCTTCAATACTCCAATCCGGTGCTGCTGAATGTGTTTTTCTCACTCAGTGTTCACCCGAGGTCAGAAGGAATTGTTGCTTTTCACTGATTTCTAACCGACAGTTTTCTTTCTTTATTTATTATATCTGTCTCGACCTTCTTCTTTCTTGGCCACCAGTTAGTTCATTCACCTTCTAGGCATCTTTCCTAAACTTCTAAATATTTCAGATGCTTTTACTGGTGATATACCAGCCTGTGGAATTTCAGAAACTGCCTTTAGTACTCTGAACTCTGCTGAGAAGTTAAGCTGAAGGAAACAGCTTGTCAGAATTTCAGGATATGTACCAATGAAAGCTGTTCAAAATGTGTCCACGAATCATCATGTTTGGATTTATAAATATACATATAATGTTTAGGTCAGAGCATTAAGATGGCAAGTGGTTGACTACTGTGTTGGCAATCCCCCTTTTGCCAGCTGAAGTATACTTGACAGTTGCCTTTAACAAGTATCAGCAAAAGATCCTTAACAACAAATGTCAAACAACAACAGAAAATAGCACAATTGACAATAAATCATTTGTGTTTCCCAGCTGAAGAGGCAGTTCAATTTAAGGTTTTATACATTTCCAAGTTGCAAAAATGTATTCAAAACTATTACTGTCTGTTTTATTTCTTCTTTTTCTTGGTCTGTCACCTGAGTCAAATTTAAAGCCCTTATGAAATCATTTCACATTAATTATAAGATTCGAAAGAAACTGGACCAAACACATTAAACAGTGAGATTTTTGTCTTAATCTTTAAGTTTGAACAGTCAAAAGATTTGTTGCACAGTATAGGGGTGGTATACAGACCCCTGCTAGCATACAATACTGTTTCATGTTTTGTTGTTTTTGTAAGAGTTAAATCTAATATGGCACATCTGTGTGCCCCAGAGGGCCACTATAGGTTTGATGCTCTGTTTTAAGTCTCTTCTGACATCCCTTTCCCCCTTCTGCTTACCGCAGCTATCCTGCTTTCATAGAGACCAGACCAGACGTGAAAAAAACAAAACAAAACAAAAAAAAAAACAAAGATTGGTGTAGCCCACCTACCATGTGTAGATAAGGCACATGCAAAAAGCAAGATAAGAAAATATTTCACAAACAAAGGACGTGGCGAAGAAAGACTACAGACACCATGTCTCTTAAAGGTATTTTGACCTGTGGAGTTAAAACAACCAGCTAAGCCTAGTATTTTGCTAAGAATGTTACATTGGGCATGTCTGATAAATATATTCAGTATTTGGACATAAAAGAGATAGACAAATTATTTGACCTGTCATTTAAATGAAATTGTTAGCTGGGCATAAGAACTTATTTTTTATATTTACAACAAAATAATGTGAGAGTTAAAATAAAAAAAAAACATGACTAAAAATGTCTCATATAACAACTTTGGCTGTTGAGAATTTAGAGCAAAATACATTTTCAATGAAAAACATGGAATATTTGTGATAAAACACATAAAAGATGAACTTCCATCATTATTTATCATCTTTTGTAGACATTCTCAGTACTGCTACATATTCGAGTTGTAATTGTGTTGATCCTGTTAAAGAGCAGTATCATATGCCAGAACTCTGACATGTCCGTGGCAGTCTGTCTGTGTGGTGATTAAATTGTGTACACTGCAGTGTCAAAAGTATACTGAGGTGATACCGGAGC